>JACGDI010005285.1:430553-477004 GCA_014898725.1 Jacaranda copaia | reverse complement strand
TTAGTGACCGCATCTCCTCATCCGGTCAAATGTCCGTTTTGAGGAGAAAATGCTACCTTACTGACTTGCTGACCACAAAAGCTACCACTGAAAGAAAGTAAACCAAAGCAGACAAATGAAGTCGAATTGGCCTAGCCTAATCGGGACAAACCCCCTCTATGAGTGGTCACAAAAACCTTCATCACAAATTAAAATTTGTGACCGCTAGAGCATGTGGTCACAAATTTGTCACCGCAAGTGTGGTCACTAATTTTTTGAATTTCATCACAAAATAATTGATAAAAGAGTGAACAAGTAGTCACTTATATGACCGCTTAGTGACCGATTTTTGGGTATCATTGATAGGTGGTCACTAATCAGTGACAGTTTAGTGACCGATTTTGGGGGGTTACTGATAAGCGGTTACTAATCAGTAATCACTTAGTGACCGATTTTATGGGGTCCCTAATAGGTGGTCATAAACCGGTTACTAATTAGTAACCGCTTAATGACCGATTTTATGGGGTCACTGATAGTCGGTCACTAAATGGTCACTATTTTTTTTATAATATTTTTTTTTCTTTTTAAAGTTAAATGAATACTCTTTATTCTCATTTACAACAATGTAAAACTACATAATTCAATATAATAATTCACATTAAAAAAATATAAAATTGTATCCAAAATTCAATAATATTATATATATTTACATTCATAAACAAAACAAAGATCTTTAAATATAAACAAATTTATTCAGTTCAAACAGGTCAATTATAAAAACAAAGGTAATGTTTGTTTACAAATTATGTGTTTTGGATTATATATTTTGGGAGAATGAGTTTTGGGAGTGGGGTTGAGGAATGTGAAATTTGTATTGGAGAATGTGATGTATATTTGTTTATAATTTGGGAATAGTAAAAAAATTATTTTGGAAAAATTTGGTATGTTTGTTTATATTTTGGAAGGAGACAAATTCTATTGCAGCAATCAAATTAATACATTTTTGTTATTTTGGGAGGAGATAAATTCTATTATAGCAGTCAAATCAATATCTTTTTATTGTATTTTGAGGGAGTAAATGGATTTTAGTAGTATTTTTATTATGATATATTAATAAAATATTGTGATATGTAAATATATGTATATGTGATGGTAATGATTGTAATGTAAAGCGTATGGGATTTTTGGTCATTTGCCAGTTAAATTGCAAGGATAATCTGATCATTTTAGGAACTATTTTTGGGAGAAAAGGAAGGCATATATTTGGTTACATTCTCCTAGAACAATTTTGTTTTGGGAGAATGTAACCAAACATAGCCAAAGTAATCTAAAAATTGTGTTCATAAAGAACTACATGACTAAAAAGTAATCCAAAAACTATGTCCAAGAGCTTCAAGATCATATTTGCTCAAGCCATGGTCCACAAGGCTACTTCCGGCACCTAATTATTTTAGTTTGTGGTAGAGAAAAAGTCATGCTACTACAAATTTCTTACAAAGATCAATTAATCTACCAAATTATGCATAACATGAGTATAATAGACATAGGTAAAAATATAGACAAATTTGTTTGAAGGAAGGGGACAAAAGTATAGGCACGTCATCACAAAAGTGCTCAAAACATATGACATTTATCAATAAATGACAATTACATTGCTTGTGTTTCTTCCAAAGACTAAAAATTCTCTATTTTCAAGAAAGAATTGGAATTGTCATACTTCTTTTGACCATATGAGAGCATTGACAGTGAGTTAAGTATAAAAGGACCAATATAGCATACAACAACAGAATGGATCCAAATGCACTTATGATAGAGGATTGAAGAAAAAATAGCTTCATCTTCTCCAAGGGATTATATCATTAAGCTAACTATTGCTTCATTTCAAATTGTGAGTAACACAACCCCACATAGGGGTCTATGTTCTCTAACCTAGTCAACTTTACCTACCTGGCTCAACATTTTGATTAATCTGGAAAATGGCCCTCTTGCCAGTGAAATATTCAGGTTTAAACTGTATGTTTCCCTTCAACTCTCTAAGTTGCCCCTCCATAATGTTATATCCACACTTCTTTCCATACAAAATCCCCAGTAACGAGCATTTAAGTTGGCCTCTCAATGAAATTTAAAACAAATATGCAACTGTTGCATTGTTATGATAGCAAGTGCCAGTACACAAGGTAAGCTAAAGAACTTAAATTCTATTCTCCAGTCACATACCATCTTTATACAACAAAATAGTCCACTTAATCATTAACATGAACTGAAAGGTCTTTACTATGTTTGTAAATTTGTTTAGGCTAGTCATATCAGGTTGTTACCATATTTAATGCGGAATTTGGGATGTTCCATTCAAAACTTTCCAGTAGAAGTTAAGAATTCTGTTGTCTGCCTTTGTAATGGGAAAGGCGACCAAGGAAAATCCAATATTCAAGAATAAATAATAAAAAAATAAAGCATACATCTTTGCAGTGTTCCCCTTCAAAAATTTGCTACATACTATTCATTAAAGCACTCAAGAAATTCTATAATACACACATGTCAAATGTGTAAAAAGCGTGCGCTATCATGTTGCGTGACGGCGCGTGCTATCGTGTTGTGTAATGGGGTTTAGCGTCACGCGTGCTTTTGTTCAGAAAAAAGGGGGAAACAAAATCGCTTCGATTCAATTGAATCGAAGTGAACTTCAAAAAAATAAATTTTATACTTCGTTATATCGGGGTTTGTACTTCATTGTCTTCTAATGGAACTCAAATTTTCTGCCTCGATCCAATTGAATCGAAGTGAAATTCAAAGAAATAAATTTTATACTTCGAAGAAAAAAAAAATGGAATAAAAACATGCTAGGTCCTTTTTATTTTCTGCCCAGAAGGACCAAAACCAAGAATATCCAATTCATAAACACAATCTATATGAATATAATTTAACATTAAAATAATTTTGCACTCTTATTATTGTTGACTTTTTACAATGCCCCAAAATGTAAAATTAGAATCACAATTCATAACAAACATATTGATTACATAATTAATAAACACAATTCATATAATTCATATGTAACTTATTCCAAATGTATAAGAAAACATAATGAACAAAAAATTGACTACATAATTTATAAATACAATTCAAATAATTATAACTTAACACTAAAATAAATTACCCCTTTACGATGCCCCAAATACAAATTTTCGAATATAAAAGATTTTAAAAAAATAATAACTTTAATTATACAAAATTAATTAATTAAATAAAAAGCAACAAAAAATGAAAACAAAAACACCCAATAGTAGATCCAACCGCCCAACCGCTGCTGGGTTTTGAAAAACCCAGTAGTGACTGGGTCTAAAGGGGGCCAATAGCTGGCCCCCTCCCCATCAAAAAATATAAAGGGCAAAAGCCAACAAATCTGCTGGCTCTCGCTCCTTCCGGTCATCTCACCCGCACCTTTGCTGAAAAAAAGTCTGAAAAAAAAAAAAAAAAAACAGAAGGAAGAAGGAAAAAGAAAGGGGGAAGAGAGTTTCCAAAAGTCAGCTATAATAAGTGAGGGAAGGAATAGAAATTGAAATGTAAATAAATATTAGGATTTAGTCACTTGGTCATTTGTGGTTTTTGGATCTTTTATTGTTTTATATTTTATTTTGATATTTTTTTATTAAATTAGAGTAATTAATTTTCTTGATTTTTAAATTTTAATTTTAATTTTTCACTAGTTAATGTAGTTAAATATTTAAAAGTTATTTGTGTAAGTTTATAATCTTCGCAAAGTATTTTATAAGATGCTTGGTAGTTTATAAGATATCAAAAAGTATTTCATAATTTTTTTTAAGAAAAGAGCTTATAAAGATTTTAAAATAAGATATTAGAAACTTATAAACTCTTTTTAAAAAGGTAAGGAATTTTCAACTTATTTTTAAGATTTTAACAAGTTCGATGAGTTTTAATTATATTAATTGTAAAATTATCATTATTAATACCTTATAAGCTTTAAGATTTTATTATCCAAACACTAATCGAAGTAAGCAAACAAAGTATTGATATATTTTTCAAATAATGAATTAAACGCTTATCAATCACATCTAATCCTATCATACCAAGCAAACGAGCCCTATATATATGTATATTTATAGTTTGATGATGTGTATGTATATGTATATATAAAGATTGTAAAAAAATAATGTGTAATTAATTTAATTCATAATTTATTTTGATATTTTATATTTTTTTAAAATTATAAATAACAAATGATGTATTACTTTAAAGAAAGCATTCGTCAATTAAAATTACACATCATTTCTTTACAATTAAAGAAAGCATCCGCAAATTTTAATTAAAATGAACTATTTTAACTATTTATTATTCCATATTTATGTGTATATAAAACTTAATTAATTATTTAATTAAAAAATTTGTATATGAATATTTAGTGATAAACAAAATAATTATTTAAATTAATTTAATATATTTAATTTTATATGTAATCAATTATTAAATGAAATGGATTATTAACAAATGTATCATATTAAATAGATTACTAAATTAAATATATTGTTAGAATATTTAATTATATATGTAATTTTTTATCTGTATAAAATACAATTTATATAAATATAATAATTCATTTGGATAATTAAATAAATTAATTTTTATTAATATATAATAAGTTATATGAAGAAGTTAAAGCATTAAAGGATTAATACATTATTTGCTAGATAAATTATTTAGCAATAAATAAAGTAATTATTTAAAACTAATTTATTAAATTAATAGAATATTATGTTAATATTAGACGATAATTAAATTTTTATAATTTTAAGAAATGGGGTGATTAATAATTCATACTTTAATAGGTATTACGATCTTCATATTATAACTTCATATTATATGTTATCGTAACATGTGACATTATTTACTAAATTAAAAATATATTATTTACTTATACCTAAAATTTATTTGAATATACAAACAATAACTTATTTACATGTATTATTTAATTATATATGTAATATTTATCGATTTAAATTATAATTTATTAAAATATAATATGATTAGACAAATTAATTTTATTAATATAATAAGTTATCTAATTAACTTAAAGTATTATATAATTATTTAATGATCGCTTTTGTGACGGAAGGAAAATCAATCACTAATTTAGTGACCATTTTTGTAACTCAAGACAAATTAGCAACCGCTTTGTGACCGAAGAAAAATCGATCACTAATTTAGTGACCGCATTTGTGACCCAAAAAAAATCGATCACTAATTTAATGACCGATTAGTGACCTCCATGTTTGAGGTCACTGATTCCGTCACAAATTGGTCACTAATCTATTACTATTTTTTTAAAAAAAGTTTCCAATAGAATCAGTCACAAATCAGTGACCATTGGGAGCAGTCATTGTTTAGCGGTCACTAAAGCTAGTTTTTTTGGTAGTGAGACAAGATCCATTATAAAATAATCATACAATAAAGCAAAATAGTCTTAATATTTTGCCCTAACAATTCATTCAACTTTACAAAATATACATTTTAATTTTCATTTTGTTGTCGATTATGAATAAATATGGGTTTGTTTACAGTTAATTTGTTTAAAGAGTTTTGATGAAAAATAAAATATATCGAGACAATATAAAATAAAATCTCATGTTTAGGAGAAAACCAAAATAACAAAAGAAAAAGGAGATGATTCATGTGTCGGAATAGAAAGAATGAGTATACTTTTCTCTTAGATGGTGATTGGTGTGCATGAATGGAATAACTCTAGGAATGGAATGAAGGTGGGAAAGGAATGATGTTAGTAATATTTATCGTATGATTGGTATACATAAGGAATGATAAAGGAATAAAATCCTAATTCTTTGCTTGAATCCATTCCCATGATTGGTAATTATGAATGACTCGTAGGAATGAAATGAAATTATTTTGTAAGATCAAATTGCCCTTTTATAAAAATTTATTAAAATAAAATTATTTGTTCACAAAAAGTCTGTTATGTATCATATTAAATATTCTAGTCAAAATTAGATATATTATTTCTCTAAAATACACTTTTTTCTTCACAATCAAACCATTTTAGCATTTGATTCTAAAAAAAGTTTCAACAAATGATTCATATATTTATTTCTCTTAAAATACACTTTTGTCTTCAAAATCAATTGCTATCATGGAAATTATTTATACATTCAAACAATTATTTAAACAACATAAGAAAAAACGTTCTAGTAGTTATTTGATGGAGCATCCATGATCTCACTATAATTATTTGATCAACATGTTTAGACAAAGAAATTAAAAAATATTTGAACGACGAGGGTGATTTGAGAGAGAATGAAGTTCTTGGTGAATATATATGAGGATGATGGAGGATATAAGAGAGAATCAAAATATAATTGAGAGACATGATATATTGGGACTTGTTAAGATTTATCAAATCTTCTTCCCCTTTTTTTTTTAATTGGAGGATAATTTTGTCAAACAAAAAAAATATAAGTATTCCCGATAAATTGAGAATAGTTAAACCCAAGGGAGATGATGGGAATGGCTAATCCCATACATCCGAAAATAAGCATTCCCATTGGAATGAGGACTCCTATCCTTAAATTATACCTATCAAGCGTTTGGAAATGAATTTGGAAATGCCCATTCCATTTCCACTTGATTCCTGTATTCCAATCATGCCATTATTTTCATCAACAAATCAATAAGGAAAAATAATTTTTTTAGTAATTGTATGAATCAAACTCTCTCTTCATTAATATCTTCCCTTAAAATAAGAACACCCATAAGGGGGTGCGATCATACCATTACTAATGCACTGGATCCCATTAGAACTCCAAAATTAAGCGTGCTTGAGAGAGAGTAGTACTAGTATGGGTGACCCCCTGGGAAGTTCTCGTGTTGCAACCCTTTAAAAAAAAAAGAAAAATTAAATAAGATCACCTGTAAGGGATTAAAACAATGCCATAATTAGGGATGAACAACCATTCCAACTCTCAAACTTGATGAGTTGACTCAAAAAGTATTCAAGCTTAAGCTCAAATAAAGTTCATATTAATTTTGAGCTGAATTGAACCAAATAATTTTTTTTTGAAGGTTCATGAGTTTGCTCGCGAGCCTTTTCTTAAAAAAAAATTATATATTAAAAATTATAATAGTATATTAAATTAGAAAGTCTTATCAAATAATTGAACTTTTTGAGTTCGACTTCAAGCTCATGACTAGTTATGAATTTGAGTTAAATGAATTGAACCAAGCTTGAATAAGGGCTCAAGCCAAACTTGAGCATAATTTTTTTGGCTCTATGAGCTCAGTTCGATTCGCATGATTCAAACTCGACTCAAGCCCAAAAACATGGTCAATACTCAACTTGTTTGTATCCCTCAGCTTGGTTGCTGGGAAGAATCAAATCTTATATCTATTTATTGGTTAAATATAGACAAATTAGCAATCTTTTCACTCAAAAGAATTCATTATCTCTTACTTAGATACATAGGAAATAAGAAAGATGAGGACTGCAGAACATGGTCCAATAATAGAATTAAACTGAAAAGAAGAACAACACAATAAATTAAAATCCAAAATTAGGTGGTAAGTTAGAAGCTAATCACAAATTAAAAAAGGAGATGTTATTTTTAATAATTTTTTTTTCAATGGTGAAAAAGCTCCATTCTACATCACATTGAAATTAAACCTATCATTGCGTCACTTAAATTTGTGAACCCTATTGTTGGATATTGGGCTTCATATAGAAACCTAATAGTCATTTAAAGAATTTGAGAAAGGATAAACGCTTCCAACAATGGGCGTACCCATTTACCTTAATTAGGTGTATTAGAACCAAATGATCATCACTATTGACAACAAGGCACAATGGTGAACAAAGTTGTAATTGATCATATTGTAGCTAGAGAGAAAAGGAGAGCAAGAGTTTTTAGCTAGGGAAAATTTTCTTATAAGACAAAGTGTGTGTACAATGAGCTTGGAGCTCAATTTATATACAAAACAAAATTTAGTGAATACTAACTAAAATGGGGTTAGCAATTAATTATAGTAGGACAAACTAACTAACCCAGGTTAACTAACTCACTAACAAACTAACTGACCACAAATATACAAATACATCTGGAACATCTTGAATATCCCCCCCTCAAGTTGAAGCTTGGTGAATGTCACGCAAGCCCAACTTGGACAGAATACTATGAAAAGAAGGGGTTGAGAGGACTTTAGTAAAGATGTCGGCGAGTTGCAGCAAAGTAGTGACATGTCTGGGAATTATGAAATTGTGCTTCAACTGATCACGAACTAGATGACAGTCAATGTCGATGTATTTCATCCTTTCATGAAAAATAGGATTTTCAGTAATGTGGATGGCTACTTGATTATCACAAAGCAAGGGGATGGATGCTGGGACTTGAATTCAACTATTGAACAAGTAGGATATCTATTGTAGTTCACAAACAGTTGACGCCATGCTTTGATATTCTGCCTCCACGGAGGATCTGGAAATGGTGGATTGCTTCTTAGTCTTCCAAGAGATTAAAGAGGTATCCAAGAAGATGCAGTAACCAATAATAGACCTCCTACTATCCATACAAGAAGCCCAATTCACATCTGATTAAGTTGTCAATGTGAGTGAGTTTTGAGCACAAAGTAGAGGCCTGTGGAGGGGCAACCTTTCAAATATCTAAGAACATAAGTAGCGGCTTGTCAATGATCAACTGTAAGGGAGCTGACAAACTGACTTAGTTATTGTACACTATAAGTAATGTCTGGCCTGGCCAAGTTAAGATACAAAAGTTTGCCTATCAACTTCTGAACTAAGTAGGGGTCCGAGTTAGGTTCCTTTTTGGCTATTAACTTGAGACCCTTAGGCAGAGGAGTATATGCTGGCTTACAACCCAATAAACCACTATCTTCAAGAATTTCAAGAGTGTATTTTCTCTTATTCAAGTAAATGCCATGGCTATTTCTGGCTATTTCAATCCTAAAGAAGTATTTCACATATCCTAGATCTTTAATGGTAAATTTGTTGTCCAAAAACTATTTAGCTTTGATAATTTCCTCTTAATTATCTTTAGCAATCAACAAGTCAACCACATAAACTAGTAAAATTAGGAATGAGGTACCTAATTGCCGAATAAACAAGCAATAGTCATATGGAAACTGTTTGAAACCATATTGCTGCAACTGTCTCATAAGTTCCAGATTCCATTATCTAGAGGCTTGTTTTAGCCAATATAGTGATCTCAGTAACTTGCAAACCTGTCCAAGTTGAACCTTCTTTTACCCCTATGGAGGATCCATGTATATTTCTTCCTCAATGTAACTGTGGAGAAAAGCATTATCCATAATAAGTTGATGTATGGGCCAGTTCTTTGTAGCAGCTATGGTGAATAACATCCTCATAATGACTGGTTTGGCAACTAGAGAGAAGATGTCTAGATAGTCTATCCTAGATACTTGTTTGACCCTAGCCACCAACCTGGCTTTATACTTATCTACGGTGCCATCAGCTTTCAACTTAACCTTATACACCCATTTTGAGCTAATGGTTTTCTTCCCAGGTGGTAGGGCAGTGATCTCCTATGTATGATTAGATTCAAGAGCTTCAATCTCCCTACTCATGGCCGCAAGCCATTTCTTCTGAGTACAGGCCTGATCATATGAGGTTAGCTCCTTTATAGTTAATACATTTGCCAAAATGCACATATATGTAGGAGATAAGTTGGTCTTGGTATGAAAGGGATAGGTTTAAGGAGCACAAGAGGATTTTCTATTTTCTTTACCAGAATTATCAGGGAAATCCATTTGGATAGATTTATGTGGAGTGGAAGTACTAACATTGGAAACATAATCATTAAGCCAAGTTGGCTTCTTTTTGACCCTAGAGCTATGCCTCAACATATTATGATCTTGACATGGCTGAGGTTCAAGATGAGGAAGATTCTAGTTCAAGATTTGAAAGGATTGAGGAATTGTAGTAGCTTCAGAAGGGGTATAGGAAGAATGTTGATCACTGGATTCATAATAATCACAATATATGTTGTGAGACAAGTTACTGAAGGATAAGAAGACTTCAGGATGTTCAGCTTCTTTGTGAGTTTTGAAGGGAAACACATTTTCATAGAAGACAACATCTCTAGACATGTATGTCTTGTGGCTATCTAGGTCATATACCTTGTAGGCCTTTTTGGTCAATATTGTAGCCAAGAAAAACACATTTAAAGGATCTAGGAGAAAAATTGTCTTTGTGGGGAATAGTATTTGTGGCAAAGCAAAGAGATCCAAAGGTTCTAAGAGCTTGGTAATCAGAAGGTTTATTGAAGAGTTTTTCAAAAGGGGTTTTCCAGCACAACACTGGGGTAGGCAGTCTATTAATGATATATGTGGCCATGAGGATAGATTCCCCCTAAAACTTTGAAGGAAGGTTGGATTGAAAATATGATGGCTCTAGCAACTTCAAGGAGGTGTCTGTGTTTTCTTTCTACTATTCCATTTTACTGAGAGATGAAAGCACATTGTCTGAAAAAGGTGGATGTATCATGACTAACAAATTCTAAGCCATTGTCAATTCTTATCATCTTGACAGAATCTTGAAATTGAGCTTTGATCATGTTCAGAAACTGGGTTAGATAAGTATAGGTTTCATGCTTGTTTTTCATGAGAATTGTCCACAATCCCCTTGTAAAATCATCAACAATGGTAATGATATAATGTGCTCTTGTTAGGGATGGTTTTCTATAGGGTCCCCACAAATCAATGTGTAGGAGTTCAAACTTTTCTATAGTGGTAGCATTGCTAGGGAAGAAAGGCAGTTTGGTTTGCTTGGCTAAGGGACAAATATGACAACTGGTGGAATGAATTTCATCTTTATTCATGATAAAAGGAATGTGTTTCAATACATTGGTATAGGCATGCCCCAACCTAACATGCCAACGTGAGAAATTACAAGAAGAAACAGCATTTGCAAGAAAATTATCATCAGTCTTACAAGAAAGGCAACAACATGATTTATTATGTGAGGTGACATCTTTGGTATTGAAGCAAGAATTGTCAAGGACATATAATCTTCCTATGGCTTTCCCAATGGCAATAGTTTCTTCATTATGTAGGTCATGCAAAACAAACTTATCTAGGTAAAATTTAAAATAAACTTTCAAGTCCTTGGCAAGTTTGCTGACAGAGACGAGATTATACTTGAATTCTGGAATGTAAAGAGTATCAAAAGGAGAAAGTTTGTGGTTCAATCAGCAGGTTCCAAATTCATGGACCATTTTCACGGTTCCATCAGGAAGAAAGATAGGTATAGGTTGGTTGGTATTTTGAACTTTGATTAAAAGTTTCTTGTCATTGCATATATGTGTAGAGGCACCTGTATCCACTATCCAAGAGTTTCCTTTTATATTTTCAAGTGCATTCATAACAAAATGTTGAGAGGTACCTGCAAAGTCATTTAGGTGGGCAAAGTTCACTTGATTCCCTTCAGTTTGTTGTCTCCCTTTCATAACTTTGGCAACCTCCTGTTGCACTATATCTGCTAAAGTAGAAGTCCAGTTTGGCATTTTCAAACTATTTTGATATTCCAAGGAAGTATCCACATAGTTTATAGATTGCTTAACTGGATTCTGACTCCTCTTCTCCCTCAGCTCTTTATACCAATCAGGGTAACCATGGATTTTGAAGCACATATCCTTTGTATGTCCATCCCTTTCATAATGAGCACAATGTCTGTCACCAATTTTCTTCACATCTTTTCTAAAATTTTGCTTGTTGATCACATCCTTTTTCCCAAAGAGCTCCTTCTTGGTCATCATAGCAGTATTCTCAACAACCTCGGTGTAAAAAACATTATCTTCTCTTTGCTTTTTGACTCTTATGACCATCGAATAAGCTTTGTTTACAAAGGCTCCATAACCAAAATCTAGTTCCTCACATGGTCATACACATCATTGAAACCCATAAGGAACTGCATCAAGTGATTAAAACAGCTCACTTCAACCACTGTCTTAGTTGCTCTACATGTGTTTTCAAGTACAGGCATCAATTCGTTCAGTTCATCCTAGAGTTTCTTTAATTTTGTGTAATATTGGACCACACTCATTGTGCCCTGAGTGAAGGAGCTGATTTCACGCTATAGTTGGTAGCAGAGGGCCATTACATTCACCATAACACTCGCTAATCTCTTCCCAGAGCTACTTTGAGGAAAATGTGCACAAAAATGTCTTGATGATATCCTTCGATATGGAATTCAGTATCTAAGAGGTACCCATGTAATCAACCATCACCCATTGCTCATAATCAGTTGATTCTTCACACGGCATGATACATGTTCCATTAATGAAGCCTAATTTCACCTTTGCCGCAAGCGCAATTTTCATTAATCGGCTCCAAGACAGAAAATTTGTGCCTGTAAGCGGCATGGTAACCAGGATCATACCAGGGTGATCTGAAGGTTGAAAAAAGAGTGGATCATTGTTATCTAGCGCTCTCCTTCCTCAATTTACATTCGGACTTGTCTCTGTGTCTTCAATTGCTTCCTCCATGGCTTCATTCCAGCAAAAAACTTCTACAGAGTCTGACAACAACAAATCAAGTTGATTTCAGCAACAAGGAAGAGAAGAGATCATCGAAACCACAGAAATGTGGCTCTGATACCATGAACAAAGTTGTAATTGATCATATTGTAGTTAGAGAGAAAAGGAGAATAAGGGTTTTCAGCTGGGGAAAATTTTCTTATAAGACAAAGTTTGTGTACATTGAGCTCAGAGCTTAATTTATATACAGAAAAATTTTTAGTTAATACTATCTAAAATGGGGTTAGCAATTAATTACAGCAGCGTTAACAAACTAACTAACCCAGGCTAACTAAGTCACTAACAAACTAACTGACTACAAATATACAAATACCTCTGGAACATCTTGAACAAATGGTGACTGTTTGATCAATAAAAAGAAGTCCATGCAAGTGCAGCTCCAAACATTGGTGATATTACAGGATATCTTTATATATTTTGGGTAGTTGCTATCAAGCACGGCGGAAGAAAAAGGAGAAATATGCCTATAGATGTCACTTGACACAACTTACTGCATCGTGGCTTAAGCCAGCATCTCCAAATGATGTAGTCATTAGTGACTTTGATGCCCATGCATCGACATTTTTTGCTCCTTCAAATTGCCTTTCTTACACTACAACAAATTGTACTTAATGTAACAAAAATTTTGATAACAAAGGTAGAATTCGTTATATATGTTAGATTTATTGTAACAAAATTGATTTTTTGTTACAAATAACATTTTCTTAAGTAACAAAGTAAAAAGTTTTGTTACCTTTAACTCAAATTCGCTACCTTAAATTTTTTATATTAGTAACTAAATAATAATTCGTTAAGAAAAATATTATTTTGCTACATATAACATTTTTCGTCATATAATAAGATATATTTGTAACAAAATTTGGTACCTTTTGTAACAATAAAATATATTGTGACAAAATTTTTAGTTACAAAACTTTAATTAACTTCCCTCCAAAATTCATTCCCTCCAAATATCAATTATACACATATGGTAACAATGATTTTCGTTACTAATTATAAATGAATATTAAATTAAATTTTTACTAATATTTGTGGGTTGGACTTTTATTCAAGAAATGAACTTCACAATAATATAAAGAATTTGTTAATTGGACTTAATTATTTTTTAGTGAATTATTACTAAACTGAGTTTTATTTTAAAGAATGAGTTTGAAGAAATTTGAAGTGAATAATCTATTAATTGGGCTAATTCCTTTAAAATATCGGGTTTTATAACTTTTTTATGAATTATTCAATGAATTGGGTGTTTTCATTTATGAAATAAATTTGATCAAATTTACAGTAAATTAAGTGGTGAATTAGGCTTCATTTTAAAAGTTGGTCTTAAACAAATTTAAAGTGAGGTAAACAATAAATCAAATTTTTTTCAAGGAATTGAGCTTATTATTATTATTATTATTATTATTATTATTATTATTATTATTATTATTATTATTTTTGTTGTTGTTGTTGTTGTTGTTGTTATTAATTGGGCTTCACATTAATTTAAATAATTGATTACTTTGAGTTGATCAGCTTATTATTATTATTTTATAATTAATTGGGCCTAGCTAATATTTTAGTGAATTGGCGAATTGGGCTTCATGCTAACTTAAATAATTTGTTAATTGGGTTTTACCCACTTCCTTTTCATTAATTGAGCTTTAATAATTTTCCTATTAAATTAGTGAATTGGATTTCAAAATGAATTGAATCTGACATTAGTTTATAGAATTGATTAATTTTTCTTTTACAACTTTTTTTTAAAATTAATATGAGTTCACCAATTTTTTAGTAAATTAATATCTCTTAGTAAAAAATTGAGTTTGATATCAAATTACAAAGTTGATTAATTGAACTTTAGCAACTCTTTTTTTTTTTTTTTTATTAATTGGGCTTCACTAATTTTATAATGAATTGGTGTCATTATAGGAGTGGCAATTTGGGTGTGTCGTGTGGGTTTGGGTTGGATTAAAGTATGAATATAATATTAATTTTCTCAGCCTTGAAAATGTTCAACACTAACCCAATCTAAATTGTATCAGGTCAAGCTTGAGTTGACCTAATTTTTATTTGGTTAACTCACCAACTCAAATCCACCCAATTGAACTTGCCAATCTGATTTAAAATAATTATTTCAAATATTTATTTTAATTTCAAACCCTACTACGAAAATATATATATATATACACACACAAAATTACTTTTTTATGTTTTATAAAACCACGCACATTGCCTCCCCCTCCATATTTGTTGCCCATTTGGTATAATTTTAATGTAAAAATATCAATTTACCCTTAACCATTTCACATATTTACAATTAAATTTAGCTAGCTTTTTATTATCATATTTTATTATTTTTCTTTTTTTCATTCTTTTCTTTTCTTTTTATTCTCAATTTTTTCTTCTTCCATTATTTCATATATTTCTCATTTTACACACACATATAAATATATCATTATTTCTCATTTCTTATTATTTCATATATTCTCATTTTATAGATATTTTTATATATAAATTTATCTATAAAATTTTAAATAATTTTTATTTTTATCTTTTTTCTTTCTAATTATTCATACAAGTATACTTATTTTTTCTATTTATACTTATTCACATACATATAATATACTTATATATAAATTTATCAATAAAATATAAATTACTTATATTTTATCTATTTTTTTCTATTTATTCATTCTAAATTAAATAATATTTAATATTTATAAAAATATATATTTATATATAATATAATTTTTTATTTATACTTATACACATATATTATATATATATATATAAATTTCAATAAAATTTAAAGAAGATTCATCATATATTTGATATTTTATACATATATAAATTTATCATTATTTCTCATTTCTCATTATTTCATATATTTTTATTTTATAGATATTTATGTATAAAAATTTATCCATAAAATTTTAAATAATTTTTATTTTTATCTTTTTTCTTTCTGATTATTCATACATGCGTACTTATTTTTTCTATTTATACTTATTCACATATATATATATATATAATATGTATATATAAATTTATCAATAACATTTAAATTACTTTTATTTTATTTATTTTATCTATTTATTCATTTCAAATTAAATAATATTTAATATTTATAAATATATATAATATAATTTTTTATTCATACTTATATACATATATATATATATATATAAATGTTAATAAAATTTAAAGAAGATTCATCACGTATTCTCATTTTATACATACATAGCGCCCCCTCTAAGGACAACACCAAGCTAAGACACTACTCTGATTCAAACTTATTTCTCAGAGTACAATTCAACAGTAGGCCTATAAATTCAAATATCCCAAAATGAATATTGATACAATTCCATCAATACCTAATAATCTACAAAACGAAAATACCAAAAGAGTTCAAGAAACTAAGTTGTATTACAGTCTCAGACAGATTAAACCAACATTTTCATCTTATACTACAAACTTCAAGCAAAATATGTACATTACAAGATTGCTAAAGTCAACCAAACAGTTGCAAGTTCCATACTTAATTTCAATTCCAGCGTTATTACAAAATGACTAAATACTTTCTCCAACTTGACGTCCTCCAGAGCCCATCCATGTCTAAACGATTATGAAATATAAGGGGGTAAGTCTAAAAACTTAGTGAGGGATATGTACAAGTAATAACAATATTTATCGAGGAGAAACTCAACTCTATAAGATATCATTTTCAGACTGAATATAACAGAATTCAGAAAAATGGACAGATAGTATTGAAAAGCAAATAGAAAACTCTCTTGCATTATTGTTCCAAGAACAGATTACAGATAGACAAAAATCATTTAGGCAAATCAAACCCATGACAAATGCATTCTAAGAAAAAGCTGTAAGACATGCATTGCGGATTCACCTTATACCAGACAGACAGAAAATTTACCTAAATGTAACAGCTTGGTATGTAACAGATGCCTATATGGACTGCATAGCGCACCACTGATACCTAAGGGGAAATCCCTAGCGTATCGCTCGTACCCAGGAAAAAATCCTTAGCATAAAGTTGGCACCCAGGGGAAAATTCCTAGCGTACCGGTAACATCCAGGGGGAAATCCCTAGCATGCCTCTACATAACCAAATAGATCATCTAGTATGGCCTTTGGCCCACATATCACCGTACAGATAATAAAATTACCACTCATACAGATGCTCAGGGGGGATCCCTAGTGCACTGTCAGTTTCAAAGTAACAAAGCAGAACAAAACAAAATAGTATACCATCAAAGCAATGGAAAATAGTAAATAAAACAAATAAGCTAGCACGCCCAATGAATGCAAAGCTGATAACAAATATGCCGATAAGGCAATAGATACAGTACAGACAGTACAGATACGAGACAGAAAGATAACAGACATAAGTTCTGGGCGCTAGAACAGACAGAAGAGAAAATCGACATTAGAGATAACCTTCACACGGGTATTCAAATCAAATAACAGATAACAAATTCCAAATACTAATCAGAATACGATTCAAGAATAGAGAAACCTACACAGGGGCTTATAATAACCACAGATAAAAAATATAACGCCAGATTGGCAAACCCTCATAGGGGTTTCCAACAAATATGAGTAGCTTTAACAAAGCAACACCCAGAATGGGAGACCTTCACCTCTTGCAATCCCAACAGCAATAGCCAAAAATCAATCTTACTACTCGTTAGTGCCTAGCTCGTCGTCACCTAATCAAGAAAATATGCCACGAGTTAAACTTCTCTAGATTGAACATTGATGCATAAATCCCTAATCAAATTCTCATTCCAACATAATTTAACTTATAATGATTCCCGATATCAAAATTATATTCAACTTATTATTAACCTACATACGAGTCTAAAATTATATCTCCCATTACCCTATTCCTCGCATAGAAAAATAATCGTCGAAATACCTATATCAACTTAAAGGCTTGATCCAAACAAAACTAACAACTACAAACATGCATGCACACACTCACACACACACACACACACACACACACACACACATATATATATATATAACATGCAATAATCACATAAAATATCCAATTTCACTAATGAAAGCTCGAAATAGTGAACTGAAAGTATCGGATGATCATCGCGTCGAGATGAGGATACTGTCTCTCTATCACCGTCGGCCGCTATCCGCCACCGAAAAATGAGACTTCACCACCAGATTGTTTCTCTCGTCGCAAGGATTCCAATGCCACTTTTTGTTTCCAATTCTGATCAGTGTACACACCGAAACGGACCAAAAACTGCCACTTTCTCTCTATCACTACCTTGTTGTTGTTGGAGTTGCCATGCAATGGTACCATCGTGTTCTTCTCGTCAAGAGCTTTCTAACCTTACCCTCAGAATGGAGAATGGTAACCGAAAAAGAAGAAACCCAGCAACCCCATGACATGCACGCCTCGGTTCCTCGTCCGTCCAATGTTGCTTCTATGCTTGGTTGATGGTTCTGAGGTGGGGAAGATGTTGGTTGTGGTGAGGGGAAAATTTTGGTTGGTTGGAGTGGAAGAAAAAGTCACCAAAAATGGGCCAGAGATGATGATGAGGCCTCGGTGAAGAAAAAGAAAAAATAGAGGAAAAAAGGAAGAAAAAAAGGAAAGAAAAGTGGGAAGGAAAGTGCTATGCCCGATCATCAAATTTGATTTTCATTTTTTCATTTTTTTCATTTTTTCATGAAATTTTAAATTATACAATTTTACCCCAAATTTTTAAAAAATTACGATTAACCCCAAATTGATCGAAATATATACAATTAAGTCTACAAAAATTATAATTTAACCCATAAAAATTTTAAAATAATTAATAATGTGAAATTCATAAAATTTTCAAATAACGATAAAATCATATATTATATATGAAATAAATAAAATTTTAGGGGTGTTATAGACCTCCCCCCCTAAAAGAATCTGGTCCCCAGATTCTCACCTGAATATTAAAACAACTCGGGATATTGTTGGCGCATGAGATCCTCCTGTTCCCAAGTTGTCTCCTCAACATTGTGATTGTGCCACAACACCTTCACCTAAGGAATCTTTCGATTCCTAAACTCTCGAAACTTTATATCAATAATATGAATTAGTTGTTCCTTGTATGATAGGTTACCTTCTAGTTTCATGTGTTCATGAGATATGATATGAGACAGATTTGATTAATACTTTCGTAGCTGCAACACATGAAAAACGTCATATATCTTGGCTAAACTCTGGGGGTAATAACAGACGATAAGCTGCTGGTCCAATTCTTTCGAATATCTCATATGGCCCCACGTATCTTGGACTTAGTTTTTCACCTTTGCCTATTCTTCTAATCCCTTTCCGTGGAGATACTCTAAGAAACACTCTATCGCCAATCTCAAATTCTAGGTCTTTTCTCTGCTTGTCAGCATAACTCTTCTGTCGGTCCTAGGTAGCCTTCATCCATTGTTTTATAATATGCACCTCATCTATAGTCTCTTGGATTAGTTCAGGCCTTATAATCTTTGGAGACTCTTTAGTGGTACTTTTATACTCTGATAAATCCCAATATAGTGGAGATTGACACTTTCGACTGTACAGTGCTTCATATGGTGCCATTTGAATGACAGATTGATAGCTATTATTATAGGAAAATTCAATTAGAGGTAGATGTTGAGTGTAACTTCCACCAAAGTCTAAAACACATGCCCGCAACATATCCTCCAAAATTTGAATGACACTTTCTAATTGTTCGTCGGTTTGAGGATGAGCTATTGAACTAAATTGCAATCTTGTTCCTAGATATCTCTATAAACTCTTCCAAAGTCTCGAAGTGAATTTTGGGTCCCTATCAGACACAATACTCACTAGAATTCCGTGCAATCTAACAATCTCCTTAATGTATAATTCTACTAATCTCTCGACCTTATAATCAATTCCGACTAGTAGAAAGTGTGAGGACTTTGTTAGTCGATCTACTACTATCCAAATACTATCATGACCTCTTTTGGCCTTCGGCAAACCAATCTCAAAGTCTATAGTTACTTGTTTCCATTTCCAATCAGGGATGGGAAGTGGCTGCAATAAACTTGATGGTCGCTGGTGTTTTGCTTTCACCAACTGGTAGGTTAGGCATTTCTACACAAAGTCTGCTACATCTTTCTTCATACCACTCCACCATAATTTTTTCTTTAAGTCCTGGTACATCTTCATTCCTCCAGGATGCATGGTGTATCTTGTTCGATGTACCTCTTCTAATATCCTTTCCTTCATCTTTTCTAGTACGCAAATTCTGTTTCTATAGAGTAGGATACCTTGACTATCTGTGTTGAATTCAGACTCTACAGAGCTTATAACCATCTCTTTCTATTTCAACATCCAGTTCTCCCTAGCTTGAGCTTGCCGAATTTCTTCATACAGTTTCGATTGTACTGTCACTCTTGCAATCCAAACTTGTTATTTTAGTCTTATCATAGCACTTGCTTTCAACTCTTCTGATGTCTTTGTACCTTTCAAATGAGCCATTCCTACTTTTCGACTTAGAGCATCAGCTACTACATTCGCTTTTCTAGGATGATAATTGATGGAAAAGTCATAATCTTCCAAAAATTCCATCTATTGTCAGTGTCTCATATTCAAATCCTTTTGTGAACATAGGTACTTGAGGCTTTTGTAATCTGTGTACACTTCAAATGTAGCCCCATAAAGATAGTACCTCCATTTCAATAGTGCAAAGATAACTGCTACCAATTCCAAATCATGTATGGGGTAGTTTTCTTCATGAGGCTTTAACTTCTTAGATGCATAGGCAATAACATGCCATTTTTGCATTAACACACATCTTAACCCCTTATATGAAGCATCTGTGTGCACCACAAAATCTTTCAACCCATCTGGAAGGGCTAATACTGGTGCTGTAGTCAAACGGTTCTTCAGTTCTTAGAAGCTCTTCTCATACTCATCATTCCAAACAAATGGTTCAATTTTCTAGGTCAACTTGGTTAATGGGTTGGCTATCTTGAAAAAGTATTGAGCAAATCTTCGATAGTACCTAGCTAATCCTAGAAAGCTTTGAATCTCCATAACATTCTCAGGTCTTTTCCAGTTGACAATAATCTCTATCTTAGAAGGGTCAACTTTTATCCCATTTTGAGTGATTACATGACCCAGGAAAACTACTTTCTCTATCTAGAACTCACACTTACTAAACTTAGCATACATCTGATGTTCTCTTAAGGTCTTAAGAACAATGTGTAAGTAATTCCTGTGCTCTTCTCTAGACTTAGAGAAAACCAAGATATCATCAATAAAGATGACCACAAATTAATCCAAATAGGGTCTGAATATTTGGTGCATCAAATCCATGAATGTTGCTGAGGTGTTGGTTAGGCCAAATAGCATCACCATAAATTCATAGTGGCCATATCGAGAATTGAAAGTTGTCTTTGGAATATCCTCTTCTCTAATCTTCAGCTGATAATAACCTTGTCTTAAATCCAACTTTGAGAAAATTCTTGATCTTTATAGAAATTCAAGTAACTCTTCTACGTGGGGTAATGGGTACTTGTTTTTAATAGTGACCTTGTTCAATTCTCGATAATCGATGTACATTCTCATAGGCCTAGCTTTTTTCTTGACAAATAGCACTGGAGCTCCTTGAGGTAATGTGTTAGGTCTGATAAACTTCTTCTCTAACAACTCCTGTAGCTGACTCTTCAATTCTTTAAGTTTGGTAGATGCCATCTGGTACGGAGTTTTTGAAAATGGTGTAGCTCCTGGGAAAGTATGAATAACAAACTCCATTTCCCTATCAAGGGGTAGCAAGTATAATTCTTCTGAAAACACTTTAGGGTATTCTGCTACCACTTCTACTTCTTCAATTCTGACTGTGTCCCGAGGTTTGTTGATGAGGTATGCCAGGAATCCTTGCCTACCCTCATTCAGAATCTACCTGGCTTCTGCAGCTGATTTGATCTATATCGGAAAAGTTTTATCTATAGAAGGATATGGAGATATCAACGTCTTTCCCTTGAGTGTTATGCACTTAGTGAAACAATTCACTTGTGATTGGTGGTTTTATAGCTAATCCATTCCAAGAATTACATCATATCTTTGTATAGGAATCTGTATTAAATTAACTGGATACACTTAGCTTTCAATCATAATCCGACAATCCCGATACATGATATCAGTGACTAATCTTACCCCCAAAGGTGTTCTCACTTCTACTTGATATGCTATAGTTTTAGGTTTCATATTCTATTTTGCAGAGAATTCAATAGATATAAAAGAATGGGAAGCATTGGGATCATATAACACTTTACCAAGAGTCTTGGAGATAGTGATCATACCTTCTACTACCTCATTAGTATTCGGTGCATCTTCTTCTGTAAGGGCTTAGGCACGGGCCTGGATTTTTTGCTTTAATTTTCCTATTGGAGCTGGACCATTCTTTTCTGGGCAATTTTTCACAAGATGTTGGCTACTACCACACCGTAGGCATTTACCCTATTTCTGCCAACAATTCGCTTTCTTATGCCCTGCTAACCTTCAGAATCCACATTTTACTTGTGTCTTTTCTTGAACCCGATTTACCATTCCATTTGTCCGAGTATTCCTCTGAGTTGCACCCTTAGCTTGTGGCCTCCATGGTTTCTTTCTAATGCTACTTGGTCCACTTAGAGACAGTCTTCCCTTTCTACCCTTTTCTTCGATTTTTCTAATTTCCTATAGCTTCGATTCTAGTTGCAGTGCTTTACTGATTGCTATGTTGAAATTTGGTAAATCAAATATGGCTAGACCCCATCTCAATGGCCATAGTCCTTGGATAAACCATTGAATTTATCGACTTTCATCATTCTTAACATAGGGTGCATATTGGATGAGCCGACTGAAGGTTACCTCATACTAACTAACAGTCTTATTTCCTTAGATCAAATTCATGAATTCACATTCTTTAGACTGCTTAACCACCAGAGGTATATACTTATCCATGAATTCCTTAGTGAAATTATCCCATGTCCTCTGGGTTTCTGAGGCTATCTAGTGACGATCTATTACTAACTTCTAGCAGATCCCGCCAGGAAGAATATGGTAAATCGAACCTTCTGTTCATTAGGGTAGTGTAGAGTATCAAATATAACCTCAAGATCTTCCACCCATTCTTTAGCTTTTCAATCATCTGGTTCTCCATGGAACTTCGGGGGCTGAAAATGAAGGAATCTTTCTAGGGCTCGATCTTCAGCCATGGGATAGGCTGGTGGCTTGACCTCTAGCTCTCTCTGATATGCAGGTCTTATTGGCTACCTAACTAAAGGAGTTTGTGATACCTCTTCTCTTTGCTCAGTTCGAGAATGAGCAAAAACTCCTGGTCTGAGGGCATAATGGCCTTAAAATTGTTGTCTGGGAGGTCTTTCTCGCTGACCATATTGAGGTGGTGTAGGTCTAGGAACACTGTCACAGGATGCCATCTGTCTCAAGATTTCAGGAATATCTTAACCTAAAATTGAAAGTTGAAGTCAATATCCTAATTCTCAATACCCCTTCAATAATTTAGGTTTTAATAAAGAAAATAATATAACTTAAGTAAACTTTCAAAATTCGTAACAGAAAAGAAAGGTTAAAAATAATTTTCCCCAAATAGTCATACATTAACATAATAGAGTTTAGCAATAGCAGATGACAAAAGCGTATATACAATCTAAGGTAGCAAAATTGGTTATGCTAATGGAACGTCCAGTCGAAGACAAAATGATAGGGCATTCAAAGGAAAAAGGGAAAAGATATCAGTCATAGTCATAAAGTTATCTACTGCAGTTACAAGGGTTGAATATTAGGAGCCATCAAATAGCCTGTCAGCCTACTAGAATATTACAATGCCAAAACTCGCGTCTAATCTTCCTCTTCATCAATGATATCGGATAGCTCACTCGTCTTATATGTCATCAACTGATCTTCTTCGTCATCAATCTCAAGTGGTGCTAAGACTGAAGGTTCTAGGTTGACATCTGTATTGAGGACTTCCTTCGGTTCCTCCTCAGACTCCTTCTCTGATTCTTTTTTTGGTTTGGCTTCTAGTTCTTCCTCAGGTTCCAGAGCTTGTTCTTGCTACTATTGATCCTGTCTTTGATCAAGAGTAGGGATTCGGCGAATGCCTGAAGGACCGGCCTTGATGCCTATTCCTGGACAAACTCTAATGGCTTGATCGATAGCTCGATAGTAGTAGTCCAACACTCGACCTATCTCATCCACGATTGGGTGAGGAACCCGTACTGATCTCCTATAATCAGACTATAAAGCCTAAAATGTTGCCTCCATGTTGGCTCGCAAGGAGTGAAGCTCTTGGATCTGCACTTCAATGATATTAACTTGAAGACGCTCTTGTTCGAGATCACCTGTGACTCGATCATGCAGATAATCTTGAGCACCCAACATACCTTTCAAAGTACGCACCTCTTCTCGAACCAAATGAAGATGCTCATGTTGGCCAAAACATTTCCCTTCCAAAGTCCTATAAATCTTCCTGAGATTCTTCCTTTCCTCTTTCAATTCTTTGATCTTGTTTTCTAAGTTCTCGTTATTTTGGTCGTTCGCAAGCGCCTTCCCTTTGTTAGATCCGCTGGCCATCCTGCAACAATTCAAGAATTCATCTCAACAAAATCAAGCAATATAATTCTAAATCCAAGCCTTAAGATCCTACTAAACTATCGGTCCTACTATAACTTAAAATTCCTATCAACATCTTAAGTTCACAATTGAAATAACCCAAATAGAGGTCACTGAGGGTTCTATCACATGTTCATACCTAGGTTATCTAGACCAAGGCTCTGATACCATGCCTGTAGTGCCCTCTCTAAGGACAGCACCTAAGCTAAGGCACTACTCTAATTCAAACTTATTTCTCATAGTACAATTCAACAGTAGGCCCATAAATTCAAATATTTCAAAATGAATATTGATATAATTCTATCAATACTTAATAATCCACAAAATGGAAATACCAAAAGAGTTCAAGAAACTAAGTCATATTACAGTCTCCGACAGATTAAACCAACATTTTCATCTTATACTACAAACTTCAAGCAAAATAGGTACATCACAAGGTTGCTAAGGTCAACCAAATAGTTGAAAGTTCCATACTTAATTTCAATTCCAGCTCTATTACAAAATGACTAAATACATTCTCCAACTTGATGTCCTCCAGAGCCCATCCCTGTCTAAAAGATTATGAAATATAAGGGGGTAAGTCCAAAGACTTAGTGAGGGATATGTACAAGTAATAACAGTATTTATCGAGGATAAACTCAACTCGATAAGATATCATTTTCAGACTGAATATAACAGAATTCAGAAAAATAGATAGATAGTACTGAAAAGCAAACAGGAAACTCTCTTGCTTTATTGTTCTAAGAACAAATTATAGATAAACAGAAATCATTTAGGTAAATCAAACCCAAGGCATATGCATTCTAAGAAAAAGCTGTAAGACATGCATTGTGGATTCACCTTATATTAGACAGACAGAAAATTTACCTAAGCGTAATAGCTTGGTATGTGGCAAATACCTATACGGACTATATAGCACATCGCTGATACCTAGGAAAAAATCCCTAGCGTATTGCTTGTACCCAGGGGGAAATCCCTAGCATACGATTGGCACCCAGGGGAAAATCCCTAGCGTACCGGTGACATCCAGGGGGAAATCCCTAGCATGCCCCTACATAACTAAACAAATCACCTAGTATGGCCCTTGGCCCACATATCACCATACAGATAACAAAATTACCACTCATACAGATGCCTAGAGGGAAATTCCTAGTGCACTGTCAGTTTCAAAGTAACAGATCAGAACAAAATGAAATAGTATACCATCAAAGAAACAGAAAACAATAAACGGAATAGATAAGCCAGCACGCCCAATGAATGCAAAGCTGATAATAGATATGCCAACAAAGTAATAGATACAGTACAGACAGTACAGATACGAGACAGACATATAACAGACATAAGTTTTGGGCACCAGAACAGACAAAAGAGAAAACTGACATTAGAGAAAACCCTCACAGGGGTATTCAAATCAGATAACAGATAGCAGACATATTCCAAATATAGATCAAAATATGATTTAGAAAAAGAGAAACTCACACAGAGACTTATAATAACCATAGATAAGAAATATAATGCCAAATTGGCAGACCCTCATAGGGGTTACCAACAAGTATGAGTAGCTTTAACAAAGCAGCACCCAGAGTGGGAGACCCTTATCTCTTGTAGTCCTAATAGCAATAGCCAAAAATTGATTTTACTGCTCGTTGGTGCTTAGCTTGTCATCACCGAATCAAGAAAATATGCCACGAGTTAAACTTCTCTAGATTCAACATTGATGCATAAATCCCTAATCAAATTCCCATTCTAACATAAGTTAACTTATAATGATTCACGATATCAAAATTATATTCAACTTATTATTAACCAACATACGAGTCTAAAATTATTTCTCCCATTACCCTATTCCTCGCATAGGAAAATAATCATCGAAATAACTATATCAACTCAAAGGTTCGATTTGGACAAAACTAACAACTACAAACATGCATGCACATATATATATATATATAACATGCAATAATCATATAAAATATTCAATTTCACTAACAAAAACTCAAAATCATGAACTGAAAGCACCGGGATAATCACCGCGTCGAGACGAGGATACTATCTCTCTACCACTGTCGGACCGCCGCCGCTGGAAAATGAGACTTCACCACTAGATTGTTCCTCTCGTCGAAAGGATTCCAACACCACCTTCTGTTTCTAATTTTGAGCAGTGTAATGGGCCAAAAATTGCCACTTTCTCCTTTTCTCCGACGAGCTTCGATCACCGCCTTGCTGTTGTCAGAATTGCCATCCAATGTTACTATCATGTTTCTCTCATCAAGAGCTTTCTAACCTTACCCTCCGAATGGAGAATGGTCGTCGGAAAAAAAGAAACTCGGCAACCTCATGACATGCACGCCTTGCTTCCTCCTCCGTCTGCTACTGCTCCTTCGCCTGGTTGGTGGTTCTGAGGTGGGGAAGTTGTTGGTTGTGGTGAGAGGAAGAATTTGGTTGGTTGGAGTGAAAGAAAAAGTCATAGAAAATAGGCCAGAGATAGTGATGAAGCTTCAGTGAAGAAAAAGAAAAAAGAGAGGAAAAAAGGAAGAAGAAAAGGAAAGAAGAAGAAAGGGAAAGTGCTATGTCCAATCATCAAATCTGATTTTCATTTTTTTATTTTTTTTAATAAACTTTTAAATTATACAATTTTACTTCAAATTTTAAGAAAATTACAATTAACCCCAAATTGATCAAAATATATACAATTAAGTCTACAAAAATTATAATTTAACCCACAAAATTTTTAAAATAATTAATAACATGAAATTCATAAAATTTTCAAATAATGATAAAATATTATAAATTAAATAAATAAAATTTTAGGGGTGTTACAACATATATAAATGTATCATTATTTCTCATTTCTCATTTTTTTCATATATTCTTATTTTATACATATGTATAAATTTATTTAATGAATTTGGATGGCAATGCAATTTTTCCCCCTCCAACTTTGTATTCCCTCCAAAATTTGGCCCATAAAAAATGTTAACAATTATTTTTATTATTAGTTTGACATAATAATTTAATATGATTTCTTCCAAAAATTTGATTCCCACTAATAATAATGAATTCTCTCCATTTTTGCCATGTTGGATTGCCTAGAGGGCATTTTTTTGTCTTTTTCTTGCTTAGTTGGCAACATATATGTCCTTTTTTTTTTGTAATTCCAAATATATTATATATAATTTATATATATACACATATATATTTATATATTACATATCATCATTTTTCCTCCAACACACAATTTTTTCCCCAAAATACCCTCTATTATCCTTTATTATCCCCAAAACTTTCCCATTTTTCAATATATACATACATATATATTATATATACATCATATATATTTTATTATAATCACTCAATTCTATGTTTACAAAATAAAATCTAAAAAAAAAAGTATTGATTTGACTTTTACAGTAAAAACGATCTCTCTCAAAATATAAACAAACATATACATATACACACATATATTTATATATAATCTATAATTATTTTGCTAATTAAAAAATAAAAAATATTAATTTACCATATTAACAATATTCTTTTAACTCGCTTGGTTGGCACAACTTTGAATTTAAAAATACACACACACACAAATATATATATATATGCACAAATATTTATATATATAATTTACAATTATTTACTAATTAAAAAAAATTAATCTACTATATCAACAATATTCTTTTAACTGAGAACTTGCTTTGTTGGCACAACTTTGAATTTAAAAATAGGCAAAATTGCAATTTTTGTACTGTAACTTTACATCAAATAGTTTTTAGTCCTATAAATTACATAATATCAATTTTAGTCCTATAAATATCAAAACATTATCACTTTTAGCATTTTTTATTTGGAGTCGGCGAAAGTCACTGGAAAATGTGATGTGGCAATTTGGGCATGTGGCAGTTTATTGTTTTTGTCATGTTGGACTACGAAGTAGGCATTTTTTATGTTTTTCTTGCTTAGTTGGCAATACACATGTCTTCTTCTTCTTCTTCTAATTTCAAATATCATAGAATTTATATATACACACATATATACACAATTTTTCCTCCAAAATATAATTTTTTTTCCAGAATATCCTCTACTATCTTTCATTATCCTCAAAACTTTCTCATTTTTTAATATATACATACATATATTACATATATCATATATATATATTCTATTTCTATATATATATTCATATATTACATATCGTCGTTTTTCCTCCAAAACATAATTTTTTTTTCAAAATACCCTCTACTATCCTTCATTATCCCCAAAACTTCCCCATTTTTTAATATATACATATATATTATATATACATCATATATATTTTATTATAATCACTCAATAACATTTTCATCCAAAAATTTAACAAAAAAAGCATTGATTTGACTTTTATAGTAAAAAATATCTCCATCAAAATATAAAAACATACATATAAATGTACATATATTTATATGTAATTTATAATTATTTACTAATTAAAAAATAAAAAAATTTAATCTACCATATTAATAATATTCTTTTAACTCACTTCGTTGGCACAACTTTGAATTTGAAAATATACACATATATTTATATAAATAATATTTATATATAATTTATAAATGTTATTTACTAATTAAAAAATAAAAAAACATAATTCAAATAATTTAAATAAATTTAAATTAAGTATAAACAAATTAAAAATGAAAATAAAAAAATAAAAAAAAGAAAAAAATGTTGCCGCCAGCCATGAGCCAGACGGCCATTAATTTGGCCATGGCTAGATCCAGGTAGCCGTTGGCCGCCGACCGCTTGGCTAACGGTTGGTGGCAGCCAATGGGGTGGGGGGTGCGAGTTGGGGGAGGGATGGGTGCATATATACATATAATGTATATGTATGTATGTATAAATACATATATTTAAATAAATATATATTTAGAAATATGTAAGTGTATGTATATATAAATATATATCATATATATGTATTTTTATTTATTATATTAATTACTATTTTTTTAAATTTCAAATGTAATATACCAACTACCATAAATTCCATGTCACCACTTATTTTTTTGCCAACCAGGCAAAGCTAGGAATTGTCCACACGCCCCATGTGCCACGTCACATTTTCTGGCGAAAAAAGATTAAAAGTGACAATTTTTTTTATACTTATAGGACTAAAATTGATATTATGTAATTTATAGGACCAAAAACCATTTAAGGTAAAGTTACAAGATGAAAATTACAATTTTGCCTATATGTGCATATATAGTTTTATTTTATATATTTTCCTTATTTATGTATTTATTGTTTTGTTAATTTATTAGCAAAATTTAAATTACTTATATTTTTATCTATTTTTTTTTCTATTTATTCATTCTGAATTAAATAATATTTAAAATTGATAGATATATATAATATAATTTTTTATTCATATTTATATACATATAGAGTATATATACATATATATATAAATTTTAATAAAATTTAAAGAAGATTCATCATATATTTCTGATTTTAGACATATATAAATTTATCATTATTACTCATTTCTCATACTTATATACATATATAGTATATATACATATGTATAAATTTCAATAAACTTTAAAAAGATTTATTATATATTTCTCATTTTATACATATATAAATTTATCATTGTTTCTCATTTCTCATTATTTCATTTATTCTTATTTTATACATATGTATAAATTTATTTAATGAATTTGGATGGCAATGCAATTTTTTTTTTCTCTCCAACTTTGTATTCCCTCCAAAATTTGGCCCATAAAAAATGTTAAGAATTGTTTTTATTATTAGTTTGACATAACTTGATTTCTTCCAAAAATTTGATTCCCTCCAATAATAATGAATTCTCTTCATTTTTTTAGATTCCTCTAAATTTTAGCTCTTCCATTTTTTATTTTTTTTTATAAATAATTTATGGCAAACTTAATTTCTTTTATCTTAGATTACAAGATGAATTGACATATAATTTTTTAAATTATTAAATGACTTCCTGTTATAGTTAAAATAGTAAAATAACATATAATTTGGACTTATAAATTTTGGTGCTTAAGAATTTAATTTTTTATTATAATTCAATACAATATTCTTTTATAAAATTCCTAAAAACTTCTTAAAATAAATAATTAAAGGTTACATACCTTAATAGCAAAAGAAAAGAAAGAAATTAATCTACTTTATCATAATACTTATTGAAAAGAAAATGGTCCATGAAGTTAGGCATGTTAATATTACATTTCTTTTTTTAATTATTGTATTGGTCAGTTAAATTTTTTTATAACTTATAGATATATATATATATATATATATATGTTAATTGTGTGTTTGTTTTACTATATAAATTGCTAAAATGAAGATAACTTTCGTGGTCTAATATATTGTAAAAAAAGTATTAACTTAAAGTATATTATTAAATATAATGATTATTAATTTCATGAACCTAAACAAATTGTTCTTAAGAATTAATTGGTCTAGATATTATATTTCCTTCAAAAAAATAAGTTTCCCTCGTATTATTTTTTTTATTCCCTCCAAATTTTTGCTTCACCCTCCATTTTGTGTGTAAATAGTATATACAAAAATTAATTTTTTTTCTTATATTATAAGATGAATTATGACGTATTATTATGGGAGTTAAAAATTTAATTCTATTCTTTGTTATTATTTATTAGGGCATTGTTTTTGAAAAAAAAGATTTTAGTAAAATTGTTTATAAATTCTAAAAACTTTAGTCTTTATGTGTAATTAATTTTATTTTAAAAATTAAAATATTCTATATTGATAATATATTGATGTGGACAATTTGAACATGCATTTATTGAAAATTTTCTATACCTAATTTATTCAAGTTATTTATTTTGAAATTATTTGAAAATACTCATGACATTGTAATATAAACTTAGTAAAATAGTTATAAGTTCAGTAAAATTACTTTATATCCCCCTATATTTAATTAAATATTTGAAGAATTGTTAGCATCCTTAACAAATTTATAGACGTCGGTTGAAAATTTATATTAAAACTCAAAAATATCCTTCAAAAGCTGCTTTGATTATTTTTTAGATAAAAATATCCCTGAACTTATTTGTAACTTTAACATGGGGGTTTAATTTCAATATTATTTAAATTACTCAAAATAATTTTAAATAATAAATATTTATTTTTGTAAATATTAAATAATCTTTTAATTGAAGTTGAATTAAAAAAAATAAAAATTTAAAATCATCAACATATCTAAAGTAATTTAATCAAATTTAATTAAACATATTAAATAATTATAAAATAAAAATAAAAATCAAATCCATATCTTAATTAAATATGATTTTATTTTTAAATTATATATCAATAACATTTAAAAAATAATCATATCTAAACTAATTAATTAGATTAAGTTGAATATATTTATTAAATATAAAAAAATTACTAATTAAAATAAATAATACAAAAATAAATATAAGATCTAAAATTATTATATATATTAACCTAATTGTTAAATTATAAATACAATTAGAATAACAACATAAAAATAAAAATATCACCAAAAATGGTGAAGTGATTAGTAAAATTAAATATTACTTCAAAAAAATGATCAAGTAAAATTAAATTTAAAATTTTAAAATTTAATATTTAAAAACGTGAAATATATAAAGACATATCATATATATATATATATATATATATGATGTTATGAACAATAAATTTCAAGATTATTCAAGGAAAAGTTAAAAACAAAAAAAAAATCATTCCACACATAAAAGTCCATGAATATTATTTTATACTTTATTAAAAAGAAGAAAATACTATGCAATCAAAAATTAACATATAGTTGGTTTAAAAAGTAAAATATTTGAGAATAATATAGAATACAAGATTGATTAGAAAAAAAAACTTAAAATTATAATACTTTAAAATTACTTTAAATTTAAAAAATGATGAGTATATATATTAAGTTAAAACATAAAATATAAAGAAGTAGATAATATATTAGCTACTAAGAATTTAAAAACAATCTTATTTAATTTTAATTTTTGATTAAAAATCAATTAAGTTAAAACAAAATTATGATAGTAAGGATAAAATTTTTTTAAATAAATCAAAATAAATGTATAATATAATTGTAAAGTTAAAATCAATATTAGTATATAAGTTAATAGAAACCTTTTAATTTGATTCATAACTTAGTTATTGAATAATTAAGTGAAGAAAAAAAATTTGACATTAGCCATATAAAGTTAAAACTATAGTAAATTGATGAAATAATTATAAACTTAAAATTGATTTTAAAATATGAATTAGTGACAAAATATGAGGATGAAATTAGAATGTAAAATAAAATATAGAAAAAATAAATTATTGTGTTCATTCTCAAATTTTTGTATAAATATAATTGGATATTCATATTATACATATATGTAAATTTATAATTGTTTCTCATTTCTCCTTATTTCATATATTCTCATTTTATACACATTCATATATATATATATATATATATATATATTTATCTATAAAATTTTAAATAATTTTTATTTTTCTCTTTTTTCTTTCTAGTTATTCTTAAATGTATACTTATTTTTCTATTTATACTTATTCACATATATATAATATACATATATATAAATTTATCAATAAAATTTAAATTACTTTTATTTTTATCTATTTTTTCTATTTATTCATTCTGAATTAAATAGTGTTTAATATTTATAAATATATATAATATATTTTTTCATTCATACTTATATACATATATAGTATATATGGATACACCACAAAAAAAAGGTTAATCGCAGTATATATTTTGCAACGGTTTGTTTCAACCACCACAAAATATTAATTTGACAGTGCCTAAGCAACATTTTATCCAAACCATCGTGGAATTCATAATAAATGATAGTGGTTAGTGTAACATTCCTTGAATGAATAACTTTGTACTAATTTTTCTAAACCACCACAATTAATAATATTATTACTTTTGCTTATTAGATTGCCCTTTGTTTTTTCCTTTAAAGGGTTTTGTCCACAATTTTTTAATATATATATATATATATATATATGTAATGCCAATTATTTTTTATAAATATTTTTTTATAAATTTCTAAAATAAAGTACTTTATATTATAAGCTCTTCTACAAAATGTAAAACGGTTTTCACTTATTCTAAAATTTGAATATATTCCTGTAATTATTTAGACTGTATTAATTTTACGTTTTTATTTTATTCATACATTGCATGTCTTACTTTAAAAGATAAAATCTAATGTTTTTATAAGCTTAAAAAATTCTTATAATCTCTTTTCATTAAAAACTTAACCAAACACCCACTTAGTCTATATTTCTATTTGTTTGTTAATATTATATAATTTGATTAATGAAATAAATATTATAATATTTTCTTTACCCAAAACTCACAATACAAATATATTACTCCTTTACCTAACAATTTATATATACATATATATAATAAAATTTCATTGCTTCATGTAGCTATGTTATATAATTATCCCACACTTTTTATTTATTTCTTTTAGTTCACTGTTTGATACTATTATTTTATTTATTCAAATGACAATTATTATTTTATTTTTAAAAATAAAATAATTTTCGCTTGATAACATGTGAAATTGCTTGAGAACTTTATATGGAAGAGACAAATAAGTAATTGAGGTGATGCAAACATTAACTTTTGGAAGATGCAACAAAGATAGTTAGATGCATGCTTTGTGTGGAGGGTGTCGCGGGATCGAGTCCTTCTACTAGCAATTCGGGAGGAATTTGCTTGCGTTAGGCTAAGGCGGTCGCGGGTGCGAGTGTGCGCGTGAGTGGGCCACTAGTGAGCTGGCAGCAACTTGCGAGTGGGCTTGCTAGCACTAGTGCAAGTGGGCGCAAACGTAGGCATATGGGTGGGCTGGTGGGCCATTGGTGGCCCTGGGCCGATGGACTTGCTTGTGCGGGTGGGTGCGTTAGTGTGTCGGTGGGTGATGGGCCGCTGGTAGGCTGGCAACTGGCAAGTGGGCGCGGGCATGGGTGGGCTTGAGGGTGCGGGTGCTGGTGGGCTGATGGACACTTGGGTTGCTGGCTAGTGGGTTGGTTTGCTTGTGGGCTTGCGGGCGTTGGTGCGGGCATGTGGGTAGGCCGATGGGATTGCGGGACTAGCCGACTGGCAGCTTGCGGGTGGGCTTGTGGGTTGGGGCCTTGTGGGTGGGCATTGGGAAAGGTAATCCCAAAATTCAATGCCCAGCAAGCAAAGGCCAATGTCAAATGACTCATCTATATGCATAGTGGCTCCAATGCAACGGCCCAAGCAAAAGCCTCCCCCCATACATTTGGTGACAAAATTTTTAGTTATTTATTCCCTTAATAACAAAATACTCATTTTTGAATTAAAATATTATTTAACTAATCGTAACCAAATTTTTGGTTACACAAGCAATTTGTAACAAAACTAAAATAAATAAATAATATTATTATAATATGCATTGGTAACGAAAAATAAAAGATAACAAAACTGCCAACGTTTTGGTAACTAAGTATTTCGTTATAATATAGAAATCTATTGTAACTAATATTATTTTGTCACTAATATGAAATTTTTTGTAATGAAACATTTCGTCACTATAAGTTCATCATTTGTAACAAACCAAAAAATTCGTTACTTAGACTTTTTGCGACGGGCTTTAGGGCACTAAACTTAAGTAACGAAAGTTTCGTTACCAATATTTTAGATAACAAATTTCAATGTCATGGTAATGAAATTATTTATTACTAAAACTATATTTTGTTACAGTGTTGCATGGCTCCTTGAGAGAATTGAATAGTTGTATTACTTGATTCAGCTGGACCACAAGATGCCATCACAAGCTGCTCACTCTCATATTTATAATGTACCTCCTCCAAGTTAATCGGGCGCATCTTTGTATTGTTGGGAAACTGAAGTGGAGCAATCTCAAAATTACAAAAATCATTGCAAGAGTCAAATAAGCTTCCTGTTGAACAAATTCTAAGGAGATCTAGCCCAAGAAAATGGACAAGTTTCCTGGTAACTTTCATGTTTTTCATCATATCCTGAACATCCAACATTGTTGAAAAACAATCCATCAGCTGATGTCTTTATGCCTAAAATGAAATGAATAGTTTCATAAGTTTAAATTCATCAAACTAATTAAAAGTTATGTATTGAGATCAGAGTCTCTAGAAACGTAGCAGCATTACTCAATAATCTTTCCTCATCCTTTTAGAGTTATTAACAGGATTCATGAGCATGTCGTTCGATTCATGGTTGTTTCTTCTACACCTTTCTTCTTCTTCATCCATCTCTCATCGAAGTAGAAAGGTGAAATAGAGAAACTTTCACTTGTTAGAAATAGTATGATCAAATCCAAAGCTAAAACTGAAACACTAAAATGAACACAAATAAATAATCATCAAGTAGAAAAGATTGCATGGTAACAGATTGCATAACATGTTGACTTTCTGATACATCAAGAACCACTTACTGGAAAAATTGATATTTTTTTTCATAGTACACCATTAAAGGCATCACATAGTTAAATACAATCCAGACTTGAATCAGCTTTAGCCTTGAAATAATGATAAACAACTAATAACATTTTTCAATGATGAAGGAACTAAAATAAATATCAAGAAACATTCTAGTATGTGGGGCATATAACTCTTACTAGTAAAATAAATATCAAGTAAAACTATCATATGTAGGGCATATAACCTTACCAGTAAATTCAGCATGGAAAGAGATGAAAGAATCCTGAGTGCGAGAGCCTTGACACCGCATGTGCATGGTGGAGTTCACAAGAATCAAAGTAGGGAACCCATGAACTTCATACTTTGGCAGAACGCTTAACATAGACAGTTAGTGTTAATTTCAATTGTCAATGCGATAATGTAAACATAGCATAAGAATGCGAGGTATTGAGGTTCCAACCCTGGCTTTACAGCTGATTCTTCAATTGCAGAATGAGGAATGGAAGGAAAAATGGAAGACAATGCAGAGAAGCTAGATCTAAATAGTCCAGAGAAAGGACACCAAGATGAATAGAAGAGAAGAGCAATGAAATCATGTACCGTTCTGTGAATGATGTTCAATGCCTTTTGCAGTGCGACTTCATCCCTCTTCACAGTGGAAATACACAAAAGCACTTTATTCACTAGATGTGCAATGTGCTCATGTAACTCAACAAGTCAATTGTGTTAAGCTAGGGACAAGATTATTGGCATTCCAGTCTCCTCAATGCACATAAAAGACATGTAGGGAAGAGACGGGAAAATGATTATAACCTCTATTCCACATTCTATTATTTTACTACATGGAGGATATAGGAGTAAAGGTAGGCCAGATAATAAAAACCTAAAAATAATACAAATAATCTAACTAGCATTTGGCAAGTGTTAATACTCAAATACCACCATACCATCTTCTCTTTCATCCACACCTCAATTTACATAGCATCATTAACCCCTAAAATTCATTTTCAAAACACAAAGGAATCTAAGAATGCTAAACTCTCAAAGCATGAGAAAAGAAGTCACAGGTACCAGAGCATTGACCTGAAAAATGAATCTATGGTACAAATCCAAAGTCAAGAAGAAAAGAAAAAGGGAAATTATCCACATTGACAAGTAGAGGCAAGGAGTTGCACAGAATAGACAATTGCAACAAAGTCGTACATGATGAGAATGTAGAAAGAGTTGAGATGGAAATGATGGGTTACCCATGTTTCAAATATGATCGTTGACAAAAGGGTTTTATGGTAAGACTCATATTTTTATGAACCTACAAAAATCTGTTACATAGATGTTGAATATTCTACTATGTTTGTGTGGTATGAAAGAGCAACAGAGAGGGGATGGATATGAAAACACAACTGGATACCACAATATTGGTCGAGGCCTAAGGGTAGAATTGTGTGGTTCTCAGTCATACTTGAATGCTCTTCTCAGATGTCATTTGGCATCCTTAGTCATCAAATTTAGTGCACTATCCAAAGCACAGAAATATAGATCACCAAATTCTAAGAAGAGATTGCTCTTTTCTTTGCCTTTCTATCTCACCAAACCCTCACAATAATTAACCATATCAGTCATCACGATGCCTCCTAGATAAATTATCTTTTAGGATCAATCAGTCTTCATCATATTGGTGTGCACATATTTAAGATTTAAAAGCTTTCACATGTTTTTCGAGGGACCTCTTAAAAATTTAGCACTCCAACTTCAATTAATCTGATTATTAGATTACGACTGCAAATTTAGAAATAGTTAGACAACGAGAGGGATTCAAATTAAATAAGAAATCGTACCAGTATTAAGGGGCATCATCTTAATTGATTATTGAACTACTTCACCATTCTCTTTTGTTCACCTCAAGATAAGAATCTCCAAAGGTTCTCAAATAACTCCGAGACTTCAAATCACTCAGTTAAAGAAACTTCCACTAAAGTTTAAACTTTTATCATCGAACTGTCAGCTTTTCTTTGTATATGTAAAACCTATTTCCACACCTCAACATTTTCCCTAAACAATAAAACCTCAAAATTCCTACCTCACACCCACAAGACCCCCACAAATAAAAAAATAAAAAAATAAAAGAAAAATCATTTCCCCTAGATACACAGCAAGATCAAGTAAATCAGCCATATGCCATAATAAGAACCCAAAAATCAAAGAAAAAAATTAAAAAAGAAGAAGAAGAAAACAATTCAAAAAAATTTGCAGCAGTTAACAAAATGAATCAGGAAGCGCTAAAGATTATATATCTCAATTGCACCAGTGGTGTACAAAATCGCTGCCCCGCACAAGGAACACACATCATTCTGCATGAAGTCTTTGACGAAGTTTAATGGACAAACCACCGGAGGTAATCGGAACCCTAATGAGGTCGTCGAAAGTTAGTCTCCCCAAGAAGAGAAACAACACTAATCGAGCTTTGTAGATAGCTGTCATAATCTTTTTCTCTGGAAATGGAAGAAATGAGGATCCGAATCAACAACGATGGACAAAAATGGAAGGGGGTGAAGTGAGAGCCCAGCTCATTTTACCATTGAGCCTTGGGTAATTTCTTCTGTTCTTTTATATTTCACTAGCTATTATGCACGCTCAATGTGTGCGACAAAACTTTTATAGCATATAATACAAATGTATTCACTTATTTTTATGATCCTATATTCTTTTAAGAATTTTAATGTATTTATTTGATTTTCAAAATATATAAAAGGTCAAAAAAGATTGATGATAAGAAAAAGGAGAAAAAAGGGTCCTGAGTTCTCCTCCTCTTTAAATAGTATATAAAATTGATTATTTTGAAGCGCCAACGATAACATATCAAATTAATTATTTTAAAATACAGATTAGGTGTTTTAGTAAATAACTCATTATAATAGTATTAGTTATATATGTATAACATAAAAATTGGTTATTTTTGATATATAAGTGGAGAGTTGGTAGCAAGAGTAGTGAGAAATGATAGTAAACTTTTGGATATATTAATGGGAAAAGAGGGTTACAATTTGTAGAATCATTTTTAATGAATCAATATTTGGTGTAATCATGTGAGTTTTTTCGTTGAAATTGGATTTCAACATGAGACTTTTGTTATGCCAAGACTTAAAGGTTCTATGAAGCTAGCTCTCTACATAGGCTTCATTTACTTTGTTAGATGATATAAGAATTGATTGATGAAATATAAGATAAAATGAATGAGGGAATTTAATAATTAAATACATATCATGCATATATATCATAGATTATTAAAATGATAAATTAGTCAATAATAGCCATTGTATGTGTATTTTGGTATACTATTTTATCTTATAATATATATTTTACCAATATACTTTTTATGAGCATACTATCTTAAGTATAAAAATACTTCAATGTGAGTCACTAGTAAATCTAAAGTTTTTGCAAATTGATAAAATTTTTATATTTTGCTAACCAAATTAATAGCATAAATATACAAATATTGAACTAATTCATGTGAATGACATCTGTTAATGAACGTACATAGTTTAATTACTTTATCTTTACCACAAGTCTATGACATAATTAATTTTATATTTATTAATTATTATTTGTCTTAGAGTTATGAAGATAATTTGGATATTTTATTTTTATTAATAAATGATAAATGAGGTTGGATGATTAATAAATATTATTTTACTTTTTATTAATTCATCTGGATGAGATGTCCTCATCCTAGAATCAGTAGTTTTGATATCGGATTAGAGCAATAATGATAAGCATCTATCTTAGAAAAAAATGTATGGCATTAGATTGGATAAAATAACATATCTAACCTAATACTCCAAAGTAAGCATGCTGTAATATGAGGTTTTTGGAAAATTCACCCTTCTGTAAATTGACGGAAGCACTGACCTCTCTATGTTATTTTAATTGTCAACTTAACACCTCGTGAAAAATAATCAATGGTACTCAAGTCCCTGCCTAGTAGTGGTGTCACTCACATGCGGTTCCTAAGATTTGTTTTGTATTTTCAATATATTAAAAGTCACTTTTACCCTTAATTTCTTCAGTGAAAAAGACATACATCTTCCTTTGCACAAAGTGTAAATTCTTCTCCTCCCATTCTCTTCCATTCCAGTCCTTGCATACAGAACATTTTCATAACAAGACAAACAACCTCCAAATCAACAAGCAAGAGTTTTACAATATCAGTTAGTCCAAAGCATAAGCATTCTACAAGCCAAGATTCGCAAAACAAAATATATGAAATAGTCCAATTATCTTCATGCAAAGGTAAACACAACAACTAGCAAGCACCCACTACTAGAAAAAGGGCCATTTACGACGGATTTTGTGATAGAAAATATCCGTAGCAAAATCTTGCATCGCAAATAATTGCAATGGATTTTTCGATGGAAAATTCCATCGCAAATTCGTAATAATTTGAGACAGAATTTTTTCCGTCGCAATTTTTCAATTTCTGTATTTTTTGGGACGAAAAAATCCGTTACAAAACACATTTTTTTCAGAAATTTTCCGTTGCAAAATATTTTAATTTTTTTTGGCTGAATTTTTTAAATATTAAAAACCTGTAATCAAAACATAATATATTCATAAATTGAAAATCACCATATTTAACGATATTTATAACCATCAAATAATAAAATATTAAATATTTCATAAAATTTAGATATAACATTAAATAAACAAAATATTTGAAGCAATTGACAATGTAAAAGTATTAAAATGTAAACTACCAAAATAAAATTATCTTAACACAGTATATACTCAAATGCATAAGTCAAAATCAACCATCATCCTCATCCAAATCCTCATCTATGTTTCTTCGTAGGTGTTCATTAATAGGTCTGGATAAAGATAGTGTAGGAGATACCTCCATCCAAGGTAAATTAGTGCCTGGTGTCATAAACGAAAGATTTGTAGGCGGATAAAACGGTGATATATTAGGTTGAAATGATGATGATGGGTTATGCATATTCTGCTGCACGAACATCTGTCGCATCTTACCTCCACATCCACAAATATTTGTTTAAACATCATATTTTCTTCTTGACACATCGTCAATTCCAATCTCATTGATGCCATTTCTTCTTTCAATGTCTTCATTTGTTCACTTTCATGGGGCGGATTATTTGGAGGTCCTCCAAATGAGTGACCTAAGACAAAGGAAGCCTCACTTCCAAGTCCGTAAATTCGCCCCTTCTTCGATCCACCTACTGTATCTTTCCACATCTGCATAAAAAATATAACTACAAATTAATAACTATCAAATAATTCAATTGAAAAATAATATAAAATACAAATTGATAACTTAGAACTTTCACCTAAAGTTGAGATGACATGGTCACTGAAGAACTATCAACACCATCACTTGAACTTTGACTAGAGAACTCCTCTAGTCGATTGTTGAACGTATTCTACACATTAAGTACATAGAATTATTAACTTATATAAATATTAAAACTTTCTATTTTATCAAGTAACATATATATGACATTTAAACTTTCTAACATAAAATTTAAAATATTTAAACTTTTCTAGTTTTTATAAAACATACTACTTACATATGTATTCTGGGCACGTTCATTGACCCATATGCGGTCACCTCTTTCATTTAATGTAGAATGTGTATGCATAAATGATTTTGCAAGTCCAGGTAGGTATCCAAGTTCTTTCTCCTACATCCAAACACATTTATCAAGAATCAATTATAATTAAAATTAAGTATTGATACCGTTATAAAAATTATCAATTTGTCTTTATGAGATAGGTTTGGGATACATCCACACTAATGAAGTGGATATCCAACACCACCGCAATTCAATCCCCGATTCACTTTATTCTGAGTGCTTATTTTTAGCCCATTTTTGAAGCAATCCATCCCACACTTCATCTCCCATCCAAATGGGCTTCTTTTGGGACTGACGTGCTTGGTGCAATTTATTTTCCAATATTTCCTAGCCATGGTGCTCAATTATTTTGCGAATCATTGGACTCTCGTGTTCATACCATGTAAATTTTTTCTGAGGCATATAAAAAAATTTAAAACATTTAGAGAACTCTTTCATTTTGATATGGACTTAAGAAAAAAATTTGATACATCAAATATTTCTTACCTCAAACTCCCCAAACCACATGGCTTTAACTCCATCTAGAATTTTTTTCCATGATCTCCAAGAATGTCGTAAGTGCCTTTTAATAATATTACTTATTTCTTGGGCACATGCCAACTCCTCAGAGAGCCTATTTCACAAAGATATTTTTACATCATATGTTAAAACGATAAAATATAAATTAGAAGTATACATAACATTATACATCCAACTCTTCTCGGCATAAATATCCATATTCTGTAAATGAGTAAATTCATTAAAAATGATCTCAATTTGAGCGATGCAAAAGTAATTTTATTATAAACATTTTGATTTTGATAAAACTATTTGATTATTTACTTTATTAATGTAGGTTTGTTAGAAAGTAATTGATCACAGTATAATAAAATTTATTATTAATATTATAATTATAAATTATTATTTAGAGATGAATATATTTGACAAATAAAAAAAATGAAGAGTAATTGACAAAAGAATTAAAGGATGACCTAACAAATGAAGTAGGTTAAAAACTTATTTTGAGTTTGTTTGATTTGGGATATTAACATTTACTATGACTTTTAATATAAGGTAATCTCTTGTTTGATATAGGCCGGCTCATTATTTGTCCGTAGCGGGTACTAAGATGAGATTAATAGCTATTGTAGTAGTAGGTTTAAGGGTGAGATTATGTAATCTCAACCCTTCTTGAAATTTGATTTGGATGTAAATATCAAAATTATTCTTCAAATTCATATATTATTTTCATTTATGCATTAATTTCATGGTTCTTATAGCAAGAATTTTGTCCAAACACCTCTATAAAATAAGATTACCGAATTGCCCAAAAATTAAGACTAAACATAATGAGAACATCATTTTTATTGATAACAATTAACAATATTAGTAAACACATAATGATATATAAACACTCCCCCTTATATCCATTATCATCATGCAAACAATTAAAAACCAATCAACAACAAATGAGAAGGCTCCGCCCCTTCTCCCAACGCCCCATCCTCCTTCCTAATTCCACCAGTTCTAAATATTTCTAATGTATTGTATTATAAAAATATATAAAATTAAAACAAGATATCTAAACTTACCTCTAAATGCTCCACAAAAATTGGCATTTACAAAAGATTTCCACCAAGTCAATATAGCCTACATCATTAGGCACATGTTACAGGCGCACATATTTATTAATAAATCATAATTCCAAAACTAATGAAAACTTAAATATTGAATACAATTATTATTTGAGATAACTAACATGTAAATCAAGTTTTAACTAAAACGTAATCAAATTATAACTAATTGAGACAATTAACTAAAACATATTAATAACAATTAAAACATAATTCAAATTTTAACTAATAGAAATAATTCACTAAAATATATTAATAATAACTAAAACACAATTACCTAATACATAATAGAAATAACTAAAACATAAATCAAATTTTAATTAATGGAGATAATTAACTAGCCAATAATGAAGATAACTAAAACATAATTAAATTTTGGCATAATTAAGAAAATTACCTCATCAATGGAAACAATACACAAGTACTGTACCTTCAAACCTAAAACAACAAGCCAAACAACCATTTTAATTTTTTTTCAATTAAAACTAATTATACAAATAATTCAAAAAAAAAAAAATGAGATCTGGCCGGCTGCTAGCCACCAGCTGACCAACGGCCAGCATCCAGCACTAACAAGAGCTTGCTGGTGCTGAACGCTCCAGCACCAGTGAGCTTGCTCCAGCACTAGCACCAGCGGCCGACCGGCGTGTAAATAGTAAGAAAAAAAACAAAACAGGAAGAGGAAGAGGACGAAGAAAATAGACCTGTGGGAGAGAGTGAGAGTTAGGAAAGAGTGGAGAAAATGGGGAATTAGGGCATGTTATACGGATTGAAATTTTATTTTTTTATTTTTGAATTTTTTGAATTTGTGACGAATTTAAATCTGTTGTGAATTTTGCCTTTTACGATGGATTTTTCCGTCGTGAATTTTTTCTAATTTTTTATACAATTTGCAATGGAATTTGTGGCGAAAAATTTTGTGATGGATTTTCCGTTGCAAATTTAGTCGCAAATTATGACGAATTTTTTCCATTGCAAATGGCCCTTTTTTTAGTAGTGACCCATGTAAACAGCTTGATTAGTAGCTTGAATTAGCATGCTGCTATGCACATCACCACCATGCATTGAAATATCTAAACCAAACCCCAGCAAATTTTAGGACTTAAGCTTTCAAAATGGCATCCAGCCATCTTATCCCAATGCTTTTGAACTATGATTCGTCGGAACAATGAGAATCGGCCGGAAGTGATTTCAAAACTAGAATGGAGACTACTATTCCATCATGATAGTTCTAAATGGATATAAAGATGGAACATATATATCGAAGGATAAGTTGCAAGAATGGCTGCAATTATCCGATAAATCAGATTATCACAGTATTATGGAATTGACCGATGATTATATCGACGAAAAGAAGAAGTCTTGCAATGCTAGTGTGGAGTTGGGAGTTGGGTGGCTTAGAAGGTTGTGGAGTTGGGTGGCACAATGGTGGTGATTAGTAGGCACTATGGTAATTGGTAAGGGCTAATCCGTCTATCCGTGGGTTCAATGAAGAAGATGACATTATTTTTCCTTTTCATTTTTCTGTTTCTTCCCAATAAAAGAAATTATTTGAAGTAAGAAATTATTTAATTATATTGTTTAAATTAATTGTTCTTTTAACATAATTAAAGTTTTATTAAAATGTGTCTAAGAATTTCAAATATGAAATTTATTAGCATTTACACATTTGTTTAAATTTATGAAAAGTATAAAAAAATATTAAATTTTTTATTTTTTTTCCAATTAAAAATAATTTTCAATTATATTTTCTAAACTATTTATCTATATTATTTATTTAAAGCTTGAATATAGATATTTCATAATTTCTGAACAAAATATTTTATTAAAATATAATAATTTTTTTAAATTTGTAATAAGCAATTTTCAATATAATAAGTGCTTTTTACTAATTTTTAAATATATATATTTTTAATTTCACTGAACATGCAGTTTGAAATTTTAAAATGGAGGATTAAATAAGTATAAAATGATCAATTAAAATTACATTATGTATGTTTGAACTGTACAAATCCTATTAGGAAAAAAATAGTACTTAGAATTAATTCTATTAGTAATATTACAATAATTAATATTATCACTATAATTAACTTTTTTAGAATACTTTTGTCTCAATATATTTTGTCAACAATACACTAGGGATAAGGGATTTTGTGCATTATTATACTATACGTGGATTAGTAATATTTGTAATTTTAACTACTATAAATTAATATATATATATATATATATATATATTATAAACTTTTTCACCGCACTGATCATAACGTTCATGTTGGAGATCTTTATGGTAGCAACTATTATTATAATTAAATAATTAGTACAAAATCCCTTGAGAAAAAAAAAATATTTGAATGCTAGTATCAGCAAAGAAAAAGCTAGGTCATCAATTAATTGTATAGATATTCACAAATCTTCTAGGCTACTTCCAATTTAAATTTTGCCGCATGCAGGGTGAAAATTTTATTTAAAAAAAATATAATTTGGTAGAAATTCATTTATTAGCCCTAATTTAAGCAAAGGATTTTGTAAAGAATTAGTGAGAAAATGGGCAACAAAAATCATGTAATTATTTAGGGATATTTTCGTCAAAATGCACCAAGTCAACGGATAAATGACTACAAGGGACAGTAAGCAATTGATAGTGTAACATGAGGTTTTGGTTTAAATTCATATCCCATGAGGGTTTTTGATAATTAGAAGTAATATAGGGATTCTTTTGCAATTTACTCGCCATAATATATAAGGAAACTATATAAAAAATAAAAATGATTTAAGTTATTTACACTCCCCTCCTTTGAGATTTATCTCTTCTGAAGATGGGATCTTTAATAACCACCAATCACTTCGCACTAGTATTATTTGATCAAATTCGTAACAAAAATTTATTTAAAGACAAAAAGATCCATATCCCTCTACTTTGGATAAGAAGAAACACTGGTAATGCTAATGGTGCTCATAGGTTGGGTTGGTTTAGGTTTGAGGAAAAAATGAGTCCAAATCAATTAAATTTAATTTTTTGAATTGGTTTGGTTTTATAAATTTGGATCCCTAAATCCGAATCAAACCAATCCCACCTAAATCTAGTTGGTTTCATTTGGTTAATTAGGTTTGGACAAAATGACAAGCGCAATTATAATAACCCTATGAGGACAGAGTTCGTAGTGAAGCCCAAGGTGTTGGAATAGTGCCCCTCAACCAATTAGATTGGCATGTAAAACTTGCTCCTTTTAAGACAATTTTGATTGAAAGATATTTTATAAAATGATCATCTTCATCTTATACAATTGATGCTGCAAAGAGCTGAACGATCCGGAAGTCCGGTGGATTGAGTTGATACTGGGCTTGAGTTCTGCAACAAGAACAAACGTGAACTAGCCGGAGTTGCCCCGGTGAAGGCTCTCCGACGCTCAAGTTAGGTTTCCGGTCAGATGGAAAGTGTATAGAGTGTATTTAGTAAAACAGTAAAGTTGCAATACCTTGAGCGTGGCAGTGTTGGCTTCATTTA
>JACGDI010005285.1:389526-405071 GCA_014898725.1 Jacaranda copaia | reverse complement strand
GCACCAAACACCTCTCCTCGATCAGAACGGAGGGATAACTGAACCGATATCTAGGCAGAAATTTGCTCACTGATCATTTGCATTAGCTGGGACATGGGAAGCGTCACCAGCTATTCCTGGGGGGTGCTGGCGCCTGGAATATTTATTTGTTGCTGGGGGTTAGGGAGTGGTGGGGCAGTAGACCTCTTTTTTTCCTCCCTCCTAGATGTTACTCTAATTTTCCACTGCAGTCTCAAATTTTCCCACAGACGGCGCCAAATGATGCTCTAGAGAGCTGGAGAGTTAGGTACTCCGATTGATTCAAGTATTTTGGGCTTGAGATCTACAACCACGAACACACGTCAACTAGCCGAGAGGCCCTCGGCTATGGCACTCCGACGCTCAAGTTAGTTTCTGGTAGATCGAAGAATATAGGGAGAATATGTAGTGAATAATGTAAATGGCATTGCCCAGAGCGTGGTTGTGCTTGTAGAATTTATAGCCTGCTGTGGGCGTGATTTTACCTAAGTGCCCTTACCAGGTGTACTTGGCTTTCTCCATGACAGGGGGTTGGGAGTCATTCTTTGCTCAGATCTCGGTACTGTGCTAGATGACGTAATTTCCCATTTTCCTGGATAACCATGCCAATAGGAGCACGTTCCTGCCAGAGTTGTTAGCGGGGTTGTTGGAGTCGTTGGCAATGGTTACATCTGTTGGTAGTAGTCACATCAGTTGCTACATGTCATCAATGCCGAGAGGTTCAACCTGTCCAACTTGCACCCGGAGGTCAATTCATGTTGACCGAACTTGGATGCTAAAACTTCAAAAGTGGCCCTCAGGTCGATACAGGTCGACCGCGGGGCTTACCAAATGGAGTCGATACAGATCGACCAGACTAATGTGCCTTTGGGCTTCATAGGTTGTCTCTTCTAAATCTGGGCCTGTTGGGCCTACTGGATTATACTGTATCATGTTGGGCCTTGTGGGCTGTCTCATTTGAAGTTAGGCCTGTTGGGCCTACTAGATTATCCCATATCAGTAACCATTGAAGACAAACGACTGGGTTTTTTGTACTGAGACTTGGAGTTGAAATTTTGTTTATGCACTAGTTTTCTGTATTTCAATTTTATGCCCACAAACAGTTTCCAAGGTTGTTATTTATTGTCCTTTTATTGTAATTGTCTCTAACTTTGGTATTATTACATCTTTTCCTGTAGCAATTGTTTGAAAAGAAATTATAGTTGTCTTCAAATTTCAATTTTAAATTTATTATAAATGTTGTCTTTGCAATTCAGTTATTACGAAAAGTTCATCAATTATTGTTATCTTAAATGTAATTAGGAAATGATTAAAAAAATTAATCAACATGAAATGAATATTAAATAAGTAGAGACAAAAGACTTGCTATATTGGTAATTGAATGTTTTTAGTACATATATACAAGAATGGTTACTTAACTTTTTTGTTGGGATAAAATATATTACAAATTCCAAACTAGTTTTTAGTATACACATACAAGAATGGTTGCTTATCTAGTTTCTTGGGATAGAATATATAGAAAATTCCAAACTAGTTTTTAGTATATATATATATATATATATCTACGAGAATGGTTACTTATCTAGTTTCTTGGGATAGAATAAGGTAGAAATTCCAACCTAGTTTTTAGTGTATATATATACAAAAATTGTTACTTAACTAGTTTATTGGAATAAAATATATTACAAATTCCAAACTAGTTTATCTAGTTTCTTCGGATAGAATATAGTAGAAATTCCAAACTAGTTTTTAGTGTGTATATATATATACAAAAAATGATTACCTAACTAGTTTAATGGGATAAAATATATTACATACTCAAAACTAGTTTTTAGAGTATATATATACAAGAATGGTTACTTAACTAGTTTCTTGGGATAGAATATAGTAGAAATTCCAAACTAGTTTTTAGTGTATATATACAAGAATGGTTACTTAACTTGTTTATTGGGATAAAATATATTCAAATTCCAAACTAGTTTTTAGTATATATATATATACAAGAATGGTTAATTTACTAGTTTATTGGGATAGAATATAGTAGAAATTCCAAACTAGATATAGTTTGGCTAGTCGTGGTTATTTGACCTAATTATCACGGATAAAAGTTAAAGTGACATACTTAGATAATAGTTGCATTTCAATGATGATTCTCTCTAAGGTATTTATCTATACTTAAATACATAATATATTAAAGAATATGTTCATAAGCTTAAGCTATATTAATTGGCTCTTTGTTGCTCTGTATTCAAAATAGGTGGTGAGCGCCCTTCAAATTGCCTATGGAGATATGTCACCATTAGGTCAAGACCTACTACCTGTCTTGTTGAAATTCTTCCCTTATTGCTATAGTTAACCATTATGAGGTTCGATAAATGCAATGTTATATAGATGGACCCAAGGGGAAATAAAGCACCATTCATTCCTAATGCCGGTGCAATTAGGATCACAACACTCGATGGCCAATTGAGTGTGAACGCATTTTTTTAGAACTTGTGCATGAGGAGTTTCATAGGGACAGCTCCTAACCACTATTTTCTTCACTTTCATGTGGAACCAAATATACTACAAGCTAAATCAGAGGTTGTACCCAAGGTACAACTACACGGTCCAACAGTGCAAGACCAAGTGGTGTAGGTTTCATCACGCATGGTGATTATTCCATCGATTAGTCATGAGTGATACGGGTTATAAACGAAACTATGAGACAAATACTATTACGGGTCTGCCAAACTATATCCAGCAATGGATCATGGTAATAATTTTTTAGTAAATACTCATTAACATATGACTTAATAATATCAAGCTAATTATTACTTGATTAATACCATGTATTCCAAAATTGTAGGAGAATCCCAATCATGCACACTTCCTCCAGCATAGACTGCTCCATTACGACCATTGTATAGAGATGTTCACTCCTAGTGTAGCCTCAGGCTCACAGTCTAGGTCCTCAATGAAACCGTCTACGAGTGGTAGTAGCAACCGATCAAGGAGATCCTCTAGTCGTGGAGAGGACTTAACAGATACAACCGAGAGTGAGGCTGGTTCATCACATAGGAGAAAGGTTACCCCTGTAGCTAAGAAGAAAACTTGTTTAACAATGGCCTTGGACTAATGAGATGACCTTATAGAGGCAAAGAGCAATAGGATTGGGGCTAATATTGAGAAATCTATCGATTTGTGCGTTGAGGCATTGCAAAAAATTGATGGTTTGGCTGATAGCTTTTTTGGCAAGGCCATTAATGCTTTGAAGAGCTTTACCATGAAATTGTTTTTCAATAGGCTTGATGATCATGAGAAGCAAATCTGTGTTGAATTGTTAGCTCACAAATGATGAGAATTCCATCAATGGCTTATCTTTAGGATGAGGTGCTTTTACTTATTATCTAGTTATGTTGTATCTTTGTCAAACACATTTTAACTTTGTTTTCCCCAAATGTCTTTTATTTTTATTTGTATTCTTCTATGTTCTAAAATATGTTATGGGATCATGTTTTCAACTATATCACATGTCACTACTTGTTTAATTTTTGTTGTACTAGAGGTTCTGTTATTACATTAATGCATATGGCAATGGATGGTTCTATTATTGTTAATTATCAAAATGGCAAGCTTATCTGCTCATGAGAACCTACCCAAGGCTTGAGAGCAAGGGAAGCCCTGGTACCCTAGGAAGTAATATTTTTGATAGATATGAGAAACTCATTTTTGTTACTGAAGTGATTGCGCCCAACCTGTCGTGGGAGAGGATACCATGAAATAATTCACCTTTCCATGAATCGAATTAGTGGGTAACATTTTGAATGTGCATGATGGAAGATTCTATGATAACATACGAATGACTAAGCCCACGTTTTGGGCACTAGTGGATATGTTAACATGTTGGGGCCTATTAAAATAGTCAAAAACGTTAAAGGTATCTGTAGTTGAAGAAATTGCTATGTTTATGCAAACTGTTGGAATGCACCAATGATAAAGAACAACAATGGAGTGCTTCCAACACTCCCTCAAGATAGTTAATCAACATGTCAGAAGGGTCTTACTCGCTTTGAACTACCTGGCACTTGAGGTAATATGTACACCTAATTTTGATAAAGTCCTTTAGCAAATTGAGAAAAATCCAAGCTTCTATCATTACTTTCATGTATGATGTCGTAAGTCTACCTTATAATTTTTAAGCGAGTATGAATGGGATACAATATTTATTCCACATTAGATATTCTGTCTGAACAGGGAGTTGTCAGTGCACTAGATGGTACTCTCATCCATTCATGGGTACCGGCCAGTAGGAAGAATGCATACCGTTCATGGAAAGGTCATACTTGCCAAAATGTTCATAGCATATGTGATTTTAATCTGATGTTCACATACATGCATGCCAAGTGTGAGGGTAGAGCAAATAATGTAAGGGTCTTATTTAATGCAATTCAGAGTGACCCTTGATTCCCATTTCCTCCACCAGGTGAAGTACGTTTTACATACTAACTCATCATAACATAATTGTTATATATTAATAAAAAGTCCTCTAATTCAATCTATTATAAGGAGATACTATCTAGTTTATGCTGAGTACACAAATTATATGTGTTTCCTAGCACCTTATAAGCATTCTTGTTACCACCTCGATGAATTTAGGGGAAATGCAATGTACAATAGTCCCAGAGCGATGTTCAATCATGCACATTTCAGATTAAGGAATGCAATTGAGAGATGTTTTAGGGGTTTTGAAAAAGCGGTTCCCAATTCTCTCTGGGGGATGCCAAATTAGTTTTTGCACCACCAGATTGATCTAGTCATTGCTTGTTGCGTTCTGCATAATTTCATCAAGAAATTCAGTAGAGATGATCACATATTCAACGAGTCATTGACTCAGGAAGAGATAGCTGGCATACCTTTTATCACAAAAACCACCCTAGTCAAGCAAAAATAAATGATCAGGTGATATTTAGGGATCAATTAGCGTAGGAAAAGTGGGATGTGAACATGCAATAGGCATCATCATTTGTTTGTTCGAGTTTGTGGTGTTGGACTGCATTAGTCTTGTTGCTTTATGTATTATTTAGACTTTCAAATATGAGACCATGTATATGTAATTTAAATTTGACTATATTTATGTTATGTATGCTTCAGATCTAGTGTATTTTACTTGATGTCGTACTTGATTTCCTTCTCTCTTGCAAAAATGAGCTTAATTTTAATAGTTCAGTGTAGTTTTTGTGACTCATGTCAGCTAAGATGGCAACCCAAAAACCCTTCATTATGCATATATGGGGCAAGACTTATGCGCATGTTCATGGAAAAAACTTATGCAAACTATGAAAGGTACTTTTACAAGTACCCCATGGGTAGGAATCATCCTGGATCCTTCTTGTGGATAGATACCTAGGGGTAGTACATATCTCATAGTAGATAGTACAATGCATCCAGCTTTCTCACTATGTGGACCGATTGAGAGATTAGTAGTTCTATTCCATCATCAATATGAGATGTTTCATTTCGTGCAAGCACTCATGGTAAAGATGACTATGATAGGGATAGATTTTCTTATCACGACACATTCAGTGATATCACACGTACATCAATTGTCCTCTCCATGTGCGGACGTGTTCTATTTACCATATTCATCATTTTGATCCTTGTTATTGCTATATTTATGAAATTACTAGTACCTTGATTGTTACATTCATTTAAATGTGTTAGTCGTATGTTTATTTTCATCTTTTGGAAATCACTTAAGATGATATTGAAGACTAATGTATTAAGTAATGTGATGTTATAAACACTTTTGAAACCTTCCAAGCATATTTTGCTAATCTTTTATATATTACATTATTGTCTTAAAGATATTATGCAAATGCAGGTAACGACATGAGTAGATGCAAATCATTAGATACTATTTCCAATCAGCTCCCTAATGTATGGGGACCAAAGGTGGAAAAGCATTTTATACATATGTTGTTAGATGCTAACACTACAAAGTTGTTGACTAATGATGTCTATGTTGTGGCTTGCATGCTGGGTTTTTTATACAAGTCGACCCGACATTGTCAGTGCCCTTATACTATTAATTTCATAGCTCAGAAGTTCTATAAGTTAAAGGAAAAGTACAGAACCATGGATGCGCTAACAAAAGACCTTAATATATATTATGACTGAGATTTAGGATGATGTATGTGCCTCCCAAAGCACGAGATCAACTAACCGAGGTAAATAAATGTGTTATTAATCTAAAACTTTCTAATTTGATGACATGATTTACACATAAATAATCAATTCACAAAATATTTTTTTATTTAGATTTTACCACTGGCACCATCGTACTTCGAGGTGAAAGAGCCAAGATTTGATCATTTACATGAGATATTTACTGAGCCTATACCTGTGGACCACCTTGCCATTCATAGAGGTGTTGGACATGATCTACAACACCCCATTCTCATTATTGACTTGGATGCATCTAGGTGCTCGATCTAATTTCAGGACTCTAGCTGACATGTTGTATCTACTATTTCTACACTTAGAGTCCAAGCACCACATGGTCTCACTGATACTACCCGTGACCCTCTCAACTTTGATAAAGGCTCAGCAGTTGGTACTGTTAGTACCTGTTGTGATATCTTACGTCGATTGAGGGGACCACAACCGTCATCATCTACTGCCACAAGCGATTTGAGTACTGCACGTTCAAGAATGCGCAACTTTCCTCCCCATAGCATTTATCTTTATGTGTGACCATACCTATGCATTTCGTAATCTTGTAGGAAACTAATTTCATGTACTTGTATTACCTAATCACACATGTTTCTATTGCTTATGGTGTGCACCAACTATAATCCATTCTATCATGTAATGTAGTAACTACTAATATTTTTCTTATTGTGTTACTCTATTCAGCCTATATTATACGTGACAACATACATGAATAAAAAAATAATAAGTTGGTTGATTTTGTTATTAAACAATGATTGCTGCTAGGCAAATTTCAAATAAAAAATTTTGTATTATTAATGACTATGTTACATAATATCATTCAACTTCATGTTAAATTAAACGTTTCTCCTATTTTTATACAAACATTTTTGAAATTGTCCGAAAAAATTGAGTCTTAAAATTAAAATTAAATATATTATTTTCTTCTAACTAGATATGATTTTGCCGACTTCTGATTTAGCAATGTTAAAAATTATGTTAGAAAATGGTAAATTTCAATAATATATTCAAAAATAATCATGAATATGGAAATTAGAAAATTTTGGTAAGATTTTTAATAAAATCAAATTATTGTCGAATGAAATTTTATTACCAACAATAGTTTTATGAATTTTAAATTTAACAACTTGCCGATGTTGTTGCAACTATTTATTTAAACTTCATTACTAAAATCAGTAATGAAGTTTAAATGGCTAACATAAAAGTAAAATATTATCATAGATAAAAAATAATTTCAATAAGATTTAAAATAATAAATTAAAATTATAATCATAATTTTTCCTAAAATAATCATTATTATAAAATAAAATAATTTTTTCATTTAACCAATATAAATAAAGAAGTTTTATGTCAAATTTCATATTTTATTAGGCATTTAATAAACCAAAAAAAAAATCAATGTTTATTATATATTCTATATATTAAAAAAATCTCATATTTCTTCCCAATCATTTCAACACAATTCTCTTCCAACCATTGTTTAATCATTACAAATATACACACATATTACCAATCATTCCATCTATATATACATAAATATATATTTTTAAAATATTCATTTCACTCCTAACAACCCATCCAAAAAGTTATTGATGTGACATCTTGTCCCCTTCCAAAATACAAACAAATAAATATTTTTTTTTCAATTTATTCTCTACCTACCACCAAAAATACAAACAAACAACCATCACATTCCCTAACCAAACTTCCCTCAAACCAATTTGGCAAAAAGCCCCGAACCATAAACAAACAAAGCCTTGGGGAATGACATTGATGATGGAAAAACCTTTCAGGACTTGATTGAAAGCAGGGGTAAATTCTTGGGGGTCAATCCAGAATATTTGAAAAATGGTTTTATATATAGTTTTCCCCCTAACATTTCATCATTCTTCACCAAACACCATCTTCAACCTCCCATTTTTCTCTGATGACACCCCAAAATAGAAAACCAAACCAACTAAAATGTTCTTCTTGTTGACAGGAACTTATCCATACCATATGCAGCTTAATATATATCACCAATGAGCTACTAGAAAATTGAGACCGAAAGTGGAGCAGCGGCAGAGGTGGTGGATGTGACTTCATCGGTGGCAGAAGCTAAGTTCTTAGTGGTAGTTCTAGTAGTGCTCAGCTCAATGAACATCATGGTAGCTTTAAATTAAAGCTTGGCTTGATGCCGACAATAGAATTAGAAGAAACTAATGTGGTGGCGATGGAGAACCAACAACATTCAGGAGGAAATTGAACTACAATCTAATGGTTTTTGGGTAAAATTAACTTGGGGGTTTGCTTAGTTGAGCTAAAAGGCACATTTTAGTGGTGGTTTTGGGTTAATTCCAGCAACGGCAACAAACGATGATGCTGTGGCGAAGCTGGGATAGTTTCTTTAGCTCGTTATGATAATCATGGTGGTGCTCTTGGCTTGTAATTTTTTGGATTTGCTAAGCACATCCTGGGTAAAAGAGTTGGAATTGGGAAGTTTGGATTTAAGCTTTGGATCCTTTGAATTTTCTTCCAAGAACTTGTATTGTAGCAAGATTAGAAGTTGGATATATGACTTGTGTGCATATTTGTGCCATGCATGGATATACATATGCCTAGTGGACCTGAATTGGCTTTATTTCATGACAATTTTGGGAATAATTGAGTTAATTGGAAGAGAAATCCTTAAATCTTATATTATGTCAAAGGAGATGAAGAATTGACATAAGAATTAGACTTCTAAATCATGCATGTATGATTTTAACCATTTAGCGGACTCGAATTTAGTATATTACGTGATAATTTTGGTTAAATATGAGAATTAGGTGTTAAAAACCCTAATTTCATGGATTTGAGACCAAAGTAACAATAATTGGGTTAACTAAGATAATTAAGCTATTAATTTGATTTAGGATAATGATATGATGTTAATTATATAATTAAGGACCTGATTGCATTCTTTTATCGAGGCTGGTGTTACTAGCATGTTTTATCGAGGCTGTTGATTGAGCTAATTAAGTATCAATTTTAGATCATTATTTGTATATATGTGATTATATGGTCAAATAAAGATCTTAACTATTGACCTATTCTTTTGGATTATTGGATGAAGAAATAGGACCCGCAAGCCCATAATCAGTAACTGCATTTTTGAGACTATGAGATAAGGGTTTGCTAATTTGGCCTTGATTATGTCTATTAATTCTTGTGGAAAAACCCTGTGAGGGTTAAATGTGATTGTATTGTATCTAGTCGTGTTTGTTGAAATCTTTAATTGCTTGAGATTTTTCTCATTATTTTTTAATTGACTTGTATACCCCTGTGAGGGCCTGCTACTTTCGCACATTTTCTGTACCTATCTGTTATTTTGATAAATTCCTATGAGGGTTTCTATTTCTATACCGTATTCTGATTCGTTGAAATCTAAGGATTATTTAAAATCTCGATTGTTATCTATTTCTACTATATATACCCCTGTGAGGGTTATTATTTATTTCTATTTTGGTATCCAGAACTCTTATTATATTATTCGTTTCCTATCCTTTGTACCCCACAGCTTTGTTGGTTGACCCCGTATCACTTGTTAGCTTTTTATAAATGTGTTGATTGTTCAAGAAATTTAGTCAGTCTAGTGTTTTACTGTATTTTTCCTTGTTGACTCATTTTGTGTCTCTAAAATGGCCTTACCAACCAGTATATTGAATGTTCTAGCTTGTACCTTGTTATATTTAGGATTGTTATGTTAAAAGTTAAATTCTTATTTGTTGGCATTATATCTTTTTAAACACATGGGACACCATTGGCGGTTTTCACCTGGAGGGATGCCATAAGGGGTTTAGGCTTGGAGCTAGGTTTGGAATATGGTCTGGCAAAACAGACCAATCGAGACATCTCTTTCGACTAGTACCTACCTATGATCCTGACTTACAAATAGCTGGAGGTAGCAAACTATGAGTGACAGGATCCGACATGTGATTGGCCATGCCTTCTAATAAATTATAATCCATTGAGCTAAGTGCTCAAGCAATGAACCGATAAGGAAATTTTAATTATACTATACTGATGCTCGGTACAAACAATTATAATTTGATCTAGGAGTAATCAAGTTAGAATGTCCAACAGTCTAATAAATTCAATATTATGTGTGTTATGTACTCTATTAATTCATGTTAAAAACTCTTGCTTGCTATCGAATTGTTCATCAATTGTTGTATCTCTATAGCTTGCCTTTGAATCCTATCATTTTCTTCTCCCTCACTAAGTCCTTAGGACTTACCCACCATTCTATTTTGATTTATGAGATAGGAATAGGTGACGAACTCTGACCTCTAGCTTAGATATGAACATATTTTGTAATAAATCAGGTGTTTAAATGTATATATAGAATCATTTGAATGTTAAGTTTGGATTTTGAAATGTTGTGATATGTAAGGATTGACAATGATAACTTAAAGGTATTTGTATGTTTTGTTAAGTGTTAAGGAATGAACCATGGCATGTATTTAGTGTTTTGTCAAGGTTTGTTTAAGTTGAAGTCTACTGTTGTCTCTCATAAGTTGTGAAAATTTTTCTTATGGGCTTATTACTCGTTATGGTTTAAGATTAAGACTGAATTAGAGGCACCTCACTTGGGTGCTATCCCAAGAAGAGGTGATACAATAGTGCCATATAGCCAATTAGATTGGCATGTAAAAAATACTCCTTGTAAGACAATTTTGATTTCATGATGTTTTATAAAAGGGCAATCTTCATCTTATTCAATTAATTATATTTTTCACATGCATTTGGTTGAAACCTTTAAATCATACAAGACTACAGGACTTGGTTACGCATATAATGATGATCATGAAACAAATATCTATGGTTATGATTTTAAATATTCCAAGTCATAATATCTTATGAGACAAGACATCTAATATTCGGATAGACTTGCACTAACGATGTATATTTCAAGTTATATAGCCTTGTTTCATGGGCAATCTATGTAAGAGATAGATGCATATTGGTGGGTGTTTGTTAGAGAACAAGTTTATTGAAGACTTACTTAAAGAATCCATAAGGTAGCTGAAGTGGCTTGTCAGTAGTAGAAATTTCCCTAGCATATGATAGTGCATGTAATTAGTCCTTTGACTTGAAGATCCATAGTAGTCTTGTATTTAGGTCCTTATGCTTTGATTTTGTCCCAACCACTTAGCAGGTTGCCTTAGGTTGGGCACAAGCTACCAAAGTATGGAGATTGGTGAGTTCTAAGAAAGAATTCATTTCATTTGTTATGAAGAACAAGTTGATCTCCTACGTATTTTATAATAATTAATTTCATGGAATCCTTGCGCAGGTGATATGATAATTTAGAAAAAGAGTTTTTCAAAGTTGACGTCATTAATATAAATTGCACACCAAGAATAGATACATAGTTATCAAAGCTATTTGGGAACCGACAAATATCTTACCTTAAGCCTCTTTGGGGAGATAGAAAATGGAAGGATCGTATTTGCATAGTAATCGTTAGCGAAAAAGATTTACTAGAATTAATTCATCCAATTGGTTGGGCTCCATAAGCTTATGCTAAATATTGACTATGGAGATTGGGTACTCTTCAATTAATGGAGATTAATTGAAAGAGTGATTATTTTAAAAGAGTTTAGACTAATTAGAATATTTAAAATTCAATAAATGATAGAAAATTGTGAGCTCATGTCTAATTAATTGGTAAACCTAATGGGTCTTACATGAAAGCCTTAACCAATCTAAATGGAATTGGGAAAATCGTCTAAAGAGTTAGATAATAAGATTGGTCAAGTTTGGAAAAGGCCAATTTGACTAATTAAAAGTTAGTCATGATGGTTTGATTAATTTAAAGTGTTAAATTAATCAAATAATTTAAGGAATTTAATTTGGGTATGGAAATTAATTAGTCTTATTAACTTAAAAGGTTAAGTTAGTTTAATTAAATTGAAGGATCAATTTAATTAACTGAAGAATCTATTTGGAGAGAAGATTTAAATGGAAGAGTCCATTTAAAATCACGTGACAATTTTAAATTTTCTAATTAAAATAGGATTTTAATTAGTAAAAATTAATTTCCTAATTGAAATAGAATTTTGATTAGTATAAATTAATTTCCTAATTGAACTAGGATTCTAATTAGTAGAAATTAGTTTTTAATTGAAATAGGACTTTAATTAGTAGAGATTAATTTCTTGGTAGGCAAGTTAGCATGCAAGTGGGAAACACCTTATAAAAGGCTCCCCCTCTCCCATAAGTGGTGGCCACTCTAAAAGAAAGAAACTTCCTCATTGAGTTTGTTGTGAACACAAACTCCTTCTTCCAAGATCCTCTCTTAAAGTCCTTTTCTTCCAAACTTCATTTTCTCCCTCCTTTAAACTTCCTCCATTCTTCACCCTTTTTCTAGAAAAAGATTGAAGAATTAGACTGCTTGTAAGGTGTGTAGATACCATTAGAGATACCACACTTGGGGTACTTTGCTAGCGAACAAAAGAGATCATTGAAGAAGAGTTTTTGAAGTATAAAGGTGGCAGTTTTTGAAGCTCTAATAGAGGCCAATTGTTGCTGCCACTTGAGCACATTTTTAGGGCAATTTGGAGGCTTTTGGGTGCTACAAATTAAGGCTAAGAAGTAAGGAAGTAAGATCCAAGTAAGAGAAAGTAGTAGATCTTCAATTGAGGAGTCAAGTGAAGGTTCTACACTTTGTTTTTGAAGAATTAATTAAGGTAATAAATTCTTCTCCCTAAATCCATCATTAAGGCATAAAATAGATCCTTGTATGTAGTGATCCAAGTTATTTTCATGTGATAAAATTTTTTAAATTCTGCTATGTGATTGGATCCTTGTGTTACTACATATTTCACAAGGGCCCCAAAACCTCATGTGAGGTTAGTTTAACTCGCCATTTGAAGATTGGTAAGCACTTTGATATGAAAAACCATCAAACAAATCGAACACTAAAAAGAGAATAAATAAACAAAAAAGGAAAATATATGAAGAATAAATGTCATGTATTTGAATTTTCATCTCTCTTTGGAAAAATAAACATGAAAATCCCTTATTTCAGTCTTCATCCCCCACCTGCCAAACTGGGAAATAAAGGCGAGTGGTGCTATTGTTGTTGGCGATGGTGTTCGACAATGAAGTACGAAGAGTAGATGTGTTGAAAGAGAGATAGGAGGGAGGAGTTAGAGATTTTGTTCGGGAAAAGTGGGGAGAACCAAGAGAATCGGGAGAGATGAAAGACTAAAGAGTAAAGAGTGAAGAAAATCATTAAAAAAAAAGTGAAAATGGGTAGATTGCTATTTTTTTTAATGAAGTCATACTCGAACAAAATCGAATTAATTAAATTGATTTGACTTGGATCGTCAGGTTCATCGGATAAATTCGATCCGATGAACACCCCTAGGTAGGACTATTAACGAATCGAATCGAATCGAACCGAATATCTAAGAATTTGGATTCAATTCAATTTATTTTACTTGTATTCAAATTTGTATTCAAATTCAACTTGAATCCTAAATTGAGTTCGAATTCGATTTGCGCAACTATTCGATATATTTGAATTCAATTCGAATGTTCAATTAACTAAAGTTTTTACTTGAATTTTGAATTATTTATTAATTTTTCACCTTTTATTATGGTCACAAAATGAAAATACTTGATTTACCCAAAAAAGCAAATATCAAATACATGTAATAGTTGACAATATTCAATGGTTTCATTACTATAAATCATCAAAGAATTAAGTTTAGAGAAATAAAATATTAATATATAATAATATATATAATAAAATATATTCAAATATTTTATCGAATATCGAAATCAAATATTATTGGATTTGATTCGGATTCGATTATATATCGAATATTATACTAGACTCGAATTCGAATGCAAATCATTAAATTTTAAATTCGAATGTGCTATTCAAATTCGAATCTCGAATTGTTTGATAAATGTTTGATTTATTAACAGCCTTACCCCTAGGTAATACAAATATCTTCCTAATTTTGTGCCAAAAATTAAAATACTAAAAAGAAATTATGAATTCGTATTTTGAAATATAGAATACTACCTACATCCTATTATTATAGTTATATTTCAACTTGACAAGAAAATTTAAATAGTTGATCCATGTGGCTGCAATAAAAATAAAATAAATAAATATATAGAAGAATGATCATTCTAAATCTGGATTTTGATTCAAGTATACTATCGCATCCTAAGTTCAATTTAAACATAATTTTATGTGCTGCGTGAATAATTAAGAGCTAAAAGTGCTTTGAATGCTTCGGACAAACTTCAAAAAAATTACAAGGTGCATATATTAAACAAACCTCATCATATATGTGTGTAGTTTTTATCAAAAGATAAAACATACATTTGACAAAATATAACAAAACATACCACAAAGAGATACTTGCATAATTATTAAACATATATAAAAAAACCTCGAGTTGCCCATAATTAACCCTTATATACATAAATCCATTAATCAAACAGCAACCATGCTTCAGCAGTTGAAGGTATTATTAACTACAAATCCATCTACATAAGTGTCTCTCTGAAACTTTACTTATATTCTTCCTTCTTTTGCTAAATAAATAATCCTACGACATGCAGGAAAGGACTGCCTATCATTTCCAATTGTTTAGAATGAACAACTAGAAAGAAAAAAAGAATTGGTGAAAGTGGTAGGCTTGTAGGAGGGACAAAGGCACTCTATGGCACATTGAATTGGCCCAGTATTCTAATGCTGCAAGATGGACATAGTGAGCCTGTTGCAATAGTTTGTATCCTAGGTTGGACCTGCACCTGATAAAACAAGTTTCTACACGAAACATAAATAGATGTGGGCGTGGGTGTGGCCTGATTTTTACGAGCTGCATTTGGCATTAAAGCTTTCTTTCTTAGCCAAAATGAGGGACCTAATCCTTGTTCCGTATTCGGATTGTGCGAGAAAATCTAGGATTTTCTATGCAGCAAATTTGAGCTTTACTCGCTCATAAAACAATTTTCCATAAATTCGATTCTACCTAGCCTCAAAATGTGAGTAAGCATATCATCATAGTTCTTACTTACTTTAGATGGACCTTCTTCAGCTTGCCCATATAAGCATATTAACAATGCTTTACTACAAAAGAACAATAAAGACATCCTAGTTTGCCTACTAGGATTCAAGATTTCAAAGAGAAGATAAACATGCATCTCAAAATCGCAATTAACAGGGGGATATCGAATTATGAATATTATCAATCAATGCAGTTGTGTATGTGCGCATGCTCGCATGTGTGTATGAGATAGATACATAGATAGAGGTAGAGGGA
>JACGDI010005285.1:321508-389495 GCA_014898725.1 Jacaranda copaia | reverse complement strand
AGAGAGAGAGACGTAGAAGCAGAACTAAAAAGAAGCTAATGCCACAATAAAGGGAAAAACAAGAAAAAGAAAAGTAAAATGAATATACAAATGCAAGGCTTGGATACGGGCATTTCCTCTCAAAATTTGGACACCCAAACCAGGAGAGACTCAAAATGGTCTTGTATAAGTTGTGGCTAGTCTATTTGAGACACAATTTTCATGAACCAACTGTATACAACCAACATTTATCAAATATAGTAAGTCAAAATTTGATTTCCAGACCTTGTGAAACACTTCAATAAAACCCAATTTTCAATTATGGTGAAAAAAATAAGCCACGAGTTAATATTGTCAAGGTGCTACGTCCATGTACCTAATCCTTTATGTGATAGGGACCAATAACCTCACAAAAGTTTTAAGATCAATGTTATGCAAGGTTTTATTTTGACATCTCAGCATCATTTTTTTAAGGCAAACTTTCTTGCTCATTCCAACATAGAATAACTGAAATATTTTCAAATTGCATTTTATTACGACTACTCAATGTGACATTATCTACTTTAGAACTGCATTTCTCAAATATTCCAAAAGTACATGTTCCATCAACTGTGTAATTTACCTACTGAGCAAGGAACATCGACTTCAGCAGATGCTTTCCCATCATGAGATGGAGCCAGCATGCTGATGTTAGATTCCAAGTCTTATTTAGACGCCACTGATGCAGACATTGATGTTTTGCAAGTGGTTTCAATACTTTAACAAGGTAAGTCTTCAAATTTGCTGAGTTGTTTTACACTAACGGTTATATCTTTGTCCTGCGTGCCATGACCCCCGAAAAACTCCAGCACAGACAATTAACTGCAAAACTTTCACCAACTTTCAACTCATTCCTTGCCTAACAAAATGCCCATCATTTACAAAAAAATCACTTGCTTCCATGAGATTGTCTGAATTGAATAAACTATTCTCAAAAACTATATCTTGCTTGGACTTCTCCAGGGAACTAAATTTCTCAATTATATCATCCATAAAACATTATCTTTTGTCATGGAAAGGCAAAGGTAAATAGTTTCCAAGCCTTTCCTACAAACTAGAACCATTATCAATAATTTCAGCACTACAACCATTCACATGTGCTTGGCTAGAAGTTCCATGGAAACTTTTGTTCTCCTTGCTGGAGAAGGGAACCTCAGCGATGGAGCATGGCCTTGTTCCAGTAACAATGTCAATCATGTCATCAACACTTCTCATATTCTCGTTGGCCTCCCTTGAATCTCCAATATGCTCATTTCCTTTATTGCACGATGTACAAATTTTCAACCCATTAGTGATTGCACTACCAATTTCTGCATCATCAGATCGTAAAGTCCCTTTTGCTTTAGTGTCATGAATAGGAAATGCACATGAAGAACTGGGATCGACATAGTCTCCCACGCCAACAGCTTGTGATTCTTCAGTAATATTAGACTGGTATCTCGCATGGGACCCAATATGAATTGCACCAATGCCTATCAGTAAATATCTTGTGACAGAAGCATTCATATTTTTCATCCTTAATTATCACCCTATCAGTAATACGTATGCTATTGTCGTATTTATTTTTTCGGTGAACAGATGATTGGTGCTACAAGAATTTAGCCTCCTCGCAAAAAGTAATATTACATTCATTGCAATGTAGAATTTCTCCTAGCCTTTCCTTGGGCAAATCCCCAGTATCTAATATGACTTGCATCTCATGATTACTGGATGCTGAAGCAAAAGTTGGAGATGATGTATGGGAAAGAGGTTTTCCTTAATCTTAATATCTTGAGTAGCAATATCTGCAATATGTAAATTTTCCATGAAGAAATCAATCATAAAGAAACAAATTTACTTACGGAAAGAGACAAAGAAAAGGGAAAAATAGGCTTGCTTACTTTGATAGAAGTCAATCCATCAGCATCCTAAGCGATCTCATTATGGTGGGCCGAAGTACTTGGGAAACCATGAAGAGTGAGTAAATATGAGGAAGCTTCCTTACGGGACACAAACTATGTCCACTAGGGCTGGAATTAGCAAAATATGATTAAATAATTCAATAGAAAAGCATTGACATTGCTAGGTAATAGGTGCCCAACGCACCCAAAAGGGCACAATTCCAAGAGCAATAGCACAATAATCCACTAATCCCAAATAAATGAAAGATAAGCAACATATGACTAGAAAACTTTCTTAGCTTCCTTTTGAACAAAAAAATCTAAACTACATTTCACAGGAAAAAGATAAATCAATTTAAATGATTGCAACAGATAATATTGATTTCAAGAATAAATTATCATTTTCAATTAAATAGCACCTGAGTAAAGTTTCAAATTAAGCATAAAAACTTCAACAAATTCAAAAAAAACAAATTAATAACCATGCAATTTCGGAAAAATTTCTCTTTCTCCTCAAACTATCTAGTTTAACCAAAGATAGTTGGCTGAAGCTGGTACTACTAGACATTGATGCTTATGAGACTTCTTAATGCAAAATTTTAAAGTTCAACAACATTCATGCAGCATTAAAAATTCAACGCCAAAGAATTTGCATAACATCCGTTAGGTTTTTGAATAACATGTGTAACTAACACATTATCCACTAATGCGCCACATAGCAAACTTGGTATAGCGTTCTTTTGCTGATATTATTACCAATATTCAATATTTTATCATTCATATCATTACTATAGCTTCCCTATTTACTAAATGTTGGTTATTCATCATGTCTTCTTCCTATATAACAAATTCTTCCAATAATTCCAAGTCTAATCTTTTCAAAAAAAGCAAATACAATACTTTTGTGTTTCCAGGCTAAAGTTCTAGCAACCTTTTACCTTTTGCTCGGAACAGATCTACTATTCTTTGATTCTAGTTAGTAAGAGGGATCTTAAACTAAGAAATAGATCCTATAAGCTAAAAAAGAATATCCTAAACAATTACAGTACTCGAGTTTATTGATATTCTTGCTATAATACGTGCTATCAAAATCCTTGTGTTACTCAAATGGATCTTTTAGTTGTTGAGAAGGCTGTCAAAAATCGATAAAATTACTTCAGCTTGTGGATCTTGCTCTAATAGCTCTGAATAAATTAAATATGTACATTACGATATGAAGGTTTTTCCCAAATAAAATAAAAAATTGAATTCATGCAACAATAGAAAGATTTCAAATTTCCTAGTCAGAATGACATGGCCATAAAAGAGGGATTTAGTGGAACAAAAATGAGAGTGTGGTAAAATGGTGGAAATATTTCTTTGATCAGTGAAAAGAGGGATTCTAACTATGAGTTATCTAATGAAATTGTCACTAGAATAGAGATCTTATTCAAAGAGAAAGATATCAAATATTTAAAATTTTTCTCGTATAAAGTTCATTAGGAAAAAAATCCAACAACTCAAAAAGACATGTTGTGAGCATCAACATCCAATAACCATTATTTCTCGTATCCACTCAAGTATAAAATATTCAAGACACTTTCAAAGATTGAATTATCTTTTGTCAAGGAGAAACATGATAAAAGTTTCCTTCATTAGGAGAAATTAAAATTATAGAAGGAAAACAATTTATTGTGGTGGCATTTGGAGTATACTTCTTTAATTCGAGAGAATATAACTATTAAAGGCTAACCAGCTGACCTATAAGGCATTGTGGGAGCACATCCAACTTATGCCTTCACATTATATGGTGCTTTATGCTTTATAAGGAATAAAATTATGGTTGTACTAGCAGTTATAACTTGACCTAACGATAAATGTTTATTTTGATAATTGGTATTAAGTAGAAGTCATAGGTTCAAGTCTCCCAAATTAGTGCGTTGGATAATTATTACCACTTGTTATCATGACTATCTTTTGAATCAAGTGAACAAAACTAGCGCAAATTAACCACCTGACCAATAGATCTTCCTTCCTATGTGAGACCATTTCATGCTAATTGTCACACGGTACAGTTCTTTGCACTATAAGGTGTATAAAGGAATAAAGTATGCATCTGTTAATAGCTATAACTTTTGGTTTATGGTGAGCACTTGACTTAACAAATTCTTTGAAGAAACATCAGTACAATTAGGTATATAATTTCATAACAAAATAGGCCTTCAGTTAACTTCAGCCTTGTGGTATGTCCCACATCTTGGCCCAATATTAGTCTAAGCAAATCATCAATTTTAAGCCATCTTCACAATTTTGCACCTCAATATGCATATTGAAATTCACTTTAATATTTATTATTTCTGTACAATTAAAGCAATTACATAGGTTCCTCCATTTCTAATGTCCTTCAAGTCAACAAGCAAACAACCATAAGAGTAAAGAAAAAATGGCTTTTGTTAATTTCTGTATTTCAAATTGTTAACACATAACCATGTGACATATCCTACGAACTCTCGTGAATTTTATTAGATACAATTGTTCACCTCAAGCTCACTACCCAATTTCTTCAACAATTCTCAAGAGTGGTGAAGTTATGCAAAACTATCATTGATGGAAGTAGTTCCATGAATATAGTTGCTAGCCTAAAGGAAAATAAAGGCTATATTTGGGAGCATTTCCTTGAAACGAAATTGTTTTGGGGGAACACGGCCAAACATGTGGCCTTTTTTCCTCCTATTTGTTTCATAATTGAGTTCCCCAAAAAGCCCCTACCCTTCCATAAAAAAAAAAAAAAAAACCGCACTTATTTCCCATTCTCCTATGCATTTGACCCGAACACAGTGGTTATCTCTCTCTCTCTCTCATATTTCTCCATTCTATCTCTATCTCTCCCTATCCTGTTCCCCAGAACCCCATTCCATCTCCTCCTCAAGTAGTAGGTAGATATAGTGGATATCTTTATAGAAAAACCCAAATGAAGGCATGAAATATTTGATCCTAATAGAAATATTGGGAAATCATTGTGAAAAAATAAACTCTGATGGATTTTTTAGGTTTGATATTGTGGATGTGTTTTAATTTATGATCCTGTATATTATCATGGGACATCAACCCGAAAACATAAGAGATGCCATGTGGTTGTGTTCCGATTTACTTTCCCATTTATTATCTTTGGAAATGTACAAATGGAATAAGATTTGCAACAAGATAAATGCAAAGCTACAGCCTGCATATATACACAATATCAAGTAGCTTAAGCAGAAATGGAATAGAATCCATTCGTTATGGCAGATGTTTCATTCATTGATAACAAATGACACAAGTTACGATTGGGATTATGAGTAAAACACAATCACAGCAAGTGACGATCACATCGCCCATTGGTTCTCGATATATTGTTCGTTTTATATTTTCAAAATTTTATCAATTATTCGTTTAATGTTGCTTTATGTGGCATTTTAGGAAAACTCAAACTATGCCTCATTGTTGGAGCATGGTTTTCCTTGTAACAATTATTGTACAAAGATGTTCTCAAAGAATGTAGTCACAGGTTCCCATACGAGGTCTTTTACTTAGTCACATCTAGCCACTGACGATTCTAATCCCTACGAGGAGTGATAATATGATGGGAGGTAGTACTGAGGGATCAAAATGATCAACTTCCTCATGTGATAACTTTATTGACACAGAAGGTACTTATGAGGAGGGTTCCTTAAGAAGAAAGAGGGCAAAGAGAGGAAGTATTACATTAAGAAAAAAAAAGATCAATTGGAGGATGTCCTAAACAAATGGGATGGCATGATGGATGCTAAGTCAGTGAGGATTGAGCTTAAAACCCTATCATTAATTGTCGAGTGTGTAAATGCATCGCGTCTCATGGAGGGCCTACGAAACCACCTATTTGGAAGTGCTATAAATACTCTTTAGAGTACCACAATGAGAACTTTTTTTCTACAGCTTGACGATAGAGAGAAGCAAGTCCGGGTTGAGTCTTTATGCAATTAAACCCTCTACCAATTTCCTTAGTGGACTTTGATAAACTGTTATTCATTACTTATCTTGCTTGTTTGTCTGTTGTGTACTTGTTCATTTGCTCTAATTAATGTCTTGGTATATATGAACTTATCTTTAACGTACTTATAATTATATAACATTTCTAATGAATTCTCATAACATCCAGTGTATTGTTGCCATAACAAATTAACCATTGTTAGTAAAAAAGTAATTTTCACATAGATAGCTAATGGATCAAGCTCAATGCTGCCACCTAAAGATGAGTTGGAGTACAATGAAGGATCACTTGGTATGTCTAGCAGTGATGTATCGGATAGAGCTAATGATGTATTATTTATCGCAAATGTAATGTTGCCAAATCTATACATTGATAGAATAGCATACATCACATCTATGCTCCAAGGGACAGATTGGAATGGAGAGATAACAGATGGCCACCTGAGCAATTCTACAACAACCTGTATATGATAAAGCCCATATTCATGCATTTCGTCCACAAATTAACAAGCCAAAGGCTTTTATCACAAACGTTGTAGTGTCGCATTTCACCAATTGAGAAGCTTGCAATGTTTATGCAAACAGTTGGCATGCATCAAGGATAAAGGTATACTATAGAGTGTTTCCAACACTCTTTGGAGATGTTGAACCATCGTATTCGCCGTGTAATTAGGGCGCTTAATATTTTAGCTTCGGAGTTGATAACTCCCCCAAATTTTAATAAGGTGTCATATCAAATTCAATCAAACGCCAACTTCTATCCGTATTTTTACGTATGGAATCTATAAGAACTACATTGAGTAGAGTATGATCCCATTAGCTAAAATGGTATAACATCTCATATGTGTTTAATAGGGTGCGGTCGAGGTAATTGACGGCACATTGGTCACTATCTGGGTACCCATTTGTAAGCAGAATGCATATCGTTCGCAAAAGAGAACGTATTGCAAAATATCCTTCCCATAGCCAACTTCGACCAAATGTTTACCTATGTGTACGCTGGTTAGAAAGGCAGTGCTAATGATGTAAGGGTGTTGCTTAATGCATTTCAAAGTGACCCTGTATTTCCCTTCCCCCCACCAGGTCATATATTTACTTTTAATAACTGTACATGGTCATATGGTACAACTCGAATAAGCATAATTCTAATTAACTACTATGGATACAACACTAATAATCCTTTTTCCTGTAGGGAAGTATTACCTCATTAATGTTGGCTTCACAAACTGTGTTTTTTATCCCTATATAGGCAATCTCAATATCACCTTCAACAGTTCAATGGGGCCACTATGTGTAGTAGGCCAAGGGAGATATTCTACCATCACCACTCACGCTTGAGGAATTCCATTAAACGTGTCTTTAGGATTTTGAAGAAGTGATTCCCAATCCTTTCTTAGTGTATGCTAAGCTACATGGTCGCTAAGCAGACTAATACTGTCATTACATGTTATACCTTGCATAATTTTACTTGTAAGTTTAGCTGGGATGTCAACATTTTTGTGACACTAGAACCAAAATTAGAGCCTAATTAGGAAACTTTCTATCACCATGGGCACTCGAGCCAGCAGGAGATACAAGGACAGGCTACATTTCAAGATGCTCTAGCAGAATAGATGTCGGCAAAGACACATCGTTAAGTTTTTTTGTAATTCATGTAGCTGTGTTTGTCAAATTGTCTATTCTCCATTGCATGTGTGTGTTTTTAGATTACGCATTTTACTTAATTCAATTAATTAAGTCGTGTGTGTGCATATGTTATCACTCGTACTATAATATAATCAAATTATTGTACTATCATTCCTTAACAATGTCATTATTGTGATTTAATGAGGGATGAGTACGTCCAGACCTAAATATTTCATGATGACCAAGACAAAGTCAAACTATGAATGCTATGTTTGCATATGCCACCTTGGAGCTAACTTGTACAGGCAGCATCTAGGTTTCAATGTTGCCTCCACGTAGCACACTTGTAGCACCGCTTCATCCACAAGTATTTCTTCCAATATTGTCTCCACGAGTGGCCTACTCTATGATGAGCAGAGCTCTGTGCGTACCGATCATTACACACCACTGCACGTAGCACAGCATAGCGAGCCTACATTGTTGTTACCTTTTTGTGGATATTATATTTTTATTTTGTTGCTTATTCTACTGCTACTACTCGCAATCTTACTGAAGATATTATTTATGTGATAGTTGTGTAGGATGAAACTTTTGTGTTCATGTACTAACTTAGGATTTATCATTAGCTTTTTGAACTTTGAACTTGCATTTCAAATTCTATTAGTTGTGTATGTAATTCTGTTTATTTGAACTAGATACGGGCATGTTTATATCATACAAGTACGAGTCGCCATGCATCAACAAATAGTGCGAGCAGGCCCATTCCAAATCTATGGGGCCTCGACATTGAGGAGTGCTTCCTTCATATACTTTTTGATGCTATCGCAATTGAGTTACTAACGGATGATATGAACATAGCGATATGCATGTTAGAGATAGCATACAAACATGGCTGTCACTTTCAATGTCCATATACGATAAAATTTGTAATAGTGAAATTTAATGAGCTTAAGCAGCGCCACGACACTATAAAGGCAATCGTCACACATCCGGACATCTTGTATAAGCCAGCAACCAATGATATTTTCATGTCGACCTACATGCAACCAACGATCCTTGCGATCAAAATCGTGCGCATTACTATATTTCAATTATGTTGTTATATAAAATTTTTGTGTTCCAAGTTCAATTTTATCCTTTGTTCTTTATGCAAGCATACCCACTTGCTGATTACTTTATGCTTAATGAGACTAGATATTACCTTTTATTTGAGATCTTTACACTACTGCAAAAACCACCACGACCTAAACATCGCAAATGTTAGCATGAGAAATGAGATCATCTATTATTACAACACCCTATTATGGTTAATCATTCAAACATGCCACATAGTTTTTTATGCTTCTAAGGATCTTCTTGGCCTAATATTCACGTTCTCATTCTACTTGGGTTATATCAGAAATGCTAATTGGCTGTGATGGCAGACATGGATAGTAGTTTAGGAATTAGCTTTATCTCGTCATTGTCTAAGGTTGTTCAATGCCTTGGCATGAGACTATCAAGATGTCATGGCTCATGTGAGTTAGTACAACTTGGACACCGGATCCACCCCCTACTTCATCTTGATTTTATTCTACTCATTGTATAATTACGTCCCATAATGTTTTTACCGTAAATGATGTTTAGATAGCCAATGTTTGGTGTTAAATATTTTATGTACATCTTTACTTGAATCCTAATTTAACATCATGACCACAAACTATGGCAAGATTTTCTAATGGGACACCTTCGACTTGTAACATGCTTGTGTATGGCATATTTCAAAATTCCCACTGTAGGGCTCAGAAAGAGGTTGTCCTAATCACTTACTTGATAACTATTGTAACCTACCATGACATCTCTATTAGGAAGGTCCTTATAGATAAGTGCTCCCACATTGCATGCTATCAATTTAGGACGTTCGAGAAGGTAAAGACAGTTGATGAAGGTAAGACCAAGATTCAATAGCTATGTGGGCACTACAATACATTTTAGAGTACATGATTATTCCTGGGTGCATCACAATGCCAACACAAACATGGTGCATGTTAACTTATTGTACTGGGTGCATGTTAGGAATGTAAATTAAGTTGTCCAATTTTTTTTTTTCAAGTTATATACATACACGTCTCATTACACACTATACCAAATTGTAATGGACCTCATTCAAGAGACTATCAGATAGAGTTATTTTCATGTATTCGGAGAGCCTCTATACCACCCGCCACACTATGTTTTTACCAACAGACATGCAGCCAACCTATCTTATGATAAGACAGGAGGAAATGCATCACCACCTCCCATGGTCACCAAAGGACCCAAATAAGGTTCGATCATTGTTAGCAAACATGACAGCTTCTCCTCTACCTGCTCTCCCTAGCCATGATGTCCGATTTATGTGTTATGTACCATTAATAATGGCGATACTTGTTCTTATGGCTGTATCTTTTACTTACCACTAGGATATGGATGGATGGTAAGCCAAGTACTTTCGTATGTTCTTATGTTTAGTTATTGATGGTATGAATCATAGTTTGGGACTGCATTTCGTCGACCTATATTCATAATTGCTTTTCCCTATACTCTATATTTTTATCAATTTGTTTGTTAGTGTTGATCTTTTTGTACCATAATTTCTAATTAGGGCGCATGTATCTAGTAGGTGACTTTTTGTTTATTTTTTATGTACTTTTTTTTAAATTTTTTTTAGGCATTAAAAATTATTGCTATATTGTACAAACACTTCTTCCTTGTAAATCCAAGAAATGCCAACTTATTTGCCATACACCAAAAAAAAATAAAAAATAAAATGCAACCAACAAATAAATCTAAAAAAACAATATATAACAACCTACAAAATCATTGAACCAATCATTACAAACTTACAACACAATCATATCCAATCATTACATATACATACATATATATCATACATATTTTATTATTATCCTTACAATTGAAAAAAATCATTCAAATCCATTTTCATCCCCAAACACCAATACAAAAATATTGATTTGACTGTTACAATAAAAAATGTCTCCCAAAAAATATAAATAAACATACCAAAACTCCCAAATACCAATTTTTAACTATTTTCCAAAACATAACCAAAAATCAATTATATTACCCAACATAACTTTCACATTCTCCAATATCTTTTTTAACATTAATTCTCCTAAAACACATAATAAAATCACACAAAAAACATAACCAAACATTCCCAAAGCTTCACCATCAATTGCATCCAAGCCTTATACGATTACATAGTGGTGAGCGTGAAAGTGGTATTTACTAAATTGGGCTGGAATTTAGGTTAGATTGACTTGTGTAGTTAGGAGATCTAATTCCTGTGATACTTAGGCTAAGAATTGCAATCACGAGCAAACGTCAAGCTAACTAAGGTGCTCTCGACTAAAGCACTCTAATACTCAAGTTAGTATAAAAACGACTAGATAAGATAAGCAACAGAGTGAGGGCTATATAGTGAAGAACAACATACCTTAAAAATGGCTGATAATAAGGTATTTATAGCCTTCTCCAAGTGCATGATACGTCCAAGATGACATTATCATGTATAATGCGCTCTTGTCATTATATGGGAAGCTTTAGGTCATCTCCCATTCCTATATTATTCCAGGTAGCTTCATCTCCAGCTTTCAAGGACAAAACAATACACTAGTAGAGCGTCTCCTATTAAGAGCGATAGCAGGGGTGGTACTGAGGTGGCATGTGCCATTAATGAGGGGCATGATGCCTGTTAGGGCATTTAATGTGGTAGAGAAAAGGTTTGGCAACAAGTCGACCTCCCTGGTCAACATAAGGATCTAGCTCTGGGCGTAGGCAGCAGCTAGTGGATAGGACGCTCGAGTTCTCTCATCGGAGATGATCGAGCTCCTATGCTCAATCCATGGTCTAGTCGAGTGGCACCAATCTTGCTTATTGCGTAGACAATAAGGTGAGTGGGATGTCGATCAAAATCGACAACTTGACTGGCCGTAAAGGCGAGATAGGCTAAAGGTATACTCTTAGGTCGATAGCTGTTGGGCTGGGCCTGCTCGGCCATTCCATACCACATAAGTAGAGAAAATGTTCTTTATTGTTTCTAAATGTTGTCTTCTACTACCTCTTCATGTGACATGATACGCATAAAGCTCAAACTAGACTTAGCAAAACATTACACATACCCACAAGTACTTCAAAAATTGCAAGGAACGGGCCTCATTTCCTCTACCCAATAAAATACAAGTAATTTTACCTACTGCCTAATTACCCACCGTTTTTGGCCCAACCCATGGGTATCCACACACAACCTATATTTGTGTATTAATTTTTTTCTAAGTTTTACAACTACTTTAGAGGGTACAACAACTTTTTTTGTTAATAAGATCAACAATATTTAAGTGGTGTTTGAAGTTTTAGTTCAAAAATTTTTTGACATATAATGAAATTTAAATTTAAACTTCAAAATGTAATATAATTTAAATTTAATAGATGTTCAAACATTTAAGCTACATTTTTCAAACTAAAGCATTTTACATGCTTCAAAATACTGGTTCAATATAATTTCAATTTGTAGCCTCTTTTATTAATTTTATTTAGGTAATATTTGAGTAATACTATGTTAATTGAAAATTAAATATTAATTTTTTGATATTCTTTAAATATAAAAAAATAAAAATTTATTATGAATATTTGTGGGTTACCCATTATCTATAGTCACGGATAATAGATCCATTATTTCGTACTCAATAAAAAATAAATAATTTTACCCACAAATAAATTTACCCAACTCATTATTAGAATACCGTTGAGCATCCATCTACCAGGTCTAGTTAGGAAAAAACTTGTCAAGATAACCAGTCGCTTATTGTATGTAAAGGCTCAATATTTTGAGGACAACACTTGTTTCTCCAATGTGTCGGTAAAAAAGAATAAAATAATGTGCACATTTAAAAAAATGCTAAGATTACCAGAGATAGGTTCCTAGCTACAGCAAAACTAGTCTAGATTTCATTTTATTTCTTTCCTTTTTCCTTTTTTTTGCTTTTTGCGGGATTTGCGGAGGAGGGGGGTGTTGGGGTTGGAGGTCTACGTCATCAAGGCTTTAGTTCAACAAGATATTTTTCTGTAGTTTGGCTTTAGAAAAAATATGGTGACAGTCTAGCGATCATAGTCCTAAATGACGCACAAGATGCACGCTATAGCACATAGCGCAGCAAGGCATATTGCACCTCTTCTGGGTTTTGCAAAGGTGTGGCCCTCAGTGCTTTGTAGGCTATAACCCGAAGTGGAAGTCGCATGCTTCTGGCTTCACAAACACTAGCCATTCAAACTAAGATGTTGGACAATGTTAAGCTCTAAGCATTATAATTCTAGAAAGTATGGTTTGTTTTTTATTTGGAAAAACAAACAAGTTGTCGCAAACTCTCATTACACTAAAGTTTCACGTGCACTGTGGCCACAACCACTATCACTACCACAGTCACCACCACCATAGCCGTCAATAACTATTGTAAGTTTTGTTCCATTGACAATGGAAACAATGACTAGCCAAAGAGAAATAAGGCGACCTTACTACTTATTCTAAGGTTATACCACTTGGTGAAACAAAGGCTAGAGTTGCACAACTTATCAATGGATATAATCCTTTCAGTATGAATACTTTGTCGGTATGGGCATGAATATTCTTATTTGGACATCTTGTTTGCCTATAAAGTTTGACTATTCTTGGTGAGTTCCTCAACTTTCGCTCTCATTTTCTCAAATTGATAGCTCTTTACTATCTAGAGTTCTTTACATTTTCTATTTCCATGGCACGCAATCTATAGAAAATTGACAAAAGCGTGGACGGCATCTACCATGCTTAGGCTGATAGAAGAAAGATGCAACAATTCCGAGACTAAAAAGCAAAGGAGCACTTCAACCTCAACAGAATCTGAAGAAGGAATGGAGTCAGTCCAACCTGTCGGTTGCTGATCCCTCCAACATAGGACATGTGTAAATGGAGGTAGATTAGTTGAGGGTGGAGAAACCATTAGATGATTTCAATTGATTCTTTTTGGAGAATTAGATGGTTTTTATTTGGTAGGTAATATTGATGAAGCTATCGTGAAGGCTAACTATCAATTGATAAATCGAAGACAGATGCAATCTCATGAGAGAAGGACTCCAACTCCATCTTGATGAGCAGCACCATCAAAGTTCATCTTCCAGAAAGTGATCTACTATCCTTACTCCCTTGCTATTTCCATCGAGAAATGACATTGTCATCTCCGTAATTGTGTTCTGTTAGAAATCTCCCTCTTCCACACTAATCACAGAAGTTTGGACATCTGACGGAGTGGAGTAACTGCCCACCATCTCCTTCTTCAATGAGCGAGGACTCACTTCTCCTAAGATGAGGCTACTAATATTGACCCTATCTTGAAAGGTTTGATTTGAATAATCAGGTCTTGTTTTTGCATTAAGAGAGGACAAAGATTTATGGTGATGACTAGACATTAGAATTATCATGACATTTTGACTTGAATTTATTTATTTTTACTTGTTAAACAATTTATCTTTTATTATTATTTTTATGTTTAGTTGTTTATATGTTTAATAATTATTTACATTTATTGGCATTCTTGGTACATAGCTCCATTATAAAAATAAGAAAACATTTTCATACAATGCACTCTATTTTGATAAAGCACACATGTCATATTGTACTATGCGATGCAGCCCAAGCCCAACAGAGTGAACAAACCCTTGGGCTATAGTGCGTTTTGGTTTTAATGATTATGCTAGAGATATTTCGTAGGTCATGTAAGAGAGAAAGCACTATTTGAGAACTCAATCTGAAAAGAAAGCTCCTAAGACATCTTTTCTCTGGGCTAATCAGAACAAGATTCTTTTGAAACTAACTCCGATTGATTAGCATGCTAATCAAATCAAGGCCAAAATAAGAACAGACAAAACCTTAATAGATTCAAGGCCATCAAGAAATCATTACGAACTAGCTCCTACGTACACTAGTTCAAAGGTTTCTGTATCGCTGTATAACAATCTATGCATACATAAAAAATAACCAACGATATCATAATAATTTCTATTTCATGTTCAGATATATTAACTGAACCATATGCGAGCACTTTTGCCAATTTTTCTCAACAATGATGACTACCTGACATTGCTTGGCTTTTAATGTAGTAGAAATACAAAAATGAAAGGATCTCACACTCTATTATGCAAGCATTGATAAATTTTTAACATAATTTTCTTGAAGGAATCAACCCTCCTATAAGTTTCAACCAATTGCTACGTGATTAGTTAACAAAAAGAAACAAAAAAAACAAAAAGTTCAAGCCTTATAGTTCAAGAAAAGCACCAAATATTAGCTTAGACTCATCTTTTGCTGTCAAAAATAGAAACTTAAACACTAACTTTAAACTTGATTGACTGAAAAGAAAAAAGGAAGACTTCAAATATGCTGTAACTCTACAGCAAGTTATGCATATAGAGATCAGCCATATAGTCTGTAGGAAATGCTTTTACAAAGTGTAGGTTTTACTATATATCATCTCAAAACCTCATCACTATGAAATCTAAAATAAACCTATTATATAACCTGTACATATATGGCAATGTGCATAAACATGTGAGAAAAATCTCCTAGGATATCTAATTTTGTAGAAAAGCAAAATTACTAGAGAATACTTGTCTAGGATGTCAATAAAATAATTTTGTTTCTGAAAACTTTCTTAGTTACTAGAGATCATCAATCTATAAATATAAGCAATCAAAATTGCATAAGGAATAGTGCTCTTTCATGGGATTTCAATGTATAAAAATCGATATCCTAATACAGTTCACAACACCCTCATGCATGACATGCAATAAATCTGGATGTAATTATATGTTTGCTTTACAAATCACACCAAGTGGGAGAGCCTTTTTTATTATGTTTTGCTTTTGTATTAAATCACCCATTCCCCACCCTCTCCATGTGAAGATAGAAAACTATTCACAGAAAAAGATTACAATATTATAGAATAACTACTTGGCCTTTTCATGGAAAAAGATTACCATATCATAAGATAACTACTTGGCCTCCCTAGAAAATTATGGTGCCTTAGTGTTGAGCAATCTCAAGTGGCACTACACGCCAACTTAGGGGTAAAGTAACAATTGTGACTGGCAATTGCTTATAGAATTGCAAAATAATGCTACAAAAACAAATATTCTTTTCTGTTTTTTTACAGGTTAAGGCTCATGTGCATTTGCGAGATACTAGTTTTAAGTGCACATAATAGGAGCAAGAATTGGGCAAGCCAAAAATGCAGTAAGTAGTTATGCAGATGTTGCTATGTTAAACATATGTAGTGTTTGTGACTCCAACTTATAGCGGAGCACAGCTTTTAATACTCCCAATAAAAACGATTTCTGTCCACCAACCTTAGCAGTCCATCAACAAAATTTCTCAAAATCAACAAAATTAGTACAGAAACCTCACTCAAGCACCATGGTAACTGCATTCAGCCTAATTCCATAAAAAACAAAGATTTCTACTATAAGTTTGAGTACAAAATATTCCTCCTAGTTCTAGATTCTTCATCCACAAACAAAAAGATAAAATAAGAGACAGATAAGCAATGCACAAACCAATAATATGCAGCAACATAGTTTAAAAAAGAACCTTATGGAACGACGGTGATACCACCGCACGCGACCACTCTTCTTCTTGACAGAGAATAAAAGCTTCCAACCAATCGGCAATACAATCCCAAAGTCACTCGCATCCGCAATCCTCTTGTTCTTCCTCCGACTCTCCCATTCCACTTTCAATCCTTCTAAAAATCCCCACAACTCCTCTTCAGTCCCTAGCCCTTCGGTCCTGTGCCTACTTTTCTCCCACTAGGGATGGTCTAGCGCCCCCAATGCAACAAAATCGACAGCCACTCCGTCGCTATTCAAGGCTTCCCTGTCCCTATCCTCCAAATTCTCAAGCAAAACAACCTCATTCAAGGACGGCAATCCGTCCACATTATCTTTGACATCAGCAACACTACCTCCCACGGACGACTTAATCTCACCGCCTACAAGTTCGTTCCGACGAGGGCGCCCACGCTTCCGTTTATGGCCCGTGAGACACACATTGGAGGCCGAGTTGGAGGAAGATGATAACAATTGTTGGGGAAGGGGGGAATATGAGTAATCGATTTTTACAGGGACCAATTCACCAAGATTCACGTCTGGAACAAATAATTTTTTAAGCTGGATAACTATATGGGCGTTCTCAGCGTTTTCTGGGTCGGAATTATTGTTACCAGTATTGACAAGGAAGGCGGCGGTTGAGCGGATATGTAGGGCGCGGCGGCCAGAAGCGGCCGAGGGGGATGAGGAAGGAGGGGCTAGGCGTAGGCGGGAGTAGGTCTGTTTGCGGGAGCCCACAGACTCGTTGAAGACGGATCGATCAATCTTGGGAATGACGATATCATCGTAGCGGTTAGGGTCGAAGGCGGAGGAGGAGCATAGGGAGAGGGAATAGAGTTCCGATTGAGAGAGCAGCCGGAGATCCACAATGGGAATTGAATCCAGTTGGAGCGAACCACCGCTTGAGGCGGCACCGATGGCCATGCTGAGTTAGAATACAGACTACGGAGGTTTGTTTGGTTTTAATTTGGGGGGAACGTGGAAGTGCAAATTTCAGTAAATATTTGAAACTCGAGCTCTGAAACTTGAATTGGATTTACAAAATAAATTTTTGGCAAAAATTACTACACACTCCTTAAAATTAATTTTTAATTTTAAAAAATTTATAAAATGAATTTTTCAATATCAAAAATTCATTTTACAAACCTTTTTTTATTAAAAAAAATACTATTAATTTTCACTTTTTTTTTAGATAAAATTATCCTTGAGTATCTCAAGTAGAAAATTCTTTTATTTATCAATACTTAATTTTTTTAACTATATTCATTCATTCATTGTAAAAAATTTACAAAAGTTATTTATGGATTAAAAAAAAAAGTTTTTTTATTTAGTTTATTTGATTTAAAATTTAATATTATCTCTATGTAATTTATATATTAAAAAAATTCAAAAAATATTTTCAGTTTGGTAAAATTAAAATCATTATGTATAGACAAATTAAAGAAAAAATTCCTATTGAAAAGCGAATTCATTAAATTTTAGAATCTAATAAGTCAAGTATAATTTAAATAAATTTAATAAATCAAGGGTAATTGAATCAAAAAATTATTTGTTAGGTTTGTTGAAGTGAAAATTTGATGAAATGGTTGAAAATAGTCTAATGGGCTTTTAAATAAAACTATATTTTAAAGAGTTTTTAGTAATTTTTTCTAAATTTTCTTTGGAACAGAACAATCTTTTTTTATTTCAATTTAAATGCATTTGGTTTGGAATACTTTCGATTGAAGTTTCTCATGAATCAATTAATTATGGTGGAAGTTTCATTTATGGGCATGCTCCTCGTGAGCTGGAGTTAAGAAAAAAGTCATATCAACGGATTTTTTCAACAAAGTCTTTGATTATAAGTAGATTTTTTTGTCTAAACATTTCTACGTAAGCTTGTAAGTGGATGTTTCTTGTTGGAATATCCTGCTTGAACTTATTCATTATAAATAAATTTTTTATTTAAATTTATTCAGTATGGGCATATTTTTTGTTCGAATTCATTGATTATGAATAAAATTTTTTATTTCTAACTCATTATACGTGAAAGTGTTACAGTTTCATCTCATTAATTTTGAACATTTTTTTTCAAAGTTATTAATTATGAGTAGATTTTCTATTCGAATTTATTAATTATAAATAAATTTCTTATTTAAGTTTAGCCACCCTTAGCAAACTTCTTGACTAATTGATTATTTAGGAATGAATTTCTTGTATGTATGTGCTTCCTGAATATGAGTAAATATTTTCTACATAGGCTCACTGATTATGAACACATTTTCTATTTTGCCTCATCAATCATAAGTGAATTTTCTAGTTAAATTGTTTGATTTTGAATAAATCTTGCATAATTATGAGAAAATATTTTCGCCAAAGGTGATTACTGGGGTTGGAATGCAAAATTAGCTCATAGACTATGAGCGTGTATTTGTTCCGGCGCTTTCATAATATGCTTGTTGATTTGTAAACGCTCCCTCATTTTTTATTGTGAGATAGGTTTTAGGAGAACTTCATTAATTGTAAGTACATATTTTTCTCGTGGGCTTGTAGATTATGAGTTGGAGTTAGGACTTTGTTTGGCTATATTGCAGGATATGGATTCATTGAAATACCCAAGGTTTTGTGCACTATAAAAAGAGTGATTCCTAGTCCAGCAGAGGTAATCTTTTCTTCGAAGAAATAATTTTTCAATATCGCAAGTTCCTATAGTTATTCTAAAAGATTGTGAGCTGACTTAACTATTATGGAGTTTTTATTGAAAAATACATGTGATGTATACATAAAGCACGATAAAAATAAAAATAAAAAAAAACCTCCAAACAAATTATTTTTTCGCTCTAAATCTTGCACAATTAACATATTGAAATGCTAGTATTTCCCAAGAAAATAATTAACATAGTTTTAGACAGTCAAGTCTATATTAGTAATGATTACTCAAATAGTAGGACCTATTGATCCGAAATTCCGAATATATCCGTCCAATATTTTTTTTCTAGCTTGCAAACACATCTTAACATTGACATCTTTTTTAATTTGGGTCTCAACTCTTACATGATCTAGGCAATCTCGCACTTGGCACAAATCTTGTAACTCTAATTTTTGTTAATTTTCCCTCCTTAAGTAAAGAAAATTATCTCGGCAATGGAATATATGTTCCTAAATCGATTTACGGTTCACACCATTCACGGAAGGTATTTTAATAGGCTCATTGAGCGTAATAATAATTTCAGTTCATCATAGGCCCAAGACCTTTGTTCCCATCACAATCACTTATAAATATCTTTTTGTAAAAATTATTCTAAACAAGAGGATTTTTCTTAAATTTTTAGGACTGGAAAATTTCTAACAAGCATTGTTTGTTCAATAAAATAAGAAATTAATAATTACTTTTGAAAGAGAATCATGATTGATTCCTCAATTATTTTTATATGGGATTTGACTCGAACCTATCTATTCGCAAGAATGGAAATTTATCACCAAGCTACCCATTAATTCAAAATAAGAAATTAGTAGTTATGAACTAAATGATAAACAAATGAACGGTGAGGTGTAAATAATTATGAATAAGTAATTATATATAATTATGAACTAAGTCCAACTACCTCGTGAGGTGTAATAGCAAATAGCAAATACATAATAAATGATGAGAAATGACTAAGATTTTTCGAGAGAAAATAGAGCTAAACCCAAGTGTTCATAAGAGAGGTCAAATGTGGAGTCAGACACAATGTAACATGAGCTAACTTTGATAGCTCCGAATTTCTGAGTTTCAAGAATGAGATAAAAATGGATGATCAAACAATAACATAAAATAGGGAGCTGTTTGTGTGTCTTCAACCTTATGACTCTTAAAAATCAAGATAAAAACAAATTCCTTATCCCTTCAAAACTCGAGTGATCAACTCAGTTAATAAGAAAATCTAAAATAGCATGGTCTACCACATGCCAATCCCTAGCTGACAAATAACTAACCTACAATCATTTGTGAGATAGGATCCCTGAAGGGTACTAGTCGAGAGATTTACCACCGTCGACTCAATACCACCTAATCGTCTTTCCAAACCTAGTTCTTGCTCCCAACTTCCCGAAGGCATCCCTAAGGGTAATAAACTTCCCATGGACATCCCCAAAGGTAACATGAACATAATATCCCAACAAGAAGTTCAGAATTCAAATTATAATTGCCATAAACAAACTATAATAGGATGTAATAAGTTCCAGAAAAACACAGACATATCGGTTGGCAAAATCACCTGAAATAACATTGTAACACAGCAATAGACTTAAGAACAAAAGCATAATGTCATCTAGCAAATAGAACAAATCTTCAAAGATGGATCAGTGAGAACTAAATAATGCAGGGAATTCGGTAGAGTTCAAAGCTCGATACAAGAACTCGAAATGATAACATTAGACTCAAAACAAAGGAATGAGCAATCCAATTCTATGTCCAACGTATAAAGAATCATATAGCCAAGTCAAAGGTCAAGTATCAATTTCAAGAGTTGTATAATGATATCACAAAATATGCAGGCGTATCAAGAAACATACAAATATATTGATGTTCACTATACATACATATATATATATATATTCTTTTCTCATCAAAAAATCTCATAATATTAGAATAACCTCAACTCATATCTAACTGCAGCATTGAGAGTCCTTTAGTGGCTAGAAGAATCCAAATCTTCGTCGCATATTTCCATTTAAAATACGGTATAAGCACTTATGCTACAGTACAATATTTAGTAGTAGTAGCTATTGTTATCTGAATATTTTAATTATATTAGCTCATTTATCCCTTTGCAAGTCCCCTTTCTGTTTTAACTTTAATATTGAAGTATTTAGATACAATGGCTTCCATGCTTATATTGGCCCGGAATTTATTCGTCTGTTCTCAAATTGTGGATCAGCCTGATTCTATGCTAAGCATAACGTTCTATTGTTTTTTCGAGTCTAGACTAACTGAATTTAAGGTTTAATTCTATTCTATTTCAGTTTTTGTAACTACTTAATCCGTTCCTTGGGCAATAGCTAGCTACTAGTTCATTGCTTTAATTACTTTGAATTTTTCTCCTCAATTATCTAAATCTTATTGTTAGATCTGTTCACCATCTGCGCTGGTTTAGTTTTTTAAGAATTTTGCTCAAAAGTTGAGCTTTGAATCATTCTATATATTCGATGATTAACCTAATCAAACAAGGAGTTTAATTATCTCCTAGCAAATGACGTGTGATAATATTAGGTCATTCGAATCCATTTCTTCATATTGGTCCACCCGAACTATGATAGTCAATTCTTATCTCAATTTGCAATTTTAGCTTCCTAAATATGTTAATTTAACTTAATCAATGTTAATTAAATATTTTATCAAATCAGGATCAACACTCCATCTTATTATTAAAATTTTAACTGACAAACATAGTTCATAACTAACAAACTTAGCGGTTTAGATTTTTTATTCTAATATATATTTCATTAAATGGACGTAAGATATATGTATTAAATATTTTTTTATAGAAATAATGAATTGATAAACAAATATACTTGACATATATACATTACATTAAAGTTAGAATAAAAGATGAAATAATAGAGAATCGAAAGTGCAAACCTAGCCGATTCAATCCAAATTTTAGGCTAGCAATCAGGTTTCAATCAAATTAATGTTCAATCAAACAAGGTCAGAGCCAATTCAAAGCTTGAAATCAGTCCAAATGAGCTGAAATCCAATTTCCAGCCTGCTGTACTAGGGTCGTTGGAGTGCCACCATCCATTGTTGGAACGCCGCCAGAGCACAAGACAAGTAGCCTTGAATGCGCTCCTCATCAAGCTGGAGAGAACCCTATAGTCAATTTCTTGATCACTGCCATTTCGCCAATCGATTTGGCCAGAAACACCACGGCCTCACCAACACCCCCGCCATATCTCCACCTCAATTACTTGCCCTCCGATGACCTAATTCCCAAATTGAAGCTACCATCACCTTCTATTTGTCGAGCCATTAGAATTCAACCATCACTTGCAAGCTCCAACCACTAGAATAGTGGAACCTGCCACCACCGCAACTCGCCTCCGTAGGCTACCAATTTTCTATCACTCCATCGATTCTTTTAAGGTATTTTTGGTATCAAAATGTCTATCATGACAAGAGGAAGGTGATAATCGATTTAATTTTTCAACCTTCCCAAAAGCTTGATATCACATAACACCATAATTAATTTAAGTGCGATTTACCTAAAGCTCATTTTGATTTAATTATTACTATTGTTTATATTATTTTTCCACTAAATCTCAATGCTAGAGTTTGATTTATTAAATTTTGAATTCTTTTTAGAAATTTATATCCACAATTAGGGTGTTACAATAGAATTATTTTTTCAGAGCATTTAGTTGTCATAGCTTTAGCCACATTTGGCACATGAGACTAATAATCGCATCTAATTTTGACTCGTTAAGATTAACATAAATTCTACTGCAAAGAATTTACATAATCATCGTAGTAGAGTATGTTATAGGCTTCTTGCTCTAGAATTGAATATAGTAGAGTATTTTACTAAATGGGTTGAGGCGGAGGCAGTTCCAAAGATAACGGTTGTGGCCATCAACAGTTTCATATGGAAAAAAATTATATGTCATTTTGGTCTACCCAAAGTTCTTATTTCTAATAACGACACTCAATTCTAGAGTAAGAGCACCAGGGGTTGGTGTGTGGCTTTGGGGATTGCACAACACTTCACTTCGGTGGGCAATGCCCAATCGAATGGCCAAACAAAAGTAACCAACAGAACAATCCTCAACCATCTGAAAGTCAAGATATAAGATACTGGTTAGAATTGGGCAGATGACCTCCCTAGTGTGGTATATGCATACAGAACTACTCCTCGAACAGCTACAGGCTATACCCCTTACAATCTAGTGGTTTGAAGCAGTAATCCCCTCGGAGCTAATCCAAAACACAACTCGAGTTATCTACTTCCATCAACTGAGGAACATGTCAAAGAGAAAGCTTGACCTCGAGACCATTAACAAACATTGCCAAGAAGCCTATAACACCATGCAATGTTATAGGTCCAAGATGGCCGAGAACTACAACAAAGGAGTCAAATTGTACCGTTTTAAGGTTAGAGATCTCGTCTTCAAGAAAGTAGAAGTCTCCAAGAATGTCGGTAAGCTCAACCCCAAATGGGATGGACCATACACTGTTGTTAAAGTATCAAAGTACAATGCTTACAGAATAGCTAATATGCAAGGAGAAGAACTCCATTGCTCGTGGAATGCAATCAACCTCAGAAAAATTTACATTTGAGATCATGCTGTGGTTATCTATTGAATTTTTTCAGCTCGAATAAAATTCTAACAGTATTAATATGATTTAGAGTCATAGTCATAATCATACGGCTTCATGCCGCCCCAATCCAAGTCGATCCTATAGTTGACAAATAAATAGCTCATGCTGCCACTCAAGTGGCTTCATGCCGCTACAACCCAAGTTGACCCCACAATCGATGAATAAGCAGCTCGTGCTACCACTCGAGTGGCTTCATGCTGCCACAACCCAAGTCAACCCCACAGTCAATGACTAAATAGCTCGCGATACTGCTCAAGCGGCCTTATGCTGCTACAATTGAAGTCGACCCTATAGTCGATGAATCAAGTCGACCCTATAGTCAACACATGAGCAGCCTCATGCTACTATTTCATGCTTCTATGCTCGGTGTTGACCCTTTCAATCGACAAAGCACAAGCTAATTTTAGCATCAAAATCAACCAACCCATATCGATCATATCGACCCTATGGTTGGAAATCCCAGTGTTGACTCTATAGTCAACCAACAAGTGTTAAAAATCAATGAAGCTATTGAATGGCCATGCAATAGACAAGGCTACAACAAGTTGACTCAGTCGACAACAATCCTTTTCTCCTTCACTATGAGGGCGACAACTAGGTCATTTATCAGTTACTCTTCATATTGTTATGATAATTTAATTTAATGTGAAAATACTCAACTACTATCTTTAACATGATGAAATGAAAGGAAAATTAGTTTTTATTCATCTAGTGATCGATCTTGTTACATCAGAAAAAAAGGGCGGTGGGACGGACTGTATATAAGCTAGATTAGTTCTGGCTAGTCCCACCCTACTTGTCTTCAAGCCATTCAAACTCGAAGTCAAGTAGTGCACAGGCAAGCGGCGAGACCGCTTGAGGAGGCTCAGAAAGCCTGACCACATTGATCATAAAGTTGGTTGAGTGCAGCACATATAGCGCCATGTCGACCTTTTTCTCCTTTAGTTGCGCTACCAAGTCCTCTACGAATGTGAATTCCTTGGCCAACTGCTCCAACCTAGCATCGACCTTGGCCTTTTTCTTCGGGCCTCAGTTAAGGGCTCATCGAGCACAGTGGTTACAGCCTATCTCCCTGGTGCTTGCTCGGCTTTGCCCTCTTTAGGGTTAGGATAGGCTTCCAATATTTTGTTCATGGCTAGGGTTATCTTGCTCTTGTCTTCAAGACAGAAAGCGTATCCCAGATGCTCGAGCTACTTTACAAACTTATGGAAGGCTTCCCAAGCATTGTCCAGGGATGCGACCGTGCTCACATCCGGAAAAGCATTGCTAAGTATAAATAATTCAACTGCTTCACGCCGCATCTCCAAAAGATGGCAGTTCAAGGCCACTCTAGCTTCATCGATCACCTTGGCACAGCCTTGAGCTCGACCAAAATTGTAGCTCACTTGTAGGTCTAGGTGCAGCTTTTTTATTACATTATCTATGTAGCTCCGCTCCTCAACCGCCTGGACCAACTGCTGATCCTTGGAGTCAAGTTGCTCTTGCGATTCAGCCACCAGTTTATTCAGTTGCTCAACCTAGTGTTGTGAGGACTTAAGCTACACTTTAAGGGTTTCCATGTCCTCTCTTCTTCGCAACTCCTCCCTTTCCACCAGCGCCAGCTAAGATCGATAGAAAATGTTATAGCCTAGTTGTCCCACCTGAAACATAAAGATGATGTTACTCCATAATACCATTATGAAATAAAAATTCGATTAAAAATTTATTATCAACTTCATACTTACTATGTTGTAGTAGTAGGATAGTGCTCGGATGACCCCCGTCTGGCTGAGATTTATCCGTCTCCATTGATTGGATATGAACAACCCTAACGAGAGCTATTTCAGAGTGTTGCTGCTAGTCATTCCCCCTGAATAATAGAGGGTGAATCATTCACCTCCTCGATTAGTTCAATGGTGAACTAAGGAGTACGCAATCATGGGAGTTGGAATAGGGCACCATTGCCAGGCTTTTCGAATAGGTCATAACCTGTAGCTATTTTCTATTTTCCTTTCTCTACTATAATCTTTTTGGGGGCCAAGCTCCCTTGTTCAACCATCGACCTTTTACCACAACCCAAGGGGCTACTCGGGATAAGATCTTATCAATGAATGGACTGAGATTCCACCGCTTGTTCGGTCTATGTGGGCGTTGGAGCTGACATTGACGAATGGAACCTGTTGGTTCCGCTGGAGCTCCTTCTCATCATGCAACGGCTACTCAATGATACTCCTCATTTCTCAAAGCTTGAACTTGAGATTCAAATCAGCTCTGCGCCATTACTTCTTCTCAATCTATAAGCACAAATAATATAAGCAAACATCAGAGTCGAATACAAAGACATAGTACCTACAATTACAATAATTGACGAGAACCACAACCTAGTTGATTGCCCTCAAGCAGGTCAAGTTGGGTCGATGACAAACCAGCTAATACTAAACACCTTTCCTCAGTCAGAATCGAGGCCTCCATATGCCTAAATCCAACTAAGTCCTTGATGAATGTGTTGGGCCAACTAGGCATTTGGTTCCTAAGTATCTTTATGGGCCCCTTCCACCAACCCTAGGGAACATCGAGAACCTCTGGCCCTTGAATATAGAAAAAATATTTTTTTCATTCTTGGCCATAAGACGAGGTAGGGGATACTAAGAATGTTTGGCAAGGTCGAGCAGTCAAGTAATAAAAGCTAGACTCCTTGATACTACCAGACTTTCACGACATAGATAGATGAAATAGATTGGAAAAGTTGGCAAAGAAGTCTGGTTGATTATGTAGGTGCATCAGCATAGCGAAACTATACAAGATGGCAAAATAGTTTGGTAGGAGTTAGGTTATGCACACTTTCAAGCTTACAATGAGGTCAACTATCGCTTGCGCGAGGGAAACCTAAGCCCACATTTCAACACTTCCTCAAACATACTGATACACCCTCAGAAAGGTTGATATATTCTGCCTTTAGTCCCTGGAACTAACGGCTCATACTCCTTAGGGATATGATACATTGCCCTAATTCATATTAGGTCGACAGGGCTTATTTTGGGTGTTATCTCGGTATAATGCTCTAGGATAAACAATCAACCCTGGGTTGTGGGAACTTTAGTTGGACCAGCTACACCCTCAAAAATTGCCCTTACATCGCTTGAGCTACTAGAACTGCTCGAACTTGAGCTATCACTAGAAGAACTACTTGAACCGCTATCACGGGACATTTCTGATACGCTCTCACCCTTAGTCCCTTTCTAATAGGCCACGTTCTTGGACCTAGTGTCCTCACTATCGGAGCTGGTAGATATTTTATCATAAAAGAAAAGGGAAAAAGAAACAAATGGGCAAAGTAACTTATAGTGGATATTTAGCAGGCTTTAATCGTACAAAGTTAGAGAACTTCAAAGGCAGGGATTCAACTAGATATAGATTCAGCAAAAGTGTAAATGAGGGCATATATCCCCATTATTTATAGGTGTTTATGTGTGGGAACCCAAGCATCAGTTATAATTACACCCTACCCTGTATGCTTCATATCCTGCGAAGTAACCAACGTATTAAATGCAACAGAACTGCCTAAAACCCTAGTCGATAATTCAAAATTCCTGGTTGATAATTTGAAAACCCTAGTTGACATTTCAAAAACCCCAATCGAGTATGGCTAACTGTTGTAACTGCATATTAACTCTTTGCTCCTTCTCGTAGATAAGCTCGATTAGGACCGCGAGTTGGAGGGACTTATGATATGGGATAGCCCAACATTAGTTCTATTCAGCCTAACAGGCCAACAGGCCCACTAAGCTTAACACTAATTTTAGAGATAACCCATTTGACAACAACTATTTGGTTGAGTAAACTATAATTGACCGTGCTTGACAAAACGTGTCACCTATTCTAGCCTGTTCCGCTATGGGCCAGGTCGATTAGTTAAATGGTCAACCAGCTAGGTCCGATCAACCATTGTCAACCTTAGGTCTTTTTCTCTGGTGCTGATCAGATCCATGCCGTATTTATTATTATGACAGACAGCATAACTCTACATTAATAATACATGACAGCCGGTATAGTCGCTACCACCAACTTTGCTACCAACCTTATCACCACCTTTGGTAGAGAGACGCCTACCAGAGATACTATTTACCTTGGAAAATAGAAGATTGTGCCATCTAGAACAGTATTGAGATTTGGAAAGATCATTAACCCCCCTCAACAAGGACTAAAGCCTACTTCACCTGATAGAGACACCTTCGATAAATCACATCTGGAGAAGGCTATAAATATCTCACATCCAACCACACTCCAAGTAATGCTAAATATACTATAATCTCTTCATACTCTGTTCGATTAACTCATCTCAACCAAAATTGACTTGAGCGTTAGAGTGTCTTAGTTGAGGGCACCACGGCTAGTTTAACGTGTGTTGATTATTGCAAATCTTAAACCTTGAGAAGAACACAAGTTAAATCACTCAACCTCTCTAGTCGAATATATATAGCTTTCTACCTCATCACTTAGTATGAGACTCTACAAACTAAATAAATAATATCTTTAGTAAAATGACAACTAATACCATCAAAATAAGTAGAAAAATTCAAATACAACATCTATATAAGAGCTACATCAGCACATGACTGCTATAGTATGGTGCAAGAGATAGTGTGCCTTGACTAGTATGCACAGAGCTCTACTCATTATGACAGCTACCGACCGTGGAGGCAACTCTTGAAGAAGCACCTGTGGATGTATCGATGATATATCACTATAAGAAAATATGCTTTTTGCTGCAATATTTTTTAGTTCACTAAAAATAATATAGTAAAAAAGAACTATTTGCTATGATTTTTCTATTATAGTGTAAAATTTCAAATGTGTGGTAAAACCCATATTAAATACTATACTTCATCTTATCATAGTAAAAGATATATTTATTTATTACAATTTTTACGTGTGGTGAATTGTAACACCTCTAGAAATTTTCATGATTGCATTTATATATATTGTCATTATTTAAACTTTTATGAATTTTATTTATTAATTATTTTAAAATTTTTGTGGTCAAAATTATAAATTTAATATACTTGATTTCATTATTTGAAATTGTTGGTTTTGAATTGCAATTTTTGAGGACTTGATTGCACATTTTTGGAAAGGTTTGAGGCTTGCATAAAATACCCTAAATCAACTAGGGTTTAGTCGTATTTTTCCTTAAATTGATGGACTCAATCGTATGACTTAAATTCCTTGAGGACTAAATTGCAAAAATAAAAATTAACATGCTGCTTGTTTCTAAATTGCAAAAATAAAAATTTGGAATTTAGAAACAAGCAGCATGTTTCATTTTCTTTCTTTTCTTCTCCTTTCTTGCTCTTCTTCACCGCGACCAACCACCTCCAGCAACCACCAGTGATGGTCATTATTTTTACGAACTAACACTGTAGTTGAGCTCCCATCACCTTTAGCTCTCCATCGATGCCTGCATACACGATTGATGACTATTTGTGGAGTCACCAAGAGAGGAGACCAAGAGAGCTTCACTATGGAGTAGTTAGATTTTGAGTTCTCTGGCGAATACTAACAGTTCTAAAGAGTGGTCTAGGTAATACTTGATGAGGGAAACACTGTGGAAGCATTGCATGGTGCTAAAATGTGGCGGTGAGGGCAAAAATCATTAGCAGAGCTTGTAAATCGTGAAGATTTCAGGGCTACTTTTATAGGGTTTTCAGACAGCCATTGTTGGAACGAAGGGCATCATTGAAAGTTCTCTGTAAGAGGAGTCTCTAGGTGGTGGTGTTGAACTTTCTGATGGTAGTAGAGAGATAATTTTCTTATCTCGATATGACGATTGCACCTCTGCTATTGATTTGTGGTTTCAAAATTTCGATGGCAAATTTGGATTTTAGCTTAGTTATACCTTGTTATATATGTGTGTGTGCTATGCATGTTGCATCTTTCCTTATTTAGCATTGTACCTGTTAAAATAGAAATTTAGGGATAAGATGAGATGTTTATATATATACATGTGTTGTTGAGCCCCATGAAAAAAATAAGGAATTTAGATACGTGAATTATGGACCGAATTTATACTTGATGCCAATTGGACTTTAATTATGATATTAAGGATTGTATTATAAGTTTGAATAGTATTTGATTAGGAATTAACTATGTGTATGGTTAGGATTGTGATACGGCCATGATTTTGCATATAAGAATGAGATTAATTATGAAATTATGCAATTTTGAGATATTAGGTTAAATGATGAAAAATTGTATAAACAAGGACTAGTATATTTTGATAAGTGAAACAAATGTGGAATTTGAGTCGTGCTTAGGTAAATTAATGTTATTAGCCATTTGTGAGATGGTAGTACTGTTTAAGTTTTAAACTATCATGTTAATGGGTTAATTAGTAATTTTGGATTAATAATAAGCATGATGATGATGTATTAAAGATTCGAACATGGATTTTATCTGTAATCGTGCTCTCTTGGTTCAGTGGCAAGGAGTTGGGAATCGAGAATTAGTAAACTATTGATTTTGATTATATTATCGGGATAACTAAGTTAAGGGCCTCCCACTTTGGATTATTGCTTTATTTAAGCTTCATCTTGGAATGTTGTACCCCTGTAAGGGTTTGCCATTTGACCTTGTTACATCTCATTGTTCTTGTGGCATAACCCTGTTAGGGTTAATGTGCTTGATTGTACCTACTCATAATTTGATTGATTGTTCTTGTTTGTTTACTTGAGATTCATACTTGATTGCACAATTGATCATACTTGATTGTTTGATTGTACACCCCTATATGGGTTAGTACCTATATCACTATGTTAAGTCGTTCTTGTTTGTTTTGGCACCCAAAACTCTTATTTATCTTGATTGGTACCTATTATGTTTAGTTCTTGGTATTGTTCTATTATCAGATGCCTTGCCAGCATGTTCAATTACTTGATTTGCTTTGTCATACTTATTGTACTTATCATACTTGCTTGGAGATAGTACTTAGGTCGAGTGCTAATCCTATGCAGAATGCTAGGATATATAAGACACACCTTGTGATTTGCCTAGGTGTCCACGATACATTAGAGATTCCCCCCTAGGTATCAATAGTACATTAGGGATTTTCCCCTGGGCATCGCAGTGCACCATACAATTCAAATGGGCATACCAATTATATGTTAAGATGTCATGCTTGGAAGTACTTATGGAATGGTATAAGATGAATCGATATACACATCTTACTTGTTCTATTGGAATGCATATACTGTAAGAGATTGCTTGTTGTACTCATTCTTGCTTGTTTGTAACTGCTCCTAGAGTAATAAGGCAGGAAGGCTTTCTGTTGTTATTATCGCTCCTGCTTAAATCGTAATTGCACTTGTACTAATTGTTGATTTTAAATTTGTTAAGATGTTCTCTATCCTTGATAATTTTCTATTACTGCTTAACTGTATATCCCTCACTAAGTCTATTGGACTTTCCCTCGTTTCCCTTAAATTTTACAAACAGGACTAAATAGGCATAAAAATTCTGACTTTATAGGAAGAGAAGCTCCCTTTTGTAATAGTTTAGATGTGTTAATGTACTTATGAGCTTTAAGAATGTTACATATAGACATAGAGATGTTGTGATATGTCAGAGTTACTATGAATACTTTAGAATTGTACATATATGCTTTGCTAATCTTTAAGAATGAATTCCTAACTTGATCACTATCATTTTGTAAATAATTATTGAGATGATAGTTTTCGCTCCTTATGATATGATGGTATTTAAAAGGATATTTTTAGGCTATTATGAGTATTTCAGGTTCTGATTCAGGATTGAATTATTTTAATATCTCAACTTGGGGTTAGCCTAAGTTGAGTGTCACAAGTGGTATCAAAGCCTAGGTTTAGATGACCTAGGTGTTGACTATGCAATAAAACCCACAGTGACTTCTATTTGGGTTAGCTAAAATGTGCACTTAGGGGTATGACAGGACTGTTAGGATATAGTAGGATCGTTAAAAGATAATAGAACCCTAAGGCCTAAGTTTTGGATTATATTACTTGATATTGATGAAATAGATCTTTGTGATTTGTTGCAAGATGACTTTAGCTTTGATGAAGGAAAGACACCTACTGATGATCAGGACAAAGAAACCCTTGAAGATAGAATCATGACATTAGAGAAAGAAAAGAAAAACCTCACAAAAGATTTGTAGAACACTGAAGGAAAAGTGATATGGGTAGCATGAATACCTCAGATAGGCCCAGGAAGAAGCGCTCACATTAAGGGAAATGCTGGGTGCTCGAGAATACCTTAATGATTGTATCATGGGTGACCTTAAATGAGAGCACCTTCAGATTAGTATAGCAGAGGCACAAATTCAAGAGCTTTGCAAGCAACATTGCAAGTACTACAGTCCGACTATAGAGAGTTAGTTGATGTTCCCCACCCAATCGTGGACAAAATGGGCTAAATGATTTCTATGATAAGGCCATTGACTAGGTCATCAGTGACAATGGAGGAATTGATGTTACAACCAGACCTTCAGGCATCCATCCAGCTCTAGTGCTTGATCACAGACAAGGACTACAGCAAGAAAAGCAACCCATCAAAGAGTAGGCACCTATGCCCTACAAGGAACCTAAAATAGAGCTAAAGGAAAATTTTGAGGAAATATCAAAGGAGGAGCCTAAAGAAGCCCTTGATGCAAATCCCATCCCAAAACCTCTAGTTGTGGTACCATTCGAGATTGGCAATGAATGGGATAGAGAAGACCTGTACCTCATATAGGACCCAAACCTTAAGTGAGATGACTTTGATTAGTGGCAAGACGATGAGCTAGATGTAGTATCTAATGTCACAAATGAAGAGGATTAGAACTAGGTTTTGGTGCAATAGGTGTTGTTGTATATCAACAGGGTTGTAGCTTGTAGCATGACTACCTTTGTTTTTTTTGTTTCATATATATAGGTATATTTTCACTGCCCTGTCAATTTTATTCTGGTTGGGTAGTTAGCTGGGTTAATCTTTTATATTTGAATGTAACTTTTAACTATGATGGCATTTAATGTTAACGACTTCTATTTATGACGACTATATATTAATTTCCTTGTTGGCCTTGAGTTGTTTAAGTTTTGGTGGTTGATTTATCTTATTTTTATTTTCTTTACTCGAATAATGATTGGGTCATATTGGCTAAAGCTTGGTATGCAACTTGTGTTCGTAGGGTTGAAATTTTGAGAAAATAATGGCTTAAAGGGTAGTGGTGATGCTTCTGTACCCACAAGAACAGGTTTAAGAGAGAAACCTTCGAGTCGTCGAGCTCATGCACCTTGTGCTCTTAGTTAAGGAGCACCCACTTATCCACATCACCTGCCCAATGAAGAAGTTTCTCAAACTCCCTTGATGAACCAACTAGTTGAAATTCCCCTACAAAACTAGTATTTCACAAGAGACAAATACATGGGCAATCAACTCATCAACCAGTCAGTAGAGCTGGAGTAGCACAAGCAATTCCAAATGATCAAGCTTTAGAACAATTTTTGTGATTTCAGCCCCCAAAATTCTATGAAGAACTAGATAACCATAAAGTAAAAGAGTGGCTGAAAGATTTGGACAATATATTCATAACTTTGAAATATCCTGGTGAACAGAGAGTACAATTTGCCATATTTTTTTTGATGGGGCTTGCAAGGAGTTAGTAAAGAATGGTTGAGCGTAGATGGACAGAGGCAGGAACTTCTCAAACTATGGATAATTTTACTCAAGAATTGAAGGACAAGTATATGCCTTTGGTGACCAAGTAAGCAAGAGAAAGAGAATTTATAGACTTGATTCAAGAGAATCAATATGTTAGCCAGTATGAGGCCACATTTAGCCGGTTAGTGTAATACACCTCATACATCCAAAGAAACTATAGCCTATGACTAGATGATTTATATAAAGCCTATGGCCAAAACTAAGAAGAGGCTTGGCTACTTGGGAACTATAGAATTTCAATTTAGTTGTGAGTAAGACCTTACAATTGGAGGTGGAATTGCAAGAAATTCGTAAGATTGAGGATAGAAGCTAAAAAGGGAGACCATACGAAAGAGGGCATGGTGGTACTAGTAAGAAACAACCTAAACTTCAAGTTGGAGATGCATGCCAACAAAATCCTCAGACTAATAAGATGATAGAATTGGATCAGGGTAAGGTACCAATGAAATATGGAAATTACGGAGCATAGGGCCACAATGAGATAGAATGATGGAAAAAGTAAGGTAAATGCTTGTGATGTGGAAGTGACCATCATTTCATGAAAAATTGCACTAAAATGAGAAGTCCACCACTTGTGGGAAATGGGAAACAAGCAATGGGAACTGGCGGAATACAAAAAATCCAAGCTCGTGCTTAAGCTCTTACAAGCGAAGATGTTCCTGATCCTAATGATGTGGTGGAAAGTACAATTTCTATATTTGATATTCCTAGTAAAGTATTATATGACCTTGGTACCTCACATTCCTTTATCTCTAACGCATTATCTCATAAATTTTATATGTCACCTAAGACTATAACCTATCAAATAAAGGTTAGAATGCCTTTGGGTGAAGGCTTAGTGGCAGATATTATGTATCAAGATTGTTCGATTATGATTGAAGATTAAGTGCATATCGCCAATCTTATATAGATGCCCATACAAGGTTATGATGTGATACTTGGCATGGATTGGCTATATTATCACCAAGCATAGGTGAATTATTTCATTAGGTGCATCACCTTCGATGGGGAGATGTTAATATCAACACGCCACATAACTTGTAATGCATCCCCAGTATTGGTCATCTTGGTGATAGAGGTTAGACAAATTCTAAGAGAAGGTGGGCAATGATTTTTGGCACACCTCATTAATAAGCTGCAGGACACTATGAAGCAAGAGAATGTAGAAGTAGTAGTGAGTATCCAGAAGTATTCCTTAAAAAGTTAAATTCATTGTCCTCAAATAGAGAAATAGAATTTATCATTCACACTTTATTGGGAGCTATACCATTTTCAAAGACCCTTTATCGAATGGCCTTAGCTGAGCTTTAAGAATTGAAGAATTAGCTTCAAGATTTGTTGGCAAAAGGATTCATTAAATCGAGCATATCTCCATGGGGAGCTCCAGTACTATTTGTCAAAAAGAAGGATGAGACCCTAAAGATATACATTGATTATCGGTAAATAAACAAGCTTATTATTAAGAATAAGTACCCTTTACCCCATGTAGAAGAATTGTTTAATCTACTGCAAGGGTCAAAGATCTTTTCAAAATTAAATCTAAGACAAGGATACTATCAATTGAAGATCAAGGAGAAAGATATTCCTAAGATCACTTTCAATTCTTGGTACAATAATTTTGAATTTATGGTGATGCCTTTTGGGTTGACCAATGCACTGGCAGCATTTATGGACTTGATGCACCAAGTTTCTAGACCGTATTTAGATTAGTTCATAGTCATCTTTATTGATGACATTCTGGTGTTCTCCAAATCCAAAGAAAAACATATGAAACACTTGCACATAGTCCTCAGGACTTTGAAGGAACATAAGCTATACGCTAAATTTAGCAAGTGCAAATTCTGGATGGAGAAAATAACCTTTTTGAGGTATATCATCATCCAGAATGGGATCGAAGTTGACCATTCTAAGGTGGAAGCAATAGTCAACTGGAAGTACCTTGAAAATATTATAGAAGTTAAAAGTTTCTTATGGTTAGCTGGCTATTATCGAAGGTTTGTTCAGGATTTCTCTAAGATAGCTGGCTCGTTAACTAAGTTGACATAAAAGGATCAACCTTTTGACTAGAATGATGATTGCAAAAGGAGCTTTCAAAAGTTAAAACAATAATTAACTATAACTCTAGTCCTAGCTCTTCTAAACGGCTTAGAAGGCTTTATGGTATATATAGATGCTGGGATGTGTGTTAATGGAAAAAGGGGGCGTGTTATTGCCTATGACTCTAGGAAATTAAAACCCCATGAAGAAAACTACCCAACATATGACCTAAAGCTAACTGTGGTCATATTTGCATTATCAAAATGGAGGCATTACCTCTATGGTGCTACCTTTGAGGTGTATACTGACCATAAGAGCCTTAGGTAGATGTAGTCACAGAAGGATCTAAACATAAGGTAGCATCGATAGATGGAGTTCCTAGGAGACTATGATTTCTCCATTACTTACCACCCTGATAAAGCTAATGTAGTAGCTAATGGATTAAGCCAAAAAGTTGGGTTGACTTGTTTACAAGCAACAAAAACATCCAGAGGTTGAAAGTCAGCACTCTTGGGTTACTGAGATAAAAGTACAACCAGAACTGTATGATAAAATTTTATGAGCTTAGGCTAGAGATGAATAGATGCAGAAATAGAAAGAATGAGTCAAAAGTGGCGAAGGATCCGAATTTAATGTCGATGAACAAAGGTATATCCTCTTGTTTTGAAAAATATGTGCCGAAAAAAGTTAAAGAAAAACTATTGAAGAAAGCACATAAGACCTGATACACGGTATACCTGAGAGGAGCTAAAATGTATTGAGATTTAAAGAAGCAATTTTGGTGGGAAGGGATGAAAAAAGATATAGCAGATTATGTGTACAAGCATCTAATGTGTCAATTGGTGAAGGCAGAGCTCCAACGACCTTCAGGGTTGCTACAACCACTCTCAATTCCTGATTGAAAATAGGAACAGGTCACTATAGACTTAGTGACTGGACTGCCAACAGCCCAAGGAGGATACAACAGTGTTTGGGTTGTAGTGGATTGCTTGACCAAGTTAGCACATTTGTTGCCAGTGGGAACACACTACTAGGTCAAAAAACTAGCAGAACTGTATATTAAGGAAATTGTTCAACTACACAGACTCTCAACCAACATTGTATCAGATCAAGATCCAAAATTTATGTCGAGGCTCTAGAAGAGTCTACAAGAGCATTTGGGAATAAAATTAAAGTTCAGTTCTGCTGCTATTCTCAAACAGGTGGCAATCAGAATGAGTTATCCAAATTTTGGAGGACATGTAATAAGCTTTGGAGGAAATTGGATGTGGCACCTTCTATTGATCAAATTTGCGTATAATAATAGCTATATGTCAACAATTTAAATGGCATTGTACAAGGCTTCATACGATAGAAAATATCAATATCCAATACATTGGGATCTGGGGGAACACAGAGGCGATACTAATCAGTCTCTAAATACCATAAGACCTAAGCTGATATAGGAGATAATTGAGAAGGTGCAAGTGATCAAACAAAAAATGAAAATGGTCCAAGATAGATTGAAGAGTTACGCAGACACTTGGAGGAAAGATCTAGAGTTTGAAGTCAGAGATCAAGTATTCCTCAAGGTTTTTTCGGGAAAATGAGTTAGAAAAATTGGTAAGGGTGGAAAACTTAGCTTAACGTATGTTAGGCCCTACAAGATCTATGAAAAAATAGGATTAGTTGCATATCGTCTCAGGTTATCTGGGAGGAATACATGACATCTTCCATATGTCGCGGCTTTGAAAGTACTATCCCAACCCTTTTCACATTATATCACCTAAATGCTTGCAATTGAAAGGTGATCTAACATATGAAAAATAGCCCGTACGTGTCTTGGATAGGCAAATCTGAGAACTTAAAAATTAAAAGATCCCACAAGTAAAGGTATTGTAATGCAACCATAACATTGAGGAAACAACATGGGAAAAAGAAGACTTCATGCACCAACAATATCTTGAACTCTTCCAAGCTTCAGGTGAGAAGCTGGGGACCAAATTCTTTTAAGGGGGGCGTCTATAACACCCCTAGAAATTTTCATGATTGCATTTATATATATTACCATTATTTAAACTTTTATGAATTTTATTTATTAATTATTTTAAAAGTTTTGAGGTCAAAATTATAAATTTAATATACTTGATTTCATTATTTGAAATCATTATGGCCAAATTGCAATTTTTGAAGACTTGATTGCATATTTTTGGAGAGGTTTGGGGCTTGCATGGAAGACCCTAAGTCAACTAGGGTTCAGTCATATTTTTTTTGTAAATTCATGGACTTAATTGCATAACTTAAATTCCTTGAGGACTAAATTGCAAAAATAAAAATTTGGATTTTAAAAATGGGCAGTAGATTTCATTTTTATTTTCTCTATTTTTCTTTCTTTTCTTCTCCTTTTTTCCTTCTCTTCACTGAGACCAACCATCGATGATGGTCATTATTTTTATGAACCAACACTGTAGTTGAGCTCCTCTCACCTTCAGCTCACCATCGATGTTCGCATGTATGGCTGATGACTACTGGCGGAGTCATCAAGAGAGAAGATCGAGAGAGCTTTACGGTGGAGTAACTGGGTTTTGAGCTTTTTGATGACTAACGATAGTTCTAAAAGGTGGTCTAGGTAGTACTTGACATGAAAAACATTATGGGAGTATTGCATGGCGGTAATGGCAGAAATTGGCAGTAGAGCTTGTAAACTGTGATGACTTTAGGGTAATTTTTAGAGGGTTTTCAGGTGGTCATTGTTGGAACCAAAGGTACTGCTGGAAAGCTCTTGGCGAGAGGAGTCTCTAGGTGGTGGCGTTGAACTTTTTGGCAATGGTGGTGAGTTAGTTTTCTTATCTCAATGCGACGATCACACCTATGCTACTGATTGTCATTTTGGAATTTTGATGGCGAATTTGGATTTTAACTTAGTTATACCTTGTTATATATGCTATGCATGTTGTACCTTTCCTTATTTAGCATTGTACCTACTGGAATAGAAATTTGGGGATGAGATGAGATGTTTATATATACATGTGTTGTTAAGCCCTATGCAAGGAATAAGGAATTTAGAAATGTGAATTATGGACTCAGATTTATGCATGATGCCAATTGGACTTTAATTATGATATTAAAGATTATATTATAAGTTTGAATAGTACTTGATTAGGAATTAACCATGTGTGTGGTTAGGATTAGGATATGGCCATGATTTTTTATATAAGAATGAGATTAATTATGAAATTATGCAATTTTGAGATATTAGTTTAAATGATGAAAAATCGTATAAACAAGGACTAGCATATTCTGATAAGTGAAACAGATGTGGAATTTGAGCCGTGATTGGGTAAAGTAATGTTATTAGCCATTTGCGAGATAATAGTACTATTTAAGTTTTAGACTATCACGTTAATAGGTTAATTAGTAATTTTGGATTAATAAAAAACATGATGATTATGTATTAAAGAGTTGAACATATATTTTGACTATAATCATGCTCTCTTTGTTAGGTGACAAGGAATTGGGAACCAAGAAGCAGTAAACTATTGATTTTGACTACATTACCGAGATAACTAAGGTGAGGGCCTCTCATTTTAGGTTATTGCTTTGTTTAAGCTTACTTTTGGATTGTTGCACCCCTATGAAGGTTTGCCATTGGGCCTCATTACATCTATTTGTTCTTGTGGCATAACCCCTATGAGGGTTAATGTGCTTGATTGTACCTACTCGTGACTTAATTGATTGTTCTTGCTCATTTACTTGAGATCCGTACTTGATTGTGCACTTGATCATACTTGATTGTTTAATTGTATATCCCTGTATGGGTTAGTACTTGTATCACTCTATTAAGTTGTTCTTATTTGTTCTGGTGCCCAGAATTCCTATCCATCTTGATTGGTAATTGTTATGTTCAATTCTTGGTATTGTTATGTTATTAGATGCCTTGCAGGCAAGTTCAATTGCTTGATTCATACTTGTCATACTTGTTGTACTTGCTTGGAGATAATACTTGGGTTAAGTGCTAATCCTATGCGGAATGCTAGGATATGTAGGACACACTTTGCGATTTGCCTGGGTGTCCATGATACACTAGGGATTTTCCCCTAAGTATCGGCGATGCGCTAGGGATTTCCCCTTAGGCATCACAATACGCTATACGGTTTGTATGGGCACAACAATTGTATGTCGAGCTGTCACGCAAGTACTTGTTGAATGGTATAAGGTGAATCGATATGCATGTCTTAGTTGTTCTGTTAAATGCATATACTATAAGAGATTGCTTGTTGTACTTGTTCTTGCTTATTTATAACTAGTCTTAGAGCAATAAGGCAGGAAATCTTTTTATTGTTATTATCATTCGTGAATCGTAATTACACTTGTACTGCTTGTTGATTTTAAATCTATTAAGATGTTCTCTTTCCTTGACAAATTCCTATTATTGCTTAATTGTATATCCCTCACAAAGCCCATTGGACTTACCCTCATTTCCTTTAAATTTTATAGACAAGACTAAATAAGCATGCAAGTTCTGACCTAACAAGAAGAGAAGCTCCTTTTTGTAATAGTTTAGATATTTTAATTCACTTATGGGCTCTAAGAATGTTGCATGTGGACATGGAGATGTCATGATATGTCAGAGTTACTATGAATACTTTGGGATTGTACATATATGTTTTGATGATCTTTAAGAATGAACTCTTGACTTGATCACTATTGTTTTGTAAATAATGATTGAGATGATAATTTTCGCTGCTTATGGTATGATGGTATTTAAAAGAATTTTTTTGGGGCTATTATGTGTATTTTTGGTCCCAATTTAGGATTGAATTGTTTTGATATTTCAGTTTGGGGTTACCCTGAGTTGGGTATCACATGAATAATGTATTGCATTTACTACAATTTTACATAAATTATGGTAGAAAGATGATAATTTACCACACTTTTTCATTAGTGAAATAAAAATAACAAAAGTGATGAAAGTTTAATAGCAAAGATTAAGATCTTAAATACAAATTTTTCGCTAAAAAAAATGTAAAATATATTGAAAGCTATGTTTAATCAATAATATTTAAGGTAAAAAAATTATTTTCAATTTTTATTATTAAAAAACTATTTATTTAAATTAATTGAATTCTAAATTAACAAATAAAACCCTCCAAAAAATTCTTAATTACTCATGGCTTTAATTAATACAATTAGAGGTAAAATAAAATTTTATTGCAACTATTATTAAAAAATACTTGATTAATGAATCAAATACTTAATTTAGTTACTTAGAAAAGTCACTTAAATAATAGAAAAACCCAAGTTTGGAAATAGAATAATTTTTACTATAAAAAAATTGATCAATTAATTAAATATATTTAAATTAGCTAAGTAACAACAAAGTGGTCAATGGCCTAGTATAAGATCAAGAGTTTGAGTCTTGATGAACTCATGATGTGTGTGTACAAATAAGAAAGGTAGTTTATTAGTAACATTCCTCAAAAACCCCTAAAATAATTTTATTTTTACTACATTTAATTGTGGTTAGAAATTATTTAAATATTTATTATGTTTTCGAAGTGTGGTGATTAATTACTATATACTATACTTTTTTAATTGTAGTGAAAGATAGTGGTGTATTTGATAACTTTTTACCACACTTTAAATTTGTAGTAATTGAAGATAGTTTCATAGCTAAAGATAATTGCTACAGTTGAAAAAGTGTAGTTAAGCTTTTACCTTGCATGTAATGGCTACGGCTAGAAAAGTGTAGACACAAGCATAGCTAATAATTTTTTACTACACTTAATTGACATTTATTATGCATATTTAACTGTAGTAAAAAGTATATTGTTATATAGTGTATGTACCACGTGATGTGGCAACACCAACACTTTGGCATTGCCTATACATATCTATATGTTGTCCTCCTATTGTGTGTGCCTATATGAATTATCTAGGGTGCTCTGCTCCAACTGAACACCTAAAAAAATAATGGACATAGTTCGACTCTATCTTGGCTATCAACAAGCGCATGGGCCTAGCACCATATGCACATAAGGGACAGCGTACATAGCCATACGTTATTGAAAACAACAATCACATTATTAAAGAATACATATACTTCAAAATTAAACTATATGAGTGTTTAAGTGATAAAACAGCATCCGAAAAAATCTTTTATGGGAAGAGCATACTAGTTCGAAAGCTTATAAAAAATTTATCTAACATAAATGGCAAATAGTCTTATAGATAATATAGTCGGGTGAAACAATGTTAGCAAGGGTTACAACATTATAAAAGGTTACAAACATATTCCATGTCCAATAAAACATATGAAAAAAATGCAAATAAATAGAATGACATGCACATTCAACCCTCATTCTTTGCCCACATCTAATCTACTAGAGCGTCATGAAATGTAGCTTATACCTGGATGTCTTATTGACTCGAGTAACACCGACAATAAAAGGTCTCTCTGTCAGGCTCAAGTTTAGGGTCCGATATCACAAATATATTGTTATTCTAACTAAACTTACATATAAACTTGTGAACGGCATAGCATGTAATGATAATATTTGTTTATCTAACAATGACGTAGCTCAACATGCCCCATGAAAGAATCAGGAATCGCTTTTTCAAAATCCTAAATATGCATTCAATAGTATTCCTCAATTATGAGTAGCAATGGTTGAACATCTCCCTTAGACTACTATACATAGTAGCACCCTTGAATGGTTGGAGGTGGTAACATGACTGTCTATAGGGGGATAAGAAGTACATGTAGTTGGTGAAGCTGATGTTAACTAGGTATTACTTCTCTATTGAGCAAATAAATGTTAGAATCATACCCCTAGCAGTTGAGCAAGCAGACATTAAATGAGTTTATAAGATTAGATGATTAGTGCATGTTAAAAGTATAGCTTATTAGACCTAGTGGGGGAAAGAAAAATGATGGGTCACTTTATATGGCATTTACCAATGTACACATATGTAAACATCTAATCAAAGTCAGCTATGGCAAGGATATTTTGAGATAGATGCCCTTTTCACGAATGATATACATTTTGCCTATGAGCTAGTACCCAAGCATGAACCAATGTATCGTCGATGGCCCCACTTTGCCTTATTTAACACAAGCATCATCATGTTATGCTTCTTAAACTAGAAGCAGCATGATATAATTATTGTACTTTTCTACACTCCATACTTAAAAATATAAAAAGAAATCATTTAATTGAATCTGACGTGGCAACTCATTAAAATTAGGGAGAGATAAACTCTCGAGTTAGAATGTTAAGCTCCATAATGACACAACAAATGTGATGATTCACCATCTCTACAGAATGTTGGAAATGTTCCATAGTGTCCTTTATCTTTGGTACGCTCTTACTGTCTGCATAAACATGGCAAGCTCCTCAATGGGGAAAACCTGACACTGACGCATTTGTGGCAAAAGCCTATGACTTGTTAATTCATGGACTAAGTGCATAAATATTAGCTTAGTCGTGCACAAGTTGTTGTAGAATTGATCAAGTGACCATCCATTATCTCTCCAACCCAGTTCGCCCCTCACAGCATAGAAGTGTTATATGGCATTCTATCAATATATAGATTTGTTGGCACTACATTTGCAATGAAGAAAACATCATCAACTCCATCTAATATGTCATTGCCAGGTGTGCCAGGTGATCCTTCATTGTACTCTAACTTATCATCATGCAATAGCTGTGAGCTCAATCTATCAGCTATCTATGGTAGGAAATACTTCACACATATGAGTGTTAATGAAATGTGGTTATAAAACATAAATGACTTTGAGATTTAAATATAAATATTAAATGCCAACGTAAATAGGTGCAACACAAGTTTATAATGCCAATAATTACTTAAACCAACATGACAAGAACACAACAAACGTAAAGCAAGAAAAGGTATGAAGTAATGCCCATAGACAATAGACATGGTGCTTATTGGATGGTCTAATTGCCTAATGACTCAACCTAAATTCATTTCTCTCTATCATCAAGCTGTAAGAAAAAGGTTCTCATCGTGGTACTCTGAAGAGCATTTATATTCCTTCCAAACATATGGTCTGCTAGGCCTACCATGTGACGTAATGCATTTACACATTCGACAATTGATGATTTGACTTTAGGCCCAATCTCTTCGAACTTGGCATCTATCATGCCATCCCACTTACTAAGGACTTTCTCCAATTGAGATTGTTGCTCCCTAGCATAGTACTGCTTCCCTTTGCCCCTTCTCTTTCTTGAGGATCCCTCCCATGTCTATCAGTTGTGTCCATGATATCATCACATGAGGATGCTGAACATTTTGAACCCCACTTGTTGCCTCCTATAATGTTATTGCTTAAGTGTGTTCATTGTTGGTTACTAGATGGGGTTGTGTAGATGACCTCTCATAGGACCCCGTAACAACATTATTCGAGAACATCTCTATACAATAATCGAAACAAGGTAGTTGATGCTCCAATAAATATGCATGGTCGGAGTTTTCCTAGGAGGAGATATATCTAAAACATTTAGTGAATAATCTAGTTTATAAATGAAAATAAATGACCAAACACTATATTGAAATCTACTAGGCGATGTGATCCTCACTACCATATTTTGCTCATAATACCAAATGTAGCCTGTACCATTTGTTATTAACATATGAAACATATGCCATGCTTGTCAGAGCCTATTCCATTTTGTCTTTGGCTGTCTCACATTGTACAAATAGGACTGAAGTAGCTTTGCATTTAGCTTATTGCAAATCTTATTCCATGTGTATTGTGAGAAAGTGTTGGAAAGCAGTTATCCTACTTAGAATTCCTTATAAGCAATCTCAATTAGCAATTTCTCATTAGCGAATGGCTATTGAACATTCTGTGCCCTACTGCCCCCTCCATTTGGCTTCCATATGAAAGCTTATTACTGCGTGAATTCATCTAATTCATTTTGTTAGATAACAATTGCAGTATATACATAATGGATATAAAAATTAAACATAGATAGAGTTGCATTGATAGGAGGATAGAAACAATTAAGTGCATAAAAAGTATAATGTTTGTAGTTATAAATATCGAAGTATGCTATCCAAACTACATATATTGGGAAAAGCTATAAAGAAACCCTTAATATGCATTTTTAAAGCTAAAAAGCATATTAAATTATATTCTTAAATGAAATATCTCATTTCATCAACTTCTTGCTCCGAAAGACCATAACTAATTTTTTAACTCAAATGCCCTCCATTTAATTATATTATATTTTTTTTAAAAAATAAGACTATACCATGATGAATTTTCCTTTCAATAAATTAACAGATCCTTACAAATAAATATACACACATCATATATATAATGGCAATATGCGAGACGAATTTTAAAATATGAAATCAAATAAACTAAACTAAGACACAATTTTTTTCAAATTTCATAAATAAATTTTCTAATATTTTCATTAAAAAAAGCTTTAAGAAGAATTAAATTTAAAAAATAAGACAATATTATAACGTGAGATATTAAAGGGTAATAAATAGTGTAAAAAAATATAGCACAATTCAATAGGTAAAATTGTGGGAATAAAAAGTTTGCCTATTGAATTTATTAGAAGAATTTTAATTTAAATAAATTAATAGATTCTTAGAAATATATATATATATACACACATTATTCGTATAAAGGCAACATGCAAGATGAATTTCAAATTTTAAAATCAAATAAACTAAAATAACACACTATTTTTTTCAAATTTCATAAGTAGTTTTGCTAATCTTTTCATTACAAAGAGCTTTAAGAAGAATTAAATTTAAAAAATAAGATGATATTATAATGTGAGATATTAAAGGGTAATAGTATAAAAAAATATAGTACAATTCAATAGGTAAAATTGTGGGCACAAAAGGTTTGCCTATTGGATTTATTAGAAGAATTTTAATTTCAATAAATTTATAGATTCTTAGAAATATATATACACACATTTTATATAAGGGCAACATGCAAGATGAATTTTAAAATCTGAAATCAAATAAACAAAAATAGGACACAATTTTTTTTTCAAACTTCATAAATAACTTTTCTAATCTTTTCATTACAAAGGGCTTTACGAAGATGTAATTTTAAAAAATAAGATGATATTATAATGTGACATATTAAAGTTCATTAGGTAGAATTGTGGGAATGAAAAGTTTGTGTAATGAATTTATTAGATTAAGGAAAACGTTTTATGAGTATTTTAGGCAGTTAAGAATTCTTTCTAAGGTGGAATAGTATTCATATACTTTTAAAACAAAGATATTATGACAAGTATATCAACTTGTTTATTTTGCTATTTTCAAAAGTTTTTGAATCAATGACTTCTGGAAACGTACCATAGTTCAGTATAATTTTTACTAATTATTATTCTAACATATGCAATTGCAAACTACTCTGACAATCATTTTTAATTAATAAAACATATTCCTAGTATAATATTTATATCAATTCAAGTAGTTTGCTTGTTTCCAACTTTTTAAATAAGTGCCTAATTGAGACTTATTGTTCAAACCTTTAACAATTGACCGTACAAACTACAAACTTCGTCCCTAATTTGTCTAACATTAAATTTAGTGAGGCTTATTCATCATTTATTAATTATTATTTGATAAAGTTAAAAAATATTGCTTATAAAACAATTTAATGTCCGTGCGTGAAAATGTGGGAGCTTTATAAACATATATCCTAGCTTATCTAAGCTCATGGTGGAAACAATACTCTAATCTACTAATATGCATATGCCAACATGTCAAATGTGCATTTCATGCTAATTCTTGTTGTATTTACAATTAGTTGATAAAAGCATAAAAGAATCTTCATGAATAATTAGGTAATAAAATGTAACATCAATTAAGATACACAATTGAACTAAAAATTGTTTTAAAAAATTTAACATCAAATAAGACACATGAGTAAGATCCATATTCAATGCCTCAAAGTCCACATAACTACATTCCATAACTACTACAATACATCCCTAGCTAGGCTCTTCATCTTTTACAATACCAAAGCTAATTAGGTCTTCATATAATTAAAATGTTTGATAGACATTAATAAGGGTGACACAACTTATACATATGCACCCCTATAATTCATGCTTTCAAATGTGTATTTTATGTTGTTATTACCCCCAAACACCCAACATGATGAAACTAAATTTGATTGCAAAAAACTACGACTCCTAATAGGAAAAAAATGTGGTAGAACGTGTTTATAATCATGTGATACAAAAAAAATGAATATAGGACTAAAATGACTCAAACTAGACCAAAAAACTGAGGAACAATACCTTCAAAAATTGATTTGGAAACTGAGGACAACAACATAACGTATAGTGGACAACACACAAGGGATTGTATAAATAAAAACTTAAGGATCGATAACAACCCCTAATGATGGAGTGATAACAACACTGAAAGTTGACATTGATTATGGAGTGAAGATAGAACAAGATTAGGGAGTGATAATGGGAAACATGACTCAACCCCACTTTGTTTTGACTCCAACAGTAGCAGCTCGCCAGCCTTCTCCCCCTATCAGGAGCATAACAGAGATAGAACACAGTCACACATAGAGACCATACATGAACCTCCATGTCTCACTAAAATGCATCATTTGCTAAACTTCACCAGCATTAAGTGAAGTGAAACATTGCATTACAACTTCAAAACAACCTAAATAGTCATCAAGGGGTAATGACTTACTTCTCCAATTCATGGATGGAGAAACCCCAAGTGTGATTTTACATTTCAACTAACATGTCATCTAAATATATACAACCATCATACTGCAGGTAAGCAACTAGTAAGGTACACACATAATATGCAAATACAATAGGTAAGCATTGCATATCATTGAAGCAAATTAGTTGAACATAAAACAACCTCATGATACCAGCATTTTGGGGGAAAGTGGGCAAGATGTTTGGTTACAATCTAGTGAAATGAATTTGTTTTGCCAGATTGTAACCAAACATAGCCTTAGTCTTTGTTGATTTTTATCTATTTTTTAGTGTGAAAATAGGATTTTTTTTCAGATCTAAAGAGAGTGTTAATAAAGTAACGTATTCAATGTTTTTATTGTTTATTGGCATTACTTTAATACTTGTGAGATGCTTATTTTAAGTTACGAGTTGGATGACATAAAAAATGGGAATCTTCTTTGCCCTAATTGTATATAGAATTGTGTCATGAGTTTGAATATCAAATGTAAGAAGGTATTTTGTCCTATTAAATTTCTCTTACATTAGAAGAACATTGACTCTCCTACTTAAATGTAGGTAGATTATGTTGAACCACATGCATCTATAAGAGATAATTCAACCCAAGATGCACATATACCCATAAAATCAAAACACCATAAATAAATTTATTTGTGATACTTGTTTGAGCCATGAGATTGATAATCAACAATTCCTATAATTAGTAGGATCAATGGCTAAGTCTTCCTCTCCTTCTCACGTAAACTACTTGACAGCTTCAATGGAATAACAAAATCAAAACATGGAGCAGAGAGGGGACCTAGCCAAAATATATCTAAGATAAAATCCTAGAGAGCCCTCTCATTAGGGGCTTCTAAGATTAGACATACACCAATTGTCATGCCAAGTTTGTTAAGATAAAAAACCTTAATATTAGGTCAATATAATAGGCCCTGTAAGTCATGTCTCATTAACCGTATTAATTTAGCCCTTTTTATTTTATTAGAAAACAAATTCAATTAATAGAAGTCCAAATATTGGAATGAAATTCCAATATTCTCCCACTTGGACAAATATTAATTATAACTTTAAAATAAAATAAAAGATAAAGTTTGATAAAATGACTCTTGGGCTAAATTACAAGAAAAAAAAATAGATTTTTATTGTGGCCACAATTTAAACAAAAGGAATACAACAGTGAGGTAAGACTACCTGCACCATCCAGTCTAGTAAAAATTACTAATATTGGATCATAGCAGTGATTATATCTTTCATCAACATAAGACCTTCCATGGTCGCATATACTAGCAACTCCATCAATATGAATTCAGGCATGGTGGTGTATCAAGAAATAACAACTAAATATGACCCAAGTATGGATGCTATTTCATTGTTGGTCCTCTAATTTTCTTATAAGATATAGATTTCTAGAACTATATACAATCCAAAGAAAATTTGATTTTCTTATAAGATATGGGCCTCATGAGAAATAGGAAACCTTAAGAAAAACCATGATTTTCTTGTAAGACGTGAATTTCTGAAAATAATTTGAAATTTCAAGAAAATTTGACTTCAAAAGAACCTACATATGCCTATTTCAATATTAAAAATACAATATGGCGTCATTTATGCGACATATCTAGCTCTCAAGATCAATAGCTAATCTCAAGATATATATGAAGCGAGATATAACTTCAAAGTATGTGCACACAGTTGTAACAAATACATCATAATACTAGAAAAAACAATCTCGCATTAAATAAAAAAATTAATAAAATGAACGGCTCAATGTAAAAAATTTAGTAAAGGAATAAATCTCATTTAACCCAATATATCAAAAGACTCAGTTACACCCATGTGTTCTATATGTCTTTTGGAAATAATAGATCTCATTCCCTTAGTCAAAGGATTTGAAAGTATAGAGTCTATATGAACATATTCTATTATAATGGTATCATGTTCAACCAAGTCTCTTAGAACAAGATATTTAAGCTCCACATATTTAGATGCACTAGAGGAGCTATTATTCCTTAAAAAAGAACACAACAGTAGCATTATCACAATAAATCCTCAACGTGCCAAGAAATTGAATCATTAACTAAAACCCCTGAAATGAAGTTTTTCTCAAATATCTAAAGACTTTCTTAACAACAAAGGCTATGTTAGACCCAGTGTAGACTTGTACATACATCAAACTACTAATAGCATTGGAGTAAGGAATATTTTTCATTAACTCTTGCTCAAGTTTGATTTTCTTTAGGCACTGTGCATATCACCTTTCACAATAGGCATATCTCCAGGTTTACAATTCTACATGTTAAACGTAGTCAAAATACGATTAATGTAACTGATTTGAGAAAGTCTTAACAAGACTCAAGTTCTATCACGGTAGATCTCAATTCCAAGAACAGAAGATGCTTTACCAAGATCTTTCATATCAAAGCTATAACATAACATTTGTTTAGTCTCATGGAGTAAGCTCAAATCTGTAATAGTAAGCAAAATATCACCAACATAAAACACCAACTATATGAATTTGCTCATGTTGGTCTTAGGAAAATAAAATGGTCTACCTTATTTTCCTCAAAGCCTAATGAAGTTACTACCTTATCAAACTTTAAGTACAACTAACGAAAAGCTTGTTTAAGGCCATAAATTGACTTATTTAGCTTATACACTAGGTGTTCCTTCCCTTCTGGAACAAAACTCTTAAGTTAACTTATATAAACTTCCTCATCAAGGTTGCCATTAAGGAAAGTTGTCCTAACATCCATTTGGTGGAGCTTCAAATCAAAATAAGCTACTAAACTCATAGTAATCTTGAAGGAATCTTTGGAGAAAATAGGAAAGAAGGTATTACCATAATTAATTCCAGCTCTTTAAGTATAGCCTTTACCCACAAGTCTAGCCTTAAATTTTTTAATCTTCCCTTTTAAGTCTTTCTTGGTTTTAAACACCAACATTTGCAACCTATAGTCTTTCGACCTTAAGGGAAATCAACTAATTTCCATACATTATTCCTTTTCACTAAGTGAATTTTATCCTTCATAACACTAAATCATAAAGTCTGATTGAGGACTAGATATAGTATCAGAATAGCTGATAGGATCAACTTTATATAAGACTAATATAATAATCACTTTTTAAGAGATACACATAGTAGTCATCAACAATTGTTGGACGTCTCTCTCTAGTATAATGTTTAGGAGGCATTTGTTGACATGAATTTGAGATAAATCAATATTCAAATCAACTTACACATTAGCATTAGATATAGCTACTTATTCATGAAGATCCTCAACGTCATGTGTAGTAGGTAAAGAAAGTGTAGTAGATTTAATTTGATCATCAACAACTATAGGATGGGAACATTCACCCCTATCAGGTACATCATGCTATAAGATCTTAGCGATCTAAAGCTTAACTACTCGAGTTCCACATGAAGGACAAAAGAATTTATATCCTTTAGAATGATCAAGATACCCAATAAAGTAACCACAAGCATATCTAGGGTCAATCTTTTTCTCAAAAGGATTTTAGATTCTAACCTTAGCAGGACATCCTCACATACGAAAACGGTTGAAGCTAAACTTCATACCAACCCACAATTCAAAAGGTATTTTAGGATTAGATTTGGTAGGAACACAATTAAAGATATACACAATAGTTCTTATGGCTTCATCCTAAAGAAACTTAAGTAACTTACATTGGCTTATCATGCTCATCATCTCAACTAGGATGTGATTATGCTTTTTAGCTATACCATTTTGCTCAGGATTCCTAGGCATAGTATATAGAGCATAAATTTTGGATTCTTATTAATATTTCACAAATGATCCCATCTATTGCTCGATCTATATCATGTTTTCTCCTAATACAATCAACATAAAACTCAGAATCTCTGAAGTTAAAACTAAGAAAAATGCCTCCTTTTATTAGTTTTTCTATCCCATCTTTAGAAATATGGCAAAGATGCCTATGCCATAATATGGAAGAATCATTATTGTTGGGGTCTTTTAGACATAATTTTTCAATATTAAAGTAAGAAATAAATTTCATTCATAACCAAGGTCAACATATATAGGCCATTGAATGAAATACTGCAACTAACAATGTTAGAGTCCAACATCAACTTAACCTTCCTTTGCCAAAAGAGATATCACAACCTAAAGTATCCAAAACAAAAATATAAACTAAGTTCAAAGTGAAAATTTATGCATAGAAAACCTTTTCCAAAATAAGCAAGGTAGTTTGTCCACTATCCCTCTTACTTGTTTTTGTTTTTGTTTTTGTTTTTTTGAGACACATTGGGTAAAAAGGTCTAGAATACTCCATGATTCATTTTGGGTATTATAGGTTAGATTTAACTAAATTCTACAAGCAAAATACTAAGAGTAATATGAACAATATAGTTATCAGGGAGAATAATATCGAGATCCTTAAGTTTGGATTAGTTGTGAACCATTTTCAAAATATATTCCCTAACCCTACTAGAGTTATTGTACTTTATACCTGCTAAATCACTCATTAGATTCCTGGCCTCAAACTTATCAAATACTTGATGCCTTTGTCCTATCACATGGAAAAATTCCCTAACATTATTGGTTTCAGGAAGTGCACTAACCAAATGCTCTTTAATAGATTTTGTTTTATAGCTAAAAGACTTAGGCGATTGGACCTCTCCCACCGGGCATAAGCTCTTTTCATAGCATCGAAAGCATTATCAGATGGTTGAGGAGGTTGATCCTTGCAGGAAGCCATATCAATATCAGCTAATCCCAAGCAAACTTAATTTCATGCTTTTATCTCTTGTAATTTCCTCCATTTAATAGTTCAATAGTGGTACTAGCATTATTTAAATTCATGGTAACTATCCAAAACAACAAGAATGCGGTAAATCATGCCAACAATAGGCAATTAACAAGAATATGCTTCGAGCAATATAGATTAATTCCTCATAGAGTCCTCATGAGTCATGACAAACTCCCCTTTAAGTAGAGTATGCCATGAACACAAGGCCTCTCATGCAAGAATGGTATAGAAATACACTAATTGTTGAAAAGTTCTCTCTTTTGGGAAACAAATCTTCTAGAATGATATATCCCCATCAATATATTCCGCACCAAACAAAATGAATTATCACACATATCCAAGCCCGTTTGGGCATGTAAGAATTCATAATAATACCAACTCAAGATATGCATACCACAAATTTTACAAGTCTCAATAAATAAAATACTTTAGTGTAACTATTTACTTCAACCCAAAAAATAAGTATATGACCGAGTTCAATAATTAATTGCCCAACTTGCACATGCACAACATGTATGCAAGACTCCCATAAAATTAAGTACTAAAAAAATATGTACTTCAAGGAGCTTTAAATAACATTTATTGCATTCAAATTGCCCCAGAATTTAGGAAATGTAGAATTATTTTCTCTCAAATTTTTAGTTAAACAAGAAGACAAAGCAAATAATGTTGAAAGCATGTGATTTTGGTATAAAGAATTAGGGGATAAACCACAAGGAAAACAAAAATAATAACCAAGACAACTTAAATTTTGTCTTAGCAACACTGAAATGAAAAATAGTAAAAGAGTAGACAACTACTCACAAAAGTAACAAAGTGCAAGGAATGGATAATAAATAAAAAAAATCAACACAACTACCATATTTTTAGTTTCTGACAGGATAATCTTGCTTTAATCAGAAATAATGTGAGTTGGGGTTACTTATATTATATTACTTAATATTATAATTTTCGCCAATGAAGGCCAAGTGTTGGATCATATATGTAATAGATATTGACATTATATCTATCACTTTTCTAGTGTGTTTGAAGTTTCCATAGCATGGTTTATTATTGTTAAAGAGACAAGACTACTTTTACTTGTGGAGAAGCATGTATTGGGCAAGACAATATTGGAAAGAAAAACACAACAAATTCCCTTATCTTGGCTTCTTGTGGTTTCAATTGTATTTACATAATTGTCCACATAAAAAATAAATTTTAAATGAAAAAGAAGCCACCACATTCTTTTCTTCATTATATATTTAACAAAAAATATTTTTATTTATTTAGCTAATTTTGTGGTAATAATGTAACAATTTAAAATATAAAATAAATAGAAAACATATCAAAATATGAAACAATTAGACAATTAAAGATCAATAAATTGAAGCTAGATTCTAATAACGATACTTAGAATATACTCCAATGGCAACCACATATATATTGGGTTTTTCAAATAGGCTTTCTCAACAATTTAGATTTGAGACCTAAACCCAAAAATAGATACATCTCATTCTTGCCCATAGAATTATCAACACATACTCAAAATATTCATAATAGTAAATAAGAGATCTATGAATTACAATCAATAAAATTAGGTTTTGATTCATAGATATATAACTCCAATACCAACTATAAGAAATAATTCAACCTAAGATGCACATATACCCATGAAATTAGAACACCATAAATCAATTTATTTTTTGATACCTGTTTGAGCCATGAGATTGATGTTCAACAATTCTTACAATTAGTAGAATCAACGGCTAAGTCTTCCACTCCTTGTCACAAAAACTACTTGACAATTTTAATGAGATAGCAAAATTAAAACGTGGAGTGGCGAGAGGATCTAGCCACAATATACATAAGATAAAATTCTACAGAGCTCTCCTATCACGGGCTTCTAAAATTGAGCCTACATTAGCTATCATACCAAGTCATTTAAGATAAAGTTCCTTAACAATATTAGGTCAAAATAATAAGTCCTACGAGTTATGTCTCATTAATCATATTAATTTAATCTATTTTTATTTTATTAGAAAACAATCCAATTAATAGAATTCCACATACTGAAATAAAATTCCAACAACATCTTCTATTATAAACAAATAAAATGTTGGATTTTAATTGCATCTTTTGTTTGTGAACATGTAATATTAGAGTTTGAATGGTATTAGAAGCAGATCTATTTATTTACTTATTTGGAATGGATAAATATGTCCATCACAAATACTTTAACATTTTGGTGGCAAAAAGAAAAAGAATTCACTTTTTAGCGTAAAAGAGCCAAGGAACATTTGATTCAATAAAGTTTAACAATTGTATTGAAGAGAGAGAGAGAGAGAGAGAGAGAGAGAGAGAGAGAGAGAGAGAGAGAGAAATAGAGAAAATGTGAATAGTTCATAATGGGAAGATTGAAAGTTGTGTTGCCTAGAAAATGTGAATAGTTCATAATGGGAAGATTGAAAGTTGTGTTGCCAAGAAAATGTGAATAGTTCATAATGGGAAGATTGAAAGTTGTGTTGCTTCTACATGATTCAACTTTATATTGTGAACAATATTACTAGTAATATTGTGAAGAATGACTCCTAGAATGTAAGAATGAGGTTGCGGACAAATTTGAGAAGTTTTGTTTTGGGGCCATTGGTCTACAAAATTATTTTTGAAGTGGCAATATACATAAGTAAAACTATGGGAGAGTGACAATTTTATAAATCACATAAGTTACTAAACTAGTTTAACAGACTCATGGTTTAACTATGAAACATTGATATAAAATCAAGGAAAAGTACGAAGTCTTTTTTGTTTTTTCCCTTGCTCCTAAATTTTATGATAGTATGGGATTATATTATTACACAAGAAAAATATATAGCATATGAAAGCATCACTTTTTATCCTTGAAAAGAGAAAAAAGAATCCGTAAAGGTAGGATAAGAGTTCCCGTTAATTGCTTGGAAAACAAATCATACTAAGAGAACATTTAGTGTTGGATTTGTGAATAACGAGTCAAGTTCAAAGGTCAAGAAAAGGGAAAAGTTCTGGTATAAAAGTCACCAAAAAGATCACATGGAAAGATGTTCAAATAAGAATAAGGATGACGATGATGGTGGTAAGAATTTTGGGATGACATATGATAGAAATATTTCAACAATATTTTTTTATATGATTATTTTTTCTTAAGATGATTATATTTTAGATTTCATGTGTGTTATGTATGTTTTCTCCATGAAAAATTATTTTTATTCACTTAAATTGAAGAAGATTGATCTAAGGTAATAATTCTACTTATGGAGGAGTAGTTCATAACTTAATTTTATTGAGCTTGTTACATTCAAATAGCTATAATTACACAGTTGAAGATAGGGTTCTAAAAGTCAAACATGGTAAAAGGGCCTGATAATAAGTGGAAAATATAATAATTTGTATCAATTGATGATCTTAAATGACTAAAAGTGGAGTATCCCAAAAGGTGTTTAGGGTGTTGGTAGGTGCAAAAAAATCTTGTTTGGAAGAGAAATTAGGTCGAGGTTGTCCTTTTGTATGATCAATTACTGATGTTGATTGAGTTGCAAATTTTTATTGGCTAATTTGTACTAATGTTGTTACCTTATTGCTTTGATGTGTGCATTAGTATCTTTGAAGGCCAGGTGTTTTGGTTGTGATAGAGACGTAAAAATAATTACTAAGGTTCTGAACTTCACTAAAATGGAGATAGTTAGATTTGACCTCGATTACTAAGGGGATCCCATTTGATTATGATTATTAGTCCTTAAGTGATGTGAAAGTATTTACTTTGACGCTATGAAATTAAGATCCCTTATTCTGAGAGTAGTAGTAATTATGTAATTTAATCAAAACATGAGTATTCTATGACCACTCAGTACGTACTCTTTTGAAACATTATTTAGAGCTATTAGTGATACAATATAAATGGTTGCGAATGTTTTCTTGTAACCTTGAGAGTAGTTATATGAGAGAATTTTTTGTTTTAAGTCTAGATAGTAAATTTAAAGTTGTACATTTTATTAATAAATTTTTTCATGGTCAAAGAGCAAAAATTCATGGATATAGGAAACTTTTATCCAATCACATAAATCTATCTAATTCTATTCTCTATATGTCAAGTTTTATATTTGTCCCTTAGTTGGTATGATTAATAGATTTCTGAAAAATTAAATTCCAGACATTAATTGCTTTCTATAGATTTCTTGTCTCCAATTGCATTATGGAAATTTGATTGTAGCAAAGCAATTATGGCTTTTTGATAGTCCAATGAAAAAATGATGATTAGTAAGTAAGGACCATAAATGTTTTTAACTAATGTCACTAATTTTGCATCCAATCTTCTTCCCATGTTAGGTGTATCTTGTTGTGGATAATTGTATGATTTGTGTTTGAAAAAAAAGATTTTAAGATCATCATAAATATAAAAGTATCAAATAAAAATGAATAAAAATAATAAACCAAATTGCATAAAATATGGAAGAAAATGAGCTAGATCTATGGAGAATCATGACACTTGTTGTTGTCCTAAAGCTATGATTGCTTCTCTTTGTGTGGGTACTAATGGATGATCATGACTCCAAGATAAAATTCTATAAACTCCCAACGGTGCCTCATCCTATGTGCACAATCACAAGGAGACTAGGAACCAATCCATAGTCACATTGCTGAAAAACACAAAGTTTTGTAGAGAGTATAAAATGAAACACTTCAAACTCACAACTCTATGTGCCCAAAGTAGATTATGGCCCCTTTATATAATGGTAAAAGGTTTGAGCATTATAAAGAATTAATGGGCCAGATAAACCATCATAAAAATACCATAAATTAAATTATAATTTGGTCCAATATTTATAAAATAAATGGTCAAAATTCTATAGAATAAAATGATATTGAGGCCATAAACATAAAATAAATCAAAAAATAGGCACATTAGTTAAGACATTAAAACATATAATAAAATTATATTGTTGGAATAAAAATAAATTGAAGAAATTTTAAAGCTTATTTCCAACAATCCCCCACAAGATTTAAAATTTCTAAATTCAACATATTAAAGAAATATGATGGTAACTTACACCATGCAATCGGTGTATGTGCCTTCCGAGCTTGAATATACACTTAGTGCTGGCAATACTCGTTTGAGGAAGCCACAATGAGCTAAACTTTGAATTAAGTTCCTTGAACAAAACTTCAACTTCCACACACACAATATTGACTTAGGACATCGTTATTGCAGGTTAGCACATTAATGACCCTACGCTCAATCTCAATTCTCGTGAGGTTTTTAGGGTTAGCTCATAGCCATGACTTATGACAACTCTCACTTAGGTGAGTTCTCCAAAGGTATGTGTGATCCATACCTCGTGGAAATCTCGTTTCGATCTCATTAAGGCTCAAAGCCCAGCCTAACATCACATTTTCATAGCAATCCACCTTAGGGTTGGAAAGAAGATATCTCATGTATGATCTTCTTAAAATTAGTGCTATATACGAGTTACGCAATATAGGTTGATCCTACCTATTGAACCTTTGTCATAGGGTTTCCAATCACAAAGGTTGGTACTTCCTAAGGTGATTCCCTTATAGGCTTAACCCATCCCCCTCGATGATTTAAGAATCTAGCCTCTGCGCTAGTCCCCTAAGATAAATTTTTTTATCTCATGGATTATAATATCACATGCCTTTTATTTTATTATTTTTCCTCCTCCTTGTGTTTATTCAATCATGTGCATGCGCCTTTCTTATACAAAAAAACTCCACAAATAATGTCACGGTAAAACCATGTATACTTGAAGCATGAAACAATTCCAAATAATTGAAACTTAACAATCCAAAATTATAAGGTTAAATAAGAACTCATCTAATCCTAGTAGACTCAAAACACCAAACTCAAATTGTAAATACCTGTTCAGAACTAAAACACAATCAAATCCATAATAAATAAACAAAACTAATGAACTTAATAAAAATATGCTAGTCTATTGAAAATCCTAAACTTTGTCTTTACTCTTAATTCTCATCATATGCAAAATTCACCTCCTCTATAGGGCTAGGACCTATGTCTGCCAAAAGGAAGTTAAAAAAGAAAACAAGTGTGAGTAAGTTACTTAGTGAGTGCCAAGTGTGTATAAAGCGAGTTTTTTTTTTCTTTTTTGAACTAAAAATCATTTGTACAAAGGAAATTTATTCGAGAAAATAGAGGTGAGATTCGTAAAACAGTCAAGCAGTAACTTTTAAGAAGTTATCAACCAGCTTCATAGACTAAAAACTTAAATACAATGATCAAACAGTATTAGTTCTAGCCAGTCAAACAATCAATCAGTATTACCAAAGCATGACAACTTCGCACAATGCAGATGCCCAGTGAAAACTCCTTCGCACATTACTGATACCTAAAGGAAATCCCTAGCGTATCGCTTGTACCTAAGGAGAAATCCCTAATGTACAGCTGGCACCCGAGGGTAATCTTTAGTGTACTACTGACACCTAGAGGAAAACCCCTAGCATGTCTAGCATAGCCAAACATCTCGCCAAGATGGCAGTAAATAGTTCTTTGTACTGATATCTAGTCAATAAATAGTTTACAAATACCCAAGGGGAAATCCCTAGCGTATTGCTGATCCCAAAAAAAATAGTAAATTGACGAGGCAACAAATAACAGCATAGGATAGTGCAAAATAGATAATAACATAAAGTAGTGCAGAATAGTATAGAAATGCCGACAAGGCAGTACAATATCATGAAATGGAATCAGACAAGCCAACATGGCCATTTAAAGTTGTATTAGACAAACAAGCGTGCTAGCAAAGTAACATATAACAGTACAGAATGAAATAGATAACAGGACAGTAACAGTTACAATAATTAGTTGATCATCGATTTTAATTTGTTAGTCTAGAAGCATAAAAAGAAAAGGAAAAAACATAAAATCATAGGTTTTATTTTATCCAAAAATAAAACAAGGAAAAAAAATAATTCTTTTTGTGCACAGTGGAATTCATATATAGTGTAGTGTAAGTTGAAAACAAGTTATGAACAATTGTATAATAGTATATATACTTCTGGGTTTTAAAACATACAATATATAGTATTTATAGGTTTAGACACTCATCTTTGAGATCAATCATACATGCCAATGTCCTGTCTCAGAGTCAATTGGATCAATGGTAGAGTCACACTACAATTGCTGGGTTTTGCGGTAGAGCGATGGTGGTCCTTTATTTCCTTGGTGATTCTCCTGATGGCAAATAGGGCTTGGGAGGGAAGAACTACTCTGCTTTTATTTTTCTTTTGAATTATGATTGAGTGGCTAGATTTTTTGAGTGTAGGAGTGTATATATAGATATAGAGGTGAGGGAATTTAGCAGCTCACACCATTTGTGAAATATGAGTTCTATCACAATTCCCTTGAAAACGTCTTGCAAGCATTGCATTCATGTGTTGAAAATTTTGCTCTTTTCTTCTTCTTTCCTACCTAAAATCAGCCTCCACCTTAGCAAATCTCCTCTCTTATTCTAGCTTATAGATTGGAGATTTTGGAAGATTTAATTGGTGTGTGGGTTATAACAATAGAGGCAAACAAAAGAGTTTGCTTGTTTTGGAGATCTATCTGCATAAAGTCCAAGTTGGTGATTTTATCCAGGGAAGTCCAGTAGGTTTTTTTGTCCAAATTTTTTACAGTGAGTTATTCAGGGCATTGAGAAGCTCTAGTAGTTATTTTGGAATTTTTAGAAGAGTTTTGGTTGGGCCATTTTTGCACTCTTTCAGTTGCGCCAGTTCCAGACAATTTCTGGAATTGTGAAGAGTTCACAAGTCTCTCATTGGTTTTTGCTTTTTAAGGTAATGCTCTCACCAAATCTGAATCCCTAGCATGATTTGATCCTTAATATGCTTGTAAGAACTAGTTAATTTCATGCTTTTAAAGAATTGATAATTAAATCCTAGTGCCTAACTTGCCTTTCACTTTACTTTTCTTTTTCTTTTGAATTATGATTGACAGGCTAGGGTTTTTGAGTGTAGGACTGTACATGTGAGAGGTATTTTACTTCTTTTAAAACTCTAACTATTAGTTCCTAGGCTCTCAATTACTAATTCCTAGTGATAATATAATATTATTATAAGAGAATTGTACTTGAGTATTATATATTTATATATATACACATTTTAATATCAAATTTATATGTATCATCTTTTAATTGGTATTGCAAAAATAAATAAAATTAACAAAATTATGGATAACATAGGATAAAATAATTTAGAGATTCTAAGGCATTACAAATAATATACTATTGGATCCATAAAATAAATCTAAATATCACCTGCAAATTGTTTGAATATTATGGTATTTGAATTTTCTCCTAGGAGTATTATTGTTTTGGCCATCTTTCATTTATTTGATACATATTTCCTGCATATAATCTCAAGAATAATAGATCATTATTTTATATAACTCTAAGATTCACTTAAACCCCACATTTCTCTTGTAATTGGAGAAAGTAAAGAAGAAATCGTGATATCTTATCTTCACGTTTTCAAGCTTCATATACAAATCAACAATTACACACTTGCAATTAGAAAAAAAAATATATTATATGCAAGATATTTAGCTAAGAGAATCAAACGTGTTAGATAATTTAGATACTAGCTCCAGATGAGGCTAAAATTCATGAATTTTACCATTCTTTTTTGAATTCTAGGTCAAGATTTGCTATTATCAAATTATATCACCAATAAGAATAATTAGAATAATCAATTGACATGTTATGACAAACAATGCAATTACAAAAACACTATTATTATGTTATAATTAAATCGCATTAAATCAATAGGATAATAATCACCTCTATTTATCATAATAAATACTTTTATTTGACTTTCATACCTCTAATTATAAAAACAAACCAACCGTCACATATATGAAAGTAAATAATTAAATCATGAATCTTCACCTTGGCATTAATGCCTAGTTTTCATGTCACCATCATTTCATCTTTATTTCTTTCCTTGATGAATTTGGCATTAGTATTTTCATTTCATTTAGTATATCAAACAACATCTAATCACCAATTTATTACTAGAGACCAAATAACATTTATAACACATTTACCACATAATTAGCCGTTAGGAGATATTTTTTTTTTTTTTTAAATTTATACACATGCACATTAAAAGTTCATTAGGGTTCGAACTCTTGACCTCCCATATTATGTAAGAGACTTATGCCACTGGACCACTGGCCACTTGACACCGTTAGAAGATAGGTTACTCACCTTGAATGCAGAAATTAGCCGTTAGAAGTATATTACCCAATATTTTAAGTTAATGCTTTATAGAACCCTCTAAGATGCTACGCTGCCTTTCTCACTAAAATAATATGCTCCTCATAAAATTAAAGTTTAATACTTAATTTCACGCGGACAAATTAAAAAGAATTTGGAAACATACCTGATTATAGATCGTAACTTTAATTCAGATAGCTTGACAGCATTACTATCTCCAATTCGTATAGACCATAAGATCGATCCTCCAAGAATAATGTTAACCGAGTATTACAGAATTCATTTGCGCCAATAATAATGCCCTTATTTGATTTGTCTAGTCCTTGGACATCGGCTCATCATATGCAAGAGGAACACCAAGCACAAATCAAAAAATAAATATCAACAACATATTATCACAAATTATATGTTTTAAAACATAAATCACAATCTTGTTGTGGATAATTGTGTGATTGTGTTAAAATATAGAAATAAAATTTTAACATCATAAATATAAATGTGTTAAATAAAAAATGGATAAATAAAATATGGAAGAAAATGAGCTAAATCATTTGAGAGTCATGGCATTTATTGCTGTCCTAAAGTCATGATTGCTTCCCTTGGCTCCATGATATAACTCTATTAGCTTTTAGCAATGTCTCATTCCATGTGTACAACCACAAAGAGACTAGAAACCAGTATATTGTCACATTGCTAAAAAAAACATAAAGTTCTGTAAGGAGTATAAAATAAAGGGTAAAATCCACTTTACCCCCTTGCACTCAAATTTTGTTTCACTTTACCCCCATTGTATTTTTAATTGCGTCATTTTGCCTCCCTGTACTCTCAATTTTACTTCACTTACTTTAACATTGTTAAAGTCTCTTCAATTTCTATTAACAAACCAAGTAAAAAGGGTTAGATCACCGTATTTTATATTAATATACCCAAAATACCTATAAATCAATATCTTTTTGCCAATCTCTTCCAAGTACTCTTCTCTTATATGAATACAAATATTTTATACAAAATAATATTAAAATTAAATTAAAAGACCAAGCTGAATGCTAAAAGATGAAACCTAGACATTACTATTGATTGCAATACAAATATATCAAAAACTTGCATCATATACTAATAGTACATTTGTAGAAGAAACAACAATTTTCCTCCACTCTGTTTTATTGCCTAATACATCCCTTTATAAAATCATCAAAAATTGAAAAAAAAAAAACACTATCTTTGGAGCGAAGTAGTAGCAAAACTACACGTAAGTGAGATTTCATAGGGGCATTTGAAGTCAGTTTATAAGAAACGTGTTTCCGTTATATGTCTTTGGTGATTTTATATTTCTAAATCTTCAAATATAAATTTTTCTTTTTATGGTGAAGATGGGTTTTATTTGTTAAATGAGCAATTAAAAATTATGGGCGACTTCATCTTTTCAAAAGAAAAAGTTAATGGTGTTAAGGAGATGAAGAGAATTTAATGAAATTGAATAATTTAAGTAAAATTGATAGAACATGGAGGCAAAGTGATACAATTAAAAGTACATGAGGGGTAAAGTGGGACAAAATTTGAATACAATGGGGTAAAATGGATTTTACCAAAAAGTAAAACACTCTAAACTCACAACTCTACGTGCCCAAAGTAGATAATGGTAAAATATTTGACCATTATATAGAATTAATGAACCAATAAAAACACCACATATCCAACTATAATTAGGCCCAACAGTTATAAAACAAATGGTCAAAATTCTGTAAAACAAAATAATAATAATAATAATAATAATAATAAGGCCATAAATATAAATCAAATAAATAGGCACATTAGTTTAGTTAAGACATTAAAACACATAATAAAATGACATTATTACACAATAACAATAAATTAAAAAAAAATTAAAACTTATTTCCAACATACCATCAAGCTATCCAGCTCAAGTACGTATAATCATTTTCCAGTCCTCAAAATGAAGGAAAATTTCAATGGTCAAGTTACTCCTCCAACATGAATATGATACAATAAAATTGTTTTAGTTGCAAAGTTCAGGGACCAAACGTGTCAATTCGGCTGCCGCTGGGTGAATTGTATTTTACCACCTTTCGAAAAATGAATTGGATGGAAAATATTGCCTCTGATACTTCTAAAAGTGCAACTCACTGTTTCCCTCGGACCATCTGCCTATAGGTTTTGATTGCAAAGACAATAGTGTCCTCGTATAAACAGTAATAATCCTTTAACTATTTCACGTGGTTAAAAGTTGCACAATCCAAACAGATGGAATTGGGAGAAATGATTTAATATGTAGGTTTTTAAAGAATTTAATATAAGTGAAACTTAATTAAAATATTACGTTGATGCTTAATTATCAGTTATCAGTCTTATAAAACTCTGGTGTTTTAATGGGTTTTGGTTTTACAATCACACCAAATATAAAATTGTTAATTATGTATACGTTTTAATTTTAAGTCTTTATTTGTAAATTCTATATACACATATTTTTGTTTATTATTTTGATCACTACATATTTTATTGATAGAATTAAAAATTAATAAATAAAAATCCAAATGTGATTTTATTCTTTAAGTTTACATTATTTATTGTTCTGATATTTAATTGTTAGTCTCATAAACGGTTTAATTTTAAATTATTTATTTGGTACTTAATTGTTAGCCTTATAGATGGTTTAATTTTACATAAATAAGTTAATAATTTAATATATATATATATATATAGTTTTAAAAGAATTTGGTAAAAAATAAAAATTTAATTAGAATATTATTTTGATTTTTAATCTTTAGTCTTATAAAATTTGGGTGTTTTATTTGGTTTTGGTTTTACAATCATGCCAAATGTAAAAATATTAATATATATTTTAAATTTTAATTCTTAAATTTTAATTTTTTTATATGTATATTATTTAATTTACTATACTATTTTTCATATTTTAGTTACCAAATTAAAAATTAATAATCAAAAATATAAATTTTATTTTATTATTTTTAATATTAAAACTATTTTGGTAGCCAAATTATCGGATAAAACTAAAAGTTGAAATAAATTCAAGCAATAAATCTAATCAAAATAATTAAATATTCAATATTCAATAAGTTCTTTTTTTTAATAAGGAGGATCGTATCCAAACTGCTCCAAGTTCCCTCATACATACGGCCTCAATCCCACCACCCATCTACGGCTAGAATTGGTGTTGCTTCAGCGGAATCGCCCCCACTAAGGTCACAGACTCTCGCAACTAAGCTTGGCCATAATATTCAATAAGTTATTTAAACATACTGAAATATGAAAAACAAAAACAAAATATATGTATAAAAATTAAAATTAAAATATAAAAAACTAATAATTCAATATATATATATATATATATATATTATTTTAAGAAACAAAAGAAGAAAATGAAAAAAGAAAAAAGATATAAAATTTGTTCAACCTTTGTATGTTCCATAATAAGAGTAAAACGAATAATATATGCGTCAAAATATGATATTTTGATCATTTTTTTTAACATAAAACAAAAGGATATATAAAATCAGTAGACTTGTAGAAACTTTTTCAAAGTGCTTTTCAGTTTTTAGTTTTGTTTTATTTTTTTTAAATGTTTAAAATTGCTTTTAGTTTTAATTTTTAAAATGAAGCATAATACAAGTTAATAATAACCTTTCACTTAACTTGTGCGTTTCATTAGTACTTTTTATCAATCTTCTTAAATACTATTAATTTTCACTATCATTTTTTAAATTTTTTTATTTTTCAAAACATAAAAATGTCTTATCGACCACACCTAAAAATAAAAATAGTATATAATGCACTTGGTAATTTTATAATGGATCAACTGCAATATATCTTGTCAAACATAGATCATAGAAAACCGCCGACCCAACCCCTAAATTTAAAGATGAACAGTGGATCGAATCTCATGTAATGCGCCACCCATCTCAAGCTATCCGTTTCAAATGAGTAATTAAAGATACTTCCAACACAGTTCATTGGAGGGAAAACCCACTTGGTGGAGAAGTCGTGCTCCAACATGTGGCACAAATATTACCAAAGAAAAAAAATTTATGAAGAAATCTCCTCCCATTGGTTTTGCTTGAGCAATCTTTTTTCTTTTTGTTTTTTTTTTATTTTAGGAATTCCACATTAAACCAAAGTTTGAGAAATTGAATCAGACCGATCGGTTCGATCGAGAATCGGCCAAAGTTTCGATTCGATTTAATAGTTAAAATCAATTTGTTAAAAAATCAGTACAAACCCATAAAAAATCAGTTGAATATATCAACTAGTTTGATTTTAAATTAGTTACTAGTCTTTAAAAAAATATATTAAAAAAATAGACACCCTAAAACTAAAACTCACCAAAAAATCAATAACCCGCCACCAAGCGGCAAGCAACAGCAGGCTTCAAATTGGGTTTTCAATCTTCTTCTTCCACTTTCTTTTTTCTTCCATTTTTTCATTTAAATGCTATTCAAATATCAAATCCCAAACTTGTATTCAAGAATTAGGATGTTTTCTAACAAATTTTATTTCATAATTTGACATTTTAAATTAATATATGAATATTATTATGGAGTAGAATTTGGAGAAAATTTCATAACACTAAGCAACTTTTAGTTTTTTTTCCCTTATATACGTTTTTTTACATTTTTTGATATTTTTTATATATTTATATTTTATTAAATATAATTATAACATCACATTGGTTGAATTAGTGATTAAACCAATTATATTAATCGAACTAATAACTAATAAGACAACCAATTTAGTTACCTATATGATTTCTCAAACATTGCATTAAACACGTCCAATTTGACAAAGCTTCAAAAAAAAAATTCAAAAGTTGTTCCCTGACCCTACTCCTTCATGCATATAATACATGCATAGATAGATGCCAAGCCAAAAGTTAGGGTGTAAATGAATATTAAACTGATCGGATATATTGTTTTTATATTTGTATTTATTTAATTTTTTGAATATTCAGATAATGATATAAATTTGATAAATATTAAAAAATAATATCCGAATTAGTATCTGTCGGATATCGGTTGAATTTGGATATATCCATATTTGATTATAAATATTCAAATTTATTCATATTTTATTAAACTTATCTGTATTCGAATTTTTTTTTACATTCATATTTAATGATAATTATTTAAATATCTATTTACAAATATTCAAATACATAAATCTATGAACCTATAACAAATATATATTTTAATTAATAGAATGAACTATATAATTTCATTAAAAGAAAGCAATCAAACAAACAACATAATTTTTAATTAATAATTGACTTTATAATTGATTATTAGTACTTAATAATAATAATAATAATAATAATAATAATAATAATAATAATAATAATAATAATAATAATAATAATAATAATAATAATAATAATAATAATAATAATAATAATAATAATAATAATAATAATAATAATAATAATAATATTGGCATTCAAATAGATTAATTATAAAGTCAACCAACAATAATTGTGTTGATTAACTTTATTCTTCATTTTTTTTCTCTATATTACAATAATTTTTTAAATTTATTCTTTTTCCTTCCCAATTCTTCAAATATAATTTATATATACATATATGGATTATGAGATTTTTATTAAAAATTATAAATAATATATTATTGAATAAATATGTATTCAGAGCAGATATTAAATGGATCGGATACGCATTTATCATATTTGTATCTATTTATAATTAGATATCTATAAATCAAATACGGATAATATCCACTTTAAATGAATATGTATAAATTTATATAAACAAATATAAGTACAAATGATAAATAAATTTTTAAATATCCATTTACAGCCATACCAAAAGTTGTCTTGTCTTTGAATTGAAAGCCACCAAGGACCAAAGTATAAGATGAAATTTGCACCAATATAATTTCTCTAATACGTAGCTATTGGAAAAAATGTTAAAGGTGCTGTCAAAATTTAATTTGAGAGAATAAACAGAAAAAGGTATCAAAAATGAATTTGAGAGAGCCCAAAAAGGAAAAGTTTATCTTTCCGAATATAAAAAATATGTTTTTTTTATTAAAGTAGTATAATTTTGTCCTCCAATATAACATTGCAACTACTTTGAGGTGTTATTCCACCAGCATGCATATGGTGGGAATTTTTGCCTTGAAAAGGCACCTCAAAATATGGAAAAATAAAAATAATTTATAAATTATTTCAAGCCTTAAAACTCCTTTTGATATTGAATTTGGATATCATCATTTACTTATAAAAGAAATTCTTCATAGCGACTGTCAACATACAAATTTTTTTTCTCTCTCTAATATTCTTGTATTTTTATATTGCGTCTCTAAAATCTTAAAACCCATATACTTCATTAAACTCTAAATAACGCTAGACTTAATTGTCGTCAAGTGGTTGTGGCTCATTGGTATAAGTCTCTTACATAATATGGGAGGTCAGATATTTGAATTCGAACAGACTCCTAATCTGTATGCATGTGTATAAATTAAAAAAAAAACGCTAGACCTAATTATTTGATCAAATTTATGAGACAGCGCTATCAAGTACCCTAACTAAAGAAAATATTCATACGTGGGCAATTTTCAGAAAGAACTAAACTTGGCATTTGGCAAGCATTAAATAGACCTTAGCATAACATTTTATATATATAGCCAAAAAAAAAAAAAAAAGAGGAAGAAAAAGCATTGAATACAAAAAGATTGATGATAATAGATGATAATTTGTATACACGAGGTTCTTTATTATAGATCTTTGTTCATTCATTTATTTAATTGAGCCGTTTCAATCAACATAGGACAGCCGAGTACTTTGGGGCTAAGGGGAGAATGTGGAGATGAGATTCGGCGGCGCCATTTTATTGGGTGGACTGGTGGTGGTTTGGGATATCAGGAGGGCCGTTTTTTCGGTTTTATGTCTTGGCA
>JACGDI010005285.1:279609-321408 GCA_014898725.1 Jacaranda copaia | reverse complement strand
ATATCAACTCAATCCACCGGACTTCCGGACCATTCCGCTCATTGCAGCATCAGATAGTAAATGAATATTCAAAAATTTGTTTATACAAAATTTATCCGTATTCATTTGAAATAGATATTATCCATATTTGATTAATAAATGTCTGATTATAAATCAATATGAATATGGTAAATGCATACTTGATTTGTTTAATATTTGCTTCGAAATTAAATAATATATCATTTATATTTTTTAATAAAAATCTCATAATCCATGTATGTATATATAAATTATAATTGAAGAATTGAGAAGAAAAAAGAATAAATTTAAAAAATTATTGTAAAATAGAGAAAGCAATTGAAGAATAAAGTTAATCAATATAATTATTGTTGGTTGATTTTATAATTAATATACTTCAATACCATTATTATTATTATAAGTAAGTATTAATAATTAATTATAAAGTTAATTATTAATCAAAAATTATGTTATTTGTTTGATTTTTTTTTTTTTGAATTAAATTGCATAGTTCCTTCTATTAATTAAAATATGTACTTGTCATAGGTTCATACATTCTCATAGTTGGATATTTGTTAATAGATATCTTAATAATTATCATCAAATATCAATATGAAAAAATAATTTGAATATGGAAAAGTTTAACAAAATATAAATAAATCTCAATAATTATAATAAAAAATGGATATATTCGAATTTGATCGATATTCAACGAATATGAATTCAGATATCATTTTTAAATATCCGTTAAATCCGTATCTATATCCAAATATTCGAAAAGTTAAATGGATATGAATATAAAAATAATGTATCCAATCCATTTAATATCCGTTTACACCCCTATTTAGCATATGTTTTGATTAAGATATTTTTCAATATCATGCTAAGAATAATTAAAATATTCTAAAAGAGGTATTTTTTTGGGGTGGGGTGAAGGAAATCGAAGTATTACAAATTTGAGTGTGGATATTCCATTTAAGTTGTAGACGCAAGTGTCTAAAGTTTTGATTGGGCAGTTGAGTTCATGGTTTGGTTGAATGATTTTTTACGCACCGAGTTTGGGTTCAGAGGGATAGGTTTAATTTAAAAAATTGACGATCGAGCATTTTAAATTTTTTATTTTAATTCATATTTTACTTTTTATTGTATTTAATAAATACAAATTCAAAAATAAGTACCTTTTTCTAAACAAAACACTTTACATGCATTCTTAAAGTGAAAGAAGAGATAAAAACACCATTCAAAATACAGACAAGTTATTAATTGACCAGCCAAGTTTTCATTTGCATCTAAAGCACTTCCAAACACTACACAACCGATAGGCCGTTTTAGACCATCAAAGCCAGAACAAATTAGCCACATAATTTACTATGCCTCATGCCCGCATCATTATTTTAAATGACAACGTATTGCAAGGAAAAAATACCAGCTTATAAAATGGGATCTTACTTTAGAGCATCTTATTAAAAAGAGAGAGAGAGAGAACGAGTTTGTAAGAAGAAACAACTAGAATTGCATTTAATCAACCAGCATGAATAAATTAAATAGGATAAAAGTTACCCAGAAATCCAATCGTGGCAGAAAACAGGCATCTCAACATAAATAAATGCACATTAGGATGGATTATGTATTGCTATACAATAGAAAAATTGTCCAGTTGCTTATTTTAACAACTTTAACAAATAAATTTTATCTTGTAATTTCTTGTCCCTTACAATGAGACGCCACAAGAAAAGCCACTGCATATGGCCCTATAATACCTATACCTGTTCGTTTCACTTGCTGTGTGTCTCAATGTGTAATTACATTGTCCCATGTCTGCCTTACGGCTCCATAGGTCTTGTGGGTTGTCCTTACCAACCAACGGTGCACATTTTCAGGCCCCTTGCTATCCTCTTTTTGGTTCAAAACTTTCATTCCACCCTTTTGATGGAAATTTTTTTATGTCCATAAATTTCAGATCCAGAAATGAATGTGAATTACTATAATAATCTACAATCCAGAATCAGCTTGCTTGTCTTTTGAAGAAAGGTTTCTGGCAGATGAGGAGTCTCTCGTCACTATTGCTCTCAATCTCTACAACTCTAGCATCCCATTTCAGATGTGTTGTCAGAGATCTAGCAAACTCAATCAGACGAGCACTGTCCTTTAGAATCACCCATCCCTGCAAATCCGTGTTGGTTCGCAAAAACAGAGGACTACTTATCAGCAAACAAAAATTAAAGAATATTACAGAGAACATTTTATGTAAATGTTAGGCAGAATAATTTTAAGCTGCATTTAGGCATGAGGTGGACAATTGGAAAGGATACACTCACAACAAATCCAGTAGTCAAGTTTCTTGAGACTTTGAACAAAGTCAAGATAAATTTTAAGTCATAAGCCACTTGGTAAGAAGTGAAGACCTTCTGTGAATATTAAGATCTGCAATCCAAAACCACTAAATAGATCCAATGATGCTCACCCATCTATAAAATAATCTTAACTTTATGTGGCACCTTACCATCACTCAGATGAAATGAACAACATAAAATTTTAGCTTATCAGGAGTTCAATTTTTTTGGCAGTGAAGTATGTTGCTAGAGGGACCTGAAATTATAAACCACAATTTCTGTCCCAAGATCTAATCCTAGGAAACTAGGACATGCAAAATCTCTGTTTCCCAGAAGATGCAAAATCATGCTTGCAATGAGGACTTAAGATGGGCCGATAGTGGAAGTATAACTCTTATATTATGGACAACCAGCAAAAGTAGCTGTAGCATTCGAGTTGATTAACACTTGATGCTATTCTACTTAAGATCTAGTTGTGTTTCCCTGAGTGGTAATGTCAGAGTTTTGAGCACTTTGCGAATTGAGCTTAAAAAATTAAAAAACTGTATACTCTGAGATTCTTCTCAAGTTCTATTGTATTGTACAATTCCTAGGCAGATGAACTTCATCATATAATGCATGTCCTTATTTGTGTAGATTCCTCCATTGTTTCGCATCATATGAAAGGATGAACTTAAATCAAGATATACATCTAGAGTGACTCCAAATCTTTATCATACCTCTGGACGAAGTATACGATCTATCTCAGCAAACAAATCTAGCATTTGGCACCTTGGCTGCTCAGCGAATTCAAGAGAGAGGAGTCCTGCTGCATGAACCAAATCATACGTTCTTGGATATGTTGGAAATGGTTCACACCTGCACACAGAGATCGTTTAGATGACAAAAAAAATTACTGAATCTTGGAAAGAAAGCATAAGGACGAATTTATGAGAAAGATGGCAGTGAGAATAAGAAACACGACACTGCACTCTTCTCAATTATATTGAATTGCATGGAGTTTGTCGATAATTAGAGAACCATAAACAACTCATGAATTAAAGACAACTACTAGCATCAATAAATTTCATCTAGCCAAGCATCCTTTTGAATGTCAAGTGTTGACGCAATACAAGATAATCATATTCAAATTTCCTTTCTCATTCATTCCAGAACACAGGGAAGACATTTCTCTTTCTTAAAATACTTTTTTCTTATTTTTCCCTGGAGGGAGGAGGAACAATGAGGCCTTCTCATAAATAAAAGAGTATGCAGCCAGACATCTGCAATCAACAGTATGCAGCCGGACATCTGCAATCAACCTACAGCACAGATTCAAGTACTAATTTCCTAAATAGCCCCCAGGACATGGCAAACCCCTAGAAAAGAATCAAAAGTAGATAGACCACAACAGCATGTTCGATTGTGTAAACTCTCTGAATAGATTTAATTGATTTCCACATTCACATTACTATGGACAAAGAAATATGGTACATAAGTTCATAGAATTTTTTAAACAAAGTTTCAGGAAGATCTGATGGTACATATCAGAGGCTGTGGGAAGAGAAGACTTAAGTTTATCATCTCAAGCAAAAAGTTTGTCAGAGCAGCATGTATTTCCTGCAGTTTTTCAACATCCGCAAATTTTAGATTTCAACAGGGAAGGTGTTTTAATTCTTAATACAGGTGCAAGGACCATGTCCATGTTAAGGCACAAGATATTTAGATAAAATAATTATTTTAATATATAACAAAGATTGATAAAGTAGAATATGAATAACTGATTCAAGCAATCCAGGAAGTCAAAATTACCAGTCATGCAGCACTCCAATAAATCCCCTGTCAAGTATTAAAGGTAGAGTGTTAGGTCCCCTGGTAGGGACCACATTCATAACCCACACAGATTTCCCAGTTTCTAATAAAGCAGCATTGAATCCGCCAAAATGAGCATTCATATCCAATACATTTCTCAGCATGTTGTAAGGTGGCGATGGATCCTCGTCTCCAGGTCTCTTAGGATGATCTGAAAATATAAGTGGTGAAAGCAAAGACCAATAATTGAGGACCGCTGTGTTCCAGTTAAGAGAATCCTCAGCAAAATCTTCTGAATGAAAACCTAACAGCAAGAGAACATCATCAATGTGAGGCTTAACTTCAAATAAAAACTAATATGAAGCTTTCAGCTCCAGGACTTTTACGATGCAAAAGTATATATGACAGCGAGCAATCAGCACAACTTCATATAGATAATCCAAAAATAGTCGTATATGTTAGGGACTTGTACCGTGAATTCCAAGTTCAGTTGAGTTCAATTTAGCCTGGGAAGGCCATTTTCTCCTTTCTTCGATAGGAACCCATCGGCGGCTCTGAGTTCCTCCAATGCACAATTGGAGTGGCCGATAATATGGGGACTCAATGTCATGGCCCTTGCTGCAGAGAGAAGGGGAGCCAGTTTTCCTGGAAATAGAAGCAAACTAATGCTGCTTAGGATACTGTATCACTGACATATGCAATTGTCTGAGCAGTATAACATAATAAAGTAGTACTTCATTTGTCCAAAACAAAATAATGTTCCTTCATTATTGAGCTGTGGCCAAATTCTTATAGTCCTATTTGAAGCATCAAACTTCTCATTCTAGACATCTTGTCTCTTTTTCTATTCTTCCATTTACACTCATTAATGCTACCAATGAACACAACAGATGTGTGAAGAACTTCCAAAATAGTTTCCTTCAAAAGGTCCCTTCATGGACAGAGGACATTTCTGTACAAACAAAATAAGAATGTGTCCTGTTGGTAGCCTTACCTTGTTGAATAGCAATTCTTCTTACTAGTCTTCTTCCACACGACAGTTTCATCCTGCTGTGGCAACATCTCCCAGCAAATATTTTCTGTAATAAAACGCACTGTACTCCACTTCTTCTGGTTACCTTTGTTGCGAAGGGAGCGCTGAGAATTTATAAGCGGATCGGTCCACACAAAATATCCACCAGGTCGCAACAACCTATCAACTTCAGCCAAAAATATGCCATCTGCACCACATGAGAAGACTAATTAAACAACAAAATAGATTCTGAATGAAAATGCATTCCTCTAAATCCATTCATGTGAAATAAAAGCATCAAACTTGGATTAGAAATGTAGAACAGAGTGGCGTCAAACTCAACTGAGTCTCGTCGCAATTAAATGGGTTTTCTTGGACATGTAAGTCAAGTTTTTCAAATTAAGCTTCCTATATTACTGTTCTTTTGAATTGTCCGTAAAGGGTATGTATTCAAATTTTGAGGAAAGATGAAGCTTGGTTTCTTGTAGAGAATATTCCATTGTAATTTTGACTCATTGTCTGCCCAATTTTCATGAAGCTTTCAGGTCCTTGGATGATAATCTTGATGATATGCATGGTCATTGACTGGATAATGTTTCAAAGCCTTACCCATAATGCATGAAACATGCTCAGTGACGTGTAATTGTGCTTGCATGTAGTGATGACAAATGTAGGGGTTAGGGTGATACTGATGACAAAAGCTCTCTAGTGGTCAATGAAACTACTGGTTTTATCTAGAGGAGGTGTTAGCATGGGATTTGAACAGGAGAATGTAAAAATGGGTGTTGTATGCTTATTACACAGTATATGGGGGTGTGAATTATATCAAATGCTTAAGGCACACTGTTTATGCAAGTGCAAAAGCTACACTTTAACTGAAGAATTAGTGGTGGAATTTTATAATAGGGGCCATGAAAGGGAGTAAGTGACATCTAATGGCCTCTAGAATTGAGTATCTTTTTCTTCAAACAAGAACATCTATATATGGTGCACCAATGTAACTTGTTAGCCTATCATTTTGTATAGCTGTGAGTTCACAATACATAGACTCTTTAGACTGCACAGTATCAAAGAAATTGAGAATCTTCAATTATACGACATAATATTTTTCAACTTACTTGTCAATAATTCCATACTATCTACAAATATCACTGCAGGTAACCATTTGAATGTTTTCAAACCTTTATCAAATTATTATTTCTAAAAAGTTTTCATTGACAAGGCTTTCGGAGAATCACTAACATGCAAAGGGAGAAAAGGAAGGCAAAACAATGATAATAACAGAACAAAAAGTACCTTTTTTATCCCACTCAATATGACATCTTGCACAATGTATCATATCAAATGAGAGAGATGGATACGGCAATTGCTTTGAAGTAAATGAACCAATCATCGCAGGAAGACCTCTTTCTAGAGTTAGTTGAACTTGACTGCCTGATGCCTCATAGTTTGCTAGACACATGATCAATAGTTGGTTTGAATAAAGATGTGCACCAAAACTGCCATAACCACATTCTACATCCAAGATGGTTCGAACCTGAAATGAAACATAAAAGTTATAGTTATAGTCTAGAATCACAGGATTGTGATGCCCAGAATTTCACACAGATCAAATATTTTGAGATAAATAAGTACAACATTATCAAGCTGTAAATATCCATGAACTTAATCAGCATACAAATGATCCATTGTCTGAAGAATATGTTGTGGTTGAGTCACCACTTCAACAAAGGCTGTAATTCTTAAAACATAATCAAGTGAAATGACGCAGATAAATGTAAACTCAGACAGACACACAGCAGAACTAATTACCAAAGACTAATAAAAGAACTCTCTATGGCTAGCTATTTTGAACTTCATCCATTTCTTTTGATCAGGAAACACTTAGCTTTATCCTACATGAAACACATTACCAAGATCATTTGCAAGACTAGTAATGATACAGCAAATGAAAGTCTAGTAAATTAATTACAACAATTGTTTGATTAATACTATTTGCTGATTTTTAACTCTTTTTACTTGGAATGTAGTGCAGGCATCTGAGTCATAATATTTTCGCACTACTCAAAACCAACAGCATAGAGTTATATCAGCCAGGAGTTGGACCCACTAAACTGTCATAGGAGATGACCAATGTGTTAGAGATCAACTCTAATAAGTGCTTCAGTAATACAACGGGCATTAGGACCTAATAAGAGAGAAGTTAAATCACACAAGGAAGATATGGTAATTTCCACTTACTCCAGCTTGTGTAAAATAGGACACATTTCTTAGCCCTATGATTTCTGCAATTTGATGCGAGTAATCTTCAACATCAAACGTAGAGGATACCGAACGGAATGAAATCTGGTCTTCATCCAACATCATCATTCTGTAGTTGCAAGACATAAGCAAAAAGTATAAAATCCGGGCAACAAAATTTCTGTTTGACTAGTAATCATACAACTCTTTCACTCACCTCTTGGTTAAACTTCCAGAAGATAGCACCTCCTGTGCTGTAATATTAACATTTGCAAACCAGATGACATCTTTTCCAGTAGGCCATCGAAGGGGAATTCTGTAGTTGACAGGTGGAAGAACCAAGCAATTCTGTTTTGAACTCTGTCCACAATGGCGGCCATACTCTTCACCATCAGAGAGTCCCACAGCAAGATTTTCAGAAACATTGAAGCATGGAACATAGTTTTCTGACTCCTGTGAACAGTACTCCAATTCTCTCAACCTTGAAGAGCCAAGAGAGAGCTCCCCAATTTCATAGAGGTCCGAGACCAGTTGTTCTTGAAGCCGTCTATATCCACGGAATATTTGTCCTCTCGACATAGAAGTTATAGAAAGTGTCCACAAGAAGGAACCAGTAAGAGCAAGAATTACAATCACAACTAAACTAAATTTGAGCAAAGAGAGTGTCACTTTATGCCGACCCCTGAGAGGTCCAGGGCTAAATGGATCCGATATGAAACCATTCTCACTCAAACTGTGTTTTGAAGAAAATTTATCAGCAAAAAGATACCGAAAAAGAAATTTGATAGATAAATATGTATGATCAGCTCCATTTGTACGATTTCGATCCGCATCTTCCTTGTCCGGCCTTTCTTTCATCTGAGAGTCTTCCCAGAAATCAGGACTGTTCCCTGAAAATCGCCCACCACCACCTGATACACCTCGATGCTGAGGCCTCGACATTTTACAACCTAAACAATCCCACAGAGGAATAATCATAAAAGAGCATGAGAACCAAAATGGACCAACCAGAGAACACAAACACAATAATCAATAAAGCCCCTCAGAAAACAGCCAAACTGTGATAAAGAAAAGGCAGCTCAGTGCCCTGGACTAGATCTGTTCCAAAATCCATAATAGATCCCCTAAGCAAATTAAAGAATCTTTACATGCTATGAATTTTAAAGATAATTATGTCAATGCAAAAGAGAGTGAGGAGATTCTATAGTGTAAAAGCGACTTGAACTAAAAGCACAAAAAGGAAACACAAAATCCAATTAGGAAACCAATAATGAGTAATAAATTAAGTAGATACATTTCTATGATACTAAATTGCCAGTCCACGAGCATCAGTGATGAGTTCTTGCCTTAACCACCAAGTTATTACAGATAAGCAAGTTGAGCTGATACTGAAATCATTTTACTTCAATCACTCCAGAAAATCAAAAACACAACCCAGAAATGAATACCCACAAAAACCCATTTGGATCAACAGCATAAAAAAAGGAATCTCTCGACCAATGAATAGAAAAAGACACACGCGCACTAAACAACAAGCGAATGCAGTTGCAGAAAGCAACAGTTTTTCATTTGCAGTATGTACCTTGAAAGATGCAAAATTCACCGAACGAAACCCAAAAGGATAAAAATTGAAAAAATAAAATCCCCCAATTTCAGCCTATTTTGCTGCGGTTTTTCATGAATTTCTCACTACCCCGAGATTTGTCCTTTCCTCAGCTCCCTATATCATGCTTTGATTTCACACACACACGAAAAAAGACACCTCTTCTAAATTTCCCTCTCAGCAGCTATTTCCTTACGCGGCTTTGAGCTCCATTTCAGAGAATACGAGTGAGAGAAACAGCTTTAGAGAGAGAGAGAGAGAGAGAGAGAGAGAGTGTGTGAGTGCTACAAGGATATGGCGGTGTTACATATATGTCATATACAGCCACACTGTGAATGTGATTGTGAATGTGTCTACTGTGGATCCAATCTCGGCAGAGTTCGCTCGTGAAAGACAGTATTTTTATCTACTGTTTGGCATTAATTTGTTACTGAATAATTAATTAATTAAATTAAAATATGGTACTATTAAATAATTTATATGATTAATGTACCATATTTTATGAGGTAAATAATCAACTATGTTAGTGTGCATTAAGTACACTCCCAAGTAGGCCAGCTCCAAACCAAGAGTTCAATCCCAACTGTAATTCTTGGTTTATTGCCACATTTAATTAGAGAGAGAACATTGGGAAGCCACCCCTAACTTATGATAAACATAAACTATTGGTTAAAATGCACTATTTTGTTTTTCTTTCATTCACTTTTAATTTATCTGTGTTTATCAAATTTTGTATTTAAGTTAAATGTTGCAATTTAAATGATTTTTTTTCTTTTTTCTTTTCTCCTTTTTTTTTTCAAATGCAAATTTATGAATAAGTGCATATGATTTAATGTTTTCTTTTATGGTATTGTCATCAATTTTAAAAAATTATCAAATTAAGGTAAATTTTGAGCACTAAATTTGTTGTGTAATCAAAATTGGTTAGTAAAACAGTGGAAATAAGAGGAAAACAACTCAAATTATTCGTTAAAATGTTAGAATGATCTCTCCACGACCGCATAGAAAAGGCAGGGCTGCGGATAAGATTTATTTAAAACAATCACCCCTAGGAAATATGAGTAATAATTTATTTATTGAACATTTTTACAAGTTGTGGAAGTTGAGGGATGAGGTGCATCCATATAAATTTGACATGAGAAGAAATAACATGATAAAATTATAGTGTATACATTAAAATACCATTTTAAATAGCTATTAGTGAATTACAATGCAGCAAATGTTCTCTGTGTGAGAACTTACAATGAAGCTCGTGTGGGCAGACTGAAAAAGAAAATTATGATTTAGATAGTTTCTTTAATTTTACCTTTGATTGATAAGTAGTTGAGCATAAAATAATAATAAAAACTAATCATATAATCTTATTTAAAAATAAAGTTCTTTTTGAATTATTACGTATAAACTAAATTATTACAACATAAATTTTTTCATTTATTCTTTTTCATATTTAAAACTAAAGTCTCATCGTTGTTGTTAGATCAAAATTTAAATTGGGATCCAAGAGCTAGAAAACCTAAAAATAAAAATAAAAATAAAAAATTGATGTATTATTTTAACTCATACATAATATCAAGTTAGCGGTCGAGTAAATGGTCCCTGCATTCTCGACGTTTGAAAACAACGGTACTAAATTCAATACTCTTTTGTAAACGTAGCTCGCTATTTTGATTTTTGAAAACGACGGAAAGAAAGTGTGTTTGGTTCGCGGTCGCGTTTGCATAAAATTACCGAAAATGCCTTGTAAATGGCACTTGGAGGAGGACGGTGAACTGAACTTTCATATTAATGATTCTCTAATACGGATAGGCATTCACGGCAGGTAGTGCAATGCATGCTCAAGAGTTTAGAGGAAAGGTCGGCTCCACCGTGTTAAATGTTTTCTACTTAAATATACTCTCATTGCTGTCTTTCTTCCTCTTTTTGCTTCTTCTTCATTTTGGGTAATATATCTCTATTTTTGTTTATTTTTCACTAGTTGTTCATCACATACGTAAATTTTTTTAAAAAATAACTATAATTGAAAATTGAGTTGAGTTTCCAACTTGCGAGTCATGACTCAATTAACATAGATATTTAAATGGATTTTAGATTCATATTTGATATACTAACAATATGTTCTCGGGGTACATTAATACAGTGCAGTAAATACAGTGTAAGATATTAAAATGGAACATCGTGCATATTAGCTCAACATCTAAATCATAGCATTATACATATCATCATTAATGATGAAAAAGCATCGAATCACATTTCAACTCAAGCTTCCCATACGAGATTGACAAAGTGAATTATCTAAACAAACATGTTCTTGAATTAGAGACTTATTACACTTACTTTTACTTCAGCAAATCATAAAAAGATCCTCGAACCCAAATCAAACCACATTATTTTGACCACAAACTAATTCATCGAATACTCAGAATATAGATAAGATCCAAAACTCGAGACATAAGCACCCATATGACCCCTTTGAGAGAGGAAGTTATTTAGGAGAATGGCAGAAGACTGCTCCCAACCTCAAATTTTTCATCTGCATCCCACGATCCGTTCTTTAAAGGTCCTATCTTGCAAATCGCACAAAAAGGCTTTGTTAGCCTTAGTTATCGATGCCTTCTATCAAGCACTACCAGGGCAATCGCCTAGTATGCCTCAAAACATCCATAACTAGAGCACCCTCAATGCTTTTGTAGAAGATGAAAATCCTCCTTGACTCCTAGACGAATTGAGAAGAGGCTAGATGAGAGGCACAGTGTCATCCCTTACCTTACCAGGTCGACAACCAAGTGTCCCTCTAGGCAGTCTACTATTAGCAATAAACTAACATTGCTGCATCCATCCCTTAAACTGTCATGCCTTACAATACACTTAGAAATAACAAAGATGCACTTTCTCTTTGCAATTGCTCCTCCTAAGTGCAGCTTATTCTACCCTGCTATTCTAGCCAAGTTGTTGTATGGCGTTAAGATATCCAATCTTCTAGAAGACTCAATTCAGCAAGCCAGTGTTGAAATCCCATAAAATACATAAACTAATTAGTGTAAAATGGCTAACACATTGCCGATAACTCCTTATTACCTCCACTAGTAATGGATAAGAAAAATAGTGATCTAACTACTAAAATAACTATTAAATATGGTGAAGTACCCCAAACGATGACATATTATTTAGCTACCTCCCAATGGTCACATGAACTTATACTTAGAAGCTAGATCACTCCCACAACATAAGATCTGAAGTTTCCCTAATATTAACATAGTGGCCACACCACTGTCTTGATCTAGGGTAAACGCCCCCTCCTCCCCAAAAACTCATATCTAAAGGCAAACAGACTCCTTTGACATATAAACTCGACTAACAACCACTACCTGATTGGACCTAAATGACTTCAACTCCAACAACTTAATAGAATGCGAAGAGCAAATAAAGACTTGAGAATATATTCCTAATGCAATGTCACACAACAAGGAACATGTTGACCAAATGGCTCAAGATAGGCCTTATACCTCTTCTTGTCGACCACAAGATTAGTTAGCACCAATGCAAAGGTTGGTAAGTAGACCTTAAAGGTGCCTAAGTAGCTAACTTGATGGTCAGCCACCTGAAACAGGCACCCTTAAGTGTAGCCAACCGCACTGGTAAACCATGCCCTCGTGGTTGACCCTAAAGTCGAATGCATTAAAGAGGACTATTTAGGGTAACTAGCTGCTGACCTAAGGGTCAGCCACCAGCATGTCACCACCCAGCAACTACACACCCTCTCATACAAAAAGGTTTGGAAGCACATTTTGACTCAAGCATTTAGTACGGAATTAATAAAATGAGTTTTTCTAAGCAGTCGTGTTCGTGAATTACAAACCTACCATGCTAGCATTTATTTTACTGATTCTTGAAGAGTTTCTGAATTCAAATTCAAGCTGCATCAATATTCAATTGGAATTTTTTCTGTTGAATTGAAACTCATTATTACGTTGGAAGACAGGCTTTTCATAATAGAAATAATTGATATACAATTTATAATTATTATTTCTTAGAACGGTTTCTCTAAATGATTCAAATTGTATCTTTATAAAGCATCACCAAAAATTTTGACAAGGCAAATGCGTGAGTACCTTTGTAGCCATCCACTGAGGCCAATAAAGTATGCTCACGGTTAATTTCAAATATAACTTTACAAATAAATACATTCAAAATTCCACTAAAGCAATATTAGTAGGCAAATTATGATCCAATAAATGTGGTTTAATACAATTTAATGTTTATAGATGTATTCAATCCACTTAACTGAAATCACGATGAGTTAAACTAAAACTTTTAGCCGAAAATGTCCTGCCAGCTAATGGAGTTTTGCTTGGCCAAAGCTCATCTTAAATTAGTTTAAGATTAAAGTGTATTTATGTGTTCCTTTTATAAACCTCCCCTTGATTTAGATTACAAAATTTTCTAACTTGCCATTACACCAAAGAAATATTAGTTAAATCAATCTCGACTCAAATTATAAAGTTTAATCATCCCAAAGAGTTATTAATATATGTCTAAAATGATTTTGTAATGTGTCAACTTTGCCATTTCTTTGCCCTAAATTTGAGTATCAAATTAATTATGGAAATGACAAGTGGACTTAAATGTGTGTGTATGAATATATATATATATATATATATATGTTAATCAAATAAATTTCTTTTTGATAATTTAATTAGGAATATATTTTCTCATGTTTGGTTTGATTGAATTCCAATTAAGTATGTCAAGATATAATTACATGATATTGTCATATTTTTGTTCTCAAATCACATAATAAATGTAATAAAATTAAATTTGTTTAAACTAGAATTAATTTGTGGCATAATACCATTTTGTTTTTGGCATAGTGGTCAAAAACAGATCTTTGGACTTTTGGCTTTGCATGTACCGAAGAAAAAAGAAAAGTAATTTCTGCATTCCGCGATGATTGAGATAAAATGCCAGACAACATTCCCCGGGGCTCATCAATCTTATTCTTTATTAACCATACAATAAGGGAAGAAAGAATAATTACAAGGAGACAAGCAGAATAATAAGATGAGTTGTAATTATAGCAAGTGCACTGGAAAGAACCTGAAAACAGTAACAGTAGGATATACGGTGAGCCCCGCCACGCACTAATTGGAGCCTTGCCATTCATCACATGGAATGGAGAGTCCCCAAAGTATCTCATCCACACATATTTATTAGATCACACAACATTATAAAAGCTTCATTCATAAGATTATAAATATAATTTTACTTAGAGCAATCAACTTATTTATGAGGTTTTATTTTTATATTAATATATATTTTTTAATTTGTGTTCTAGAGATTTTTTACCGGACAACTCTGACAATCATTTTCGCATTTTTTGAATTGATTTGATTCGAAGAGTGCCATCTTATCTTAATCTCAACAACTCAACTCTAATCTCATTTTAATTTGAAGAAATGATTCCCAACTTACGTCATAATTTATTTTAAAACTAATTCATCTTTTGTTCAAATAAAACTAGTTCTAAAATAATAGTATGATATATATATATATATATATAATATCTTTTTTCCATTATTTTTCTTGGTACAAATAATAGTAACCTTATTAATTATTTGATCAGTACTAAGATATTAATTAAAATAATTAAGCTAAAATTTCTTCCATCTTCCTTAACTAGAAGGGGCTTATGAATTTCTGATGTATTATTTTTAAAATTTATGAGTTTTCCTCAAATTTTTGTGAGGGTGCTCCGACAATAGTTTAGTAACCCTACGCAATCTTACACAAATATTTAATATCAGCAACACAAATTTAGCCAAACGCTTTCAAAGTTTTAAAAAATAATATATTACAAAGAGACTCGGAAAATTGCAAATTTGGAAGCTTTAAATTGAATTTATCAGAATAAAGTTAAAAACAATGGATTTAATTAGAGTTCGTGCCACGGTACGTAAATTTCAAATTTCCTTCAGGCTAAAATAAATGTGAGTCCCTTTCAAGATTTCCGGTATAGGCAAGCATGTTTAAAGCCTTGCAGACCGATGGCGCAAATGGGAAAACTTAAATAGGCTAAAGTTTGGTACGCCGACGTGGGGCTGGGGAGGGGGGGCGCAAGCCACAGGTATAATATAGCCAATTAATGCATAAATGACGACAACAATAATTTACTTGTTCAAATTTTTTTATCTTTTTCTTTTTCAAAAGGGGAAAGAGGCCCCCAACAAGGGTACTTGTTTCTTGGTATTTTGATACTTACCTCCCTACCTTTGTTGATATACACATATAAATTAAATTTATTGGAGATCGAATGAATTATTCTCTTATGTTGCAAATATATTTAAGTTTCATCCATCGTCGGGATTTTGTCTGTTGAAATACTTGATGAATTGATTATAAATTATTATACTTGTTAAAAATTGATTTTGATTATTAATCATGATATTATTAATATGATCATGTATATATTTAATTAGTAATTCACCTAAAAAAACAAAAACTGAAACAAATTAAGATGACACTCCAAATTAATTTATGTAACTGATAAAGTTGAAAGTCATATTTAGTGAATGGGGTAGTGTTTGGGCTGATTCGACCAAGGAGGTCGAATGATCCAACAGTGATATCCTTTGAGGTCTGAGATCTGCAACCAACAGCAAACATTAAACTAGTCAAAGTGCCCCCAGCTAAGGCACTCCGACGCTCAAGTTAGTATTGGTCGAATTGAGGTAATCGAATAGTAAAGTAAGAGCGTATAGTCTATATGGGATTGCCTAGAGTGTGGTTAACAGTGAGGTATTTATAGCTTTTTATTAGTGGATGATATGTCTAAAATACCTCTATCAAGTCTAAAAGGCTTTTGTCTTTGCCTGGGGGTTATTGATCATTTTGAATCTCGGTACTATTTCAGATGGCATCATTTCTTACTTTCCAAGATGAATAGTACTTTAGGGGTGTACCTCATTGCTAGAATTGGTGGTAGAGACTGTATTAAGTGGCACATGCTATTATTGTGGAGGCACGCCGCTTGTCAGAGTATTAAATGCGGCAAGGAAATGAGTTAGTGCTGGAGTGAGCACTCTAGTTGACAATCATCGAACATATAAGGTGGTCGACTAGAGGAATGGTTGAATGAACAAAGTGGCTCGAAGCCTCCCATTGGGTGTGATTGAGGACAATCTGCTCAAATGGGTGGTTGTGGTCGAGTAACATAGCCCAACTGGGTCCAAAAGCGCCATTGGGCTATGCATGTTAAGTGGGCCTAAGGGCCTTTTTTGAGGTCGATAGCCTGTTAGGTTGGGCCTCTTAGGCTATCCCATATCTTGAGTCCCCCCCACTTGTAGTCCTAATTAAGCTTGTTGACAAGAAAGAATAGTGAGTAGATAACTGAATGATGGTTATGTATACTCGACTAAGGTTTTGAACTCTCGATCGGGGTTTTTGAATACTCAACTAGGGTTTTTAATGATTTTGCACATTTAATGCATCAGTTATATCACAAAATATGAAGTGCTAAGGGGCGATAGTGTAATTATTACTATCGCTTGGGTTCTCGCATCTAAATGCCTATAGATAGGCGGGGTAGGAATATTTATTTTTCACTTTTGCTGAATCTGGTCAAGTTCTTGCTCTTAGAGTTCTCTAAATTTTTTTTGCATCTTAGAGTTTTCAAGCTATCCACTATAAGTTCTTTTGCAAGCTTGTGCTTCTCTTCATTTTTCTTTGTAAACATGTTAACTGTGTTAGATAGTGAGGATACTAGGTCTTAAAGCGTATAGTTCCAGGAGAAATTGGGGTTGAAAGTGCTTCTGAGAGTGCACTTGAGAGTATTTTTGATAGTTCATTGAGCGATAGCTCGACCTCAAGTAGCTTGAGTATAGAGAAGGCTGCTTCTAGGGATGATGCTGGCCCCAGCAAAGTGTTGGCATCGCGGGGTCGATTGTTTACTCCAAATTACTATAGTGAAATAGTATCTAAGATCTCCTCTGCTGACTTAGTTCGAATTAGAAAATGTACCATATATGAACTTTTGGTGCCTGAGCCTCAGGGTAGGATGCATCAACCTCCAAGGGTATGTATAACTATGTTTGAGGAGGGATTTAGGTGTGATCTTATGTTTCCTTTAGCGCTAGCAATAGTCGACCTCCTAGTGGGCCTCGAGGTCTATGTAACCTAACTCTTTCCTAACTGTTTTGCCACGATCTATAGTTTTGCTATACTGATGCACCTGTTTAGCCAGCCAGCCTCTTTTGTCAATTTTTTCAATCTATTTCATTTGCCAATATCTCGAAAGTCGAGTAATACTGAAGAGTTTGGATTTTATTATTTGATGGCATGTTTGCATCGAAAGTTCCTAGTAGCCCGCTCCTCATCGTATGGCCAGAGTAGAAAAAATATTTTCTTTATGTTTGAGGGCTTGGAGAGTTTAATATTTCAAGGGGATGGTAGAGGGGGCATGTGGAAATGCTAGGGAACCAAACGCCCAGCTGGCCTAATACATTTGTTAGAGATTAGTTAATTTTGGGTAGATGGGGGCCTCGATTCTAATCGAGAAGAGATATATGGTGCTAGTTGGCCTATCGCTAGTTGTGCTCAACTTGCCTGGTAGGCGATTGGCTAAATAGTGATCTTTGTTAACTGTGACAATATAGATTTCTGTCTTTCTACTCGATTCTAAAGGTTTCTAATCTCTTTTGTTGGCAGCTTGAGAAAATGTAATGGCCCATAGTTGAGCTGAGGCTTTAGCAAGAGCATAAAGAAATGACTAGCAATGTTGAGCAGCTACTTGACGAGAGGCCTCTACAGCAGACCCTGCCACCTTGACTTGCTCAACCACTGCCCCCTATTGTACCCTAGATTGAACATGCACTTCAACCTGCCCGACTGAAAGAGAGTGTTTGAAACAGCTTCGTGGCTTATGGCAAAAGACAAATGACCAAGCAAAAAGGTTTGGTGCCTAAAAAGATAGCGCGTGATAAAGGGAAGTAAAAGGTGGTGATGGGCTATAACTTGTTTGGCTAGTATGGTGATGGGGTGCTGTTTCAACTTCCTTAACTGGAATCGCCCTATTGTGAGCCTGTCCCCACCATAGAGGTAATTGATTCAATCTCCATCATAAAATTGGGGATGACGAGCATCGACACCTTTAAGTAGATGTGACTGGGCTCTTTTCAATGAACTAGTAGAGACTCATGGGCATAAGTCAGGTTGGCGCACTCAGCGCTTTGGCCTACCATAGCAATATGGTAAGTGTGAGGTCGACTATTTTCTCATTGAGTTCTTCTTTCAAAAAGTTACATTATTCATTGACATTCTTTATTTTAGGTGAGGCAGTTGGGATACCACTTTTATCACCGATTGGAGTTAGCCTTGGCAGATCGCGATGAGCTACAACAGGAGAGGATCTAGAAACCCTGAAGGTTCAACTTAAGTTGACAAAGGAAGTGGCTGACCTATAGGAGCAGCTCGATGCGAAGGACCAGTAGGTGGTATAGGCTATCGAGGAGAGGAGTCAAATAGACTCCATACTGAAGAAGGCTCACTTGGACATACAAGTGAGCTACTCCTTTAGTTAATTGATCGACCTTGTTGATGCGCTCGAGGAGGCTTGAGCAGCTTTCTCTCGACATCTCCCCGCATTACAGCGGAAGCAGTGAAACAATTCATATTGAGCTCAGCTTTTAAGATGCGAGTATGGTTCTGTCCATCGATGATGCTTGAGGTGCATTTGACAAGGCAATAAAGCAGCTCAAGTATCTAGGCTATGCTTTTTGGGCAGAAGATAGAAGCAGAATGAGCCTTACCTTAGATGAGAAGTTACAACTTTATCTCGAATCGAAGAAGGGTGCGGTTAATAGGGCCGGGAAAAAGGATACTGCAACAAATGCGTCCATCAAGTGCATGATTGAAGCCTAACATAAATAGGCTAAAGTTAAAGCCAAACTAGTTGAATTGGCAAACGAGTTTGCCTTCGCTGAGGACCTTACCTTCAAATTGAGGAAGGAGCAAGTCGACATCGTGCAGTACGTGCTATGCTCAACTGATTTCATGAGCAACATTATGGGGCCTTCGCAACCAGGTTGAGCCATTCAGCCACTGGCATCGATAATGCCGAAGCCTGACCAAAACTCTCAGGATGGTGCACAGACAGGGTCGAGCTAGACTTAATGTCCAAACTCTCTTTGCTGCTTTTTATTGTTATGTTTTTTTTTGTGCTTTTGGAATAGAATGTTATTGTAATGAATTACTATATTCTAATGAATGAAAGATCATTATGATATCTTTGCTATCGAATGAACTCAATTTCATATCTCTCTTGTTGAATGCAATTTTACTATTGTGATTATATAGGTGAATAGTTGACAACCAACTTTATCGTCGATTTTAGTTAGAGTTAAGAGATACGCATGGTCTTGCCAAAGTGCATTTAACAGTTTATTTTTACAACCTTGCTCAACTTTGTAGTCAATTTTTATGGTCGATTTTATTAACTGACTACTAGGTCGATTGTATAGTTTGGGCTAAAAAGCTTTAAGTTGGTAGCATGTAGCTGTTTTAAGTTGACTGCATGGTCGATTAAGAATTTTGGTTTGGCAGTGTAAAGCTATTTTACGTTAATTATGGGGTTGACTTGAAATTTGATTGGGCAGCGTGAAGTTGCTTGTTCATTGACTACGGGGTCGACTTGAAGCCTTTGTGTGGCAGTATGAAGTGGTTTGCTCATCTATTATGGGATCAACTTGAAACTTGAGTGGCATTATGAATCTGCTTGTTCGTCAACTATGGGGTTGACTTGAAACCTTCTGTGTGGTAGCTGAAGCTGCTTTTAGGTCGACTATGAGGTCGACTTGAACTTGGGATGGCACAAGGTGGATACAACTGTAACAATGTAAACAAATGATAGCAGTGTTGCTAGAACTTTATTTATATCACATAATATGAGGATGATTACAATATGCTTTCATATGTAGAATTTTTTCAGGTTGATGGCGTTCCATGGGCAAGGGAGCTGATCCCCATCCATATTAGCAAGTTGGTAAGCATTATGCTTTGATACCTTCACTATAGTATAGGGTCCTTCCCATTTTGGATCGAGTTTGCCAACATTCTTAGACACTTTTACCTCTTTGAGAATGAGGTCTTCGATCTTAAAATGGTGCAGCTTGACCCTTTTTTTATAATTCTTTGCCATTTTCGACCTAGAGCTCTGCATGGTGTTTAAGCCTCTTGCCTTTGCTTATTGATAGTTTTGAGGTCGAGTTTCCTTTCTAATGTATTTCTAAGTGAGTAGAAGTGAATAACTCGAGTTGTATGTTGAATGAGTTCTGAGGGGATGACTACCTTAGACCAATAAATCAGACTATAAGGGCAATGTCCTATAGCTGTTCAAGAAGTTGTCCCGTATGCCCACAACACTTTTGGGAGGTCATCTGCCTAACTCGACCCAATATCTTGTATCCTAGCTTTCAAATGGTCAAGGATTATCTTGTTTGTCACCTCTATCTGGCCGTTTGACTGAGGATTACCCATTGAAGTAAAGTGCTGGGTAATTCCTAAGGTTTCATACCAACTTCTGGTACTTCTACTCTGGAACTAAGTCCCATTATCTAAAATAAGGTTCTTAGGTAGGCTAAAATGATAGATGATATTTTTTCAGATGAAACTCTTGATGGCTGCGTCGGTTGTCTTTAGGACAACCTCAGCCTCAACCCATTTAGTAAAATATTCAACTACCATGATTATGAACTTTTGTTGACCTATTGACTTTAGTAGTGAGCCCAAAATATTGATCCTTCACTGGTTGAACGATCAAGAAATTTGAACATTGACCATAGGCACAATGAGTTGATGTGGTAAGTATGAATGAACTTGGCATGATGTACATTTTCAAGTAAAATGTACAAAGTGTTTCAATAATGTCAGCCAAAAGTATCCATACCTAATTATTTTTTATGTAAGGGATCTTTCCCTAGAATGGTTCCCACACATGCCTGCATGGATATCCTACAATACTTTATGAGGTTGATCAGGATCTGGGCACCTCAGGGGTGGTCCAAAGATCAATCTCTTATATAATTGGCTATGCTCATCCAGCGTAAACTTAGCAGTTTGTCCTTGAAGTTGTCGAGCCACATTTTGGTCTTTAGGGACTCTATCATGACTCAAGTAGAGTTTTATCAGATTCTTCCATAAAGGAACTGTCTCCTCAATGCTCCTTACCATGTTTTTCTCAAGTGGGCTAATTGATGGCCTATCAGTAACCACAAATGTTATTGTCTTGTCTCTTGTGCTCTTGTCTCACTGGGTGCTTCTTAGGAGTATGTATAACAATGCACTGTGCGGCTAGTAGCTGGTCGCTCGGGAGCTACGTCTGCCAAAACTTTGTATTAAAATCCAACGAGAGCCAGACTATTATCAAGCTCGATAACTGACAACCCACAAGAGCCTAACAATTGTCAAGCACGATAATCGTTAACCAACAAGAGCCCAACCACCATTAAGCTCGATAACTGTCAACAAATAAGAAAGCTTTTAAGAGGTACAATCAATTGGAAAGAAAGCTTGCATTCATTGATGAAAATAGCATTACAATATTTACAATTGCCTGAGCAACGATAGATGTTAAGGGGGACTCCAGCAAAGTATAATATATCTGAGCTTCAACTACTCATTCCCCCCTATAATAGGTTAAAAGAAGATTTCTATTGTGACAGTACTAGATATTAAAAAGCTGAAAATTACAACAAAAATGGCAGCATCCTGCTCACATATTTACAAGAGGGAAAACAAAAGAAAAAGCCTACACTTAGGACATAGCAGATAAACTCCTTGGAGTGCAAGTCCATTGATGCAGGTTGATTAAGGGGTCGAAGGGGCGGCTTGAATGCCCAGTAGATGGTCAAGGGGCTCAAGGGCGAGGGCGACCCTTGACATTCTCCCCCACCTGAGATGGCGACGTCCTCAACAACATTAAGGCCTGGTATGCCTCTAATAGAGGTTTGAATATTTTGAGGTCCGTCACTTACTCCCAAGGGTTCTCTTCACTGCTACATCTCTTCCATTTCAACAAGTACTCCATCTGAGTTATGCTTCCAATGCCAGTTACTTGGTGATTAAGAATTGCTTCTACCGCCCTCTTCTCTTTCTTCATCAACATCAACTGTGGGCAATTGGGTTTATTTCGGGATGCGTCCTCTTGGTCTGCGTGGTAAGGCTTAAGCTGGCTTACGTGGAGAACATTGTGAATTTTCCACCAGTCAGGCAACGCTATCTTGTAGGTTATCTTTCTGATGCATTTAATGATAGGCAGCGGTCCAATATATTTCTGCATTAAGTGAGGGTCTTTCCCCATAGCTGATTTTGACTGTCTCGGATCAGGGACCTTCACCAATACCCTATCTCCCATTTGGAATTCACTAAAGCGATGATTTTGGTCTGCATGCTTCTTCATTTGCTTTTGAGCTTTCTTGAGGTAGCTTCGGGTTAGATCAACATTTTGTTTCCATTCCTGTGAGAAACTCCTTGCAAGAGGAGATCGTGCACCCTGTAGGGAGTCTAGAGTGTGAGGGAGTAGCGATTGCTGCCTAGTCGCAATCTCAAAAGCACTCTTATTGGTGGTAGAGCACTTTTAGGCATTGACGCATAGCTGTGCAACATCTAAAAACTTCACCCAATCCTTCTGAGAGCCATTTACAAAGTGTCGAAGATATTCTTCCAACATAGAATTAAAGCGCTCGGTCTGACCATCAGACTGCGGATGGTTGCTCGAGCTCATGTTCAGTTTGGATTTGAGAAGTTTGAAAAGCTTGATCTAAAAGATGCCAGTGAATTGGGAGTCACGATCACTGACAATATCCTTCGCTAGTCCCAAATACTTGACAATATGTTTGAAGAAGAGATGAGCTGTCACTTCTGCTGTAATATGTTTAGGGGCTGCAATAAAAGTAGCATACATAGAGAATCGATCTACCACGACAATAATAGTCCCCAAATCTCCCACCTTAGGCAACCCAATAATGTAATCCATAGATATGCTTTCCCATGGTCGCTGGGGAATAGGTAGTAGTTCTAGCAAGCTCGGTTTCTTTTGATGGTTCAGTTTATCGTGCTGGCATACTAGACAAGTGCGGACATACACCTCGATATTATCCCATATCTGTGGCCAATAATATGATTTGTTCACCAAGGCATGGGTGCGCTTAGCTCCTGGGTAACCTGCCCAAAGAGTGTCGTAGCATTCCAAAATTAATGATTTCCTCAGGTCCCCGCCTTTGGGTATATACATACAGTTTTCTTTGGTCATCAAAAGTCCTTTATCCATCTAAAATTGTTAAGTTTTGCTCTTCTCGACAAGATTAACCAAATACTGCCCTGTAGGATCTTTCGCTAGAAGCTCCCGTATTCAGTCTTTTACAGAAGTAGTAATTGCACTTGAGGATAAAGTAGCTACCACCCTCGTATGGTCTGCCCTTCGACTTAGGGCATCGGCCACATGATTGCTCGCCTCAGCACGGTATTCCAAGAAAAAGTTAAATTCTGCCAACAATGTTTGCCACCATGCCTGCTTACCGATCAGTTTGGATTGGCTCATGAAGTAACTAACTGTAGTATTATCTGTCCTGACCACAAAAAGAGAGCCCAACAAGTAGTGCCACCATAGTTTGAGGCAGTGAACTATAGCCAGCAACTCCTTCTCATGCGCGGAGTATCATCTCTCTACTTTCTTCAACTTGCGGCTCTCAAAAGCAATAGGATGCCCATCCTAAATCAGCATTCCCCCAAGAGCAAAATCTGAAGCATCAGTCTCCTCTTCAAACATCTTCGTTAAGTCTGGGAGGGCCAACACAGGGTCTGACACCATAGCTCTTTTCAGTCCTTTGAATGCTGCTTGGCATTGGGATGTCCAATTCTAAGACTTAGTCTTCTTTGTGAGGTCGGTGAGGGGTTGTGCTATCTCAGAGTAGCCTTTCACAAATCTCCGATAGTAATTGGCCAACCCAAGAAATAATCGCACCTCATGAACATTCTTGAGAGGCTGCCACTCCTGAATAGTTTGTACTTTCTTCGGGTCCATACGAATTCTCCCTTGCTCCACGATGTGACCTAAGAAATGAATATTCTCCTGAGCAAATGAACACTTCGACGGCTTGGCATACAGTTCATGCTCATAGAGAAGGGTGAGAACCTTTTGTAGATGCTCCAAATGTTTGGCTAAGGTCCCACTACACACCACAATATCATCCAAACACACAACTACAAACTCATCCAGAAAACTATGGAGTACCTAGTTTATCAATGTGCTAAAGGTTACTGGGGCATTTGCTAGGCTGAAAGGCATGACCAGAAACTCAAATGTCCCATATCTTGTGACCACTATAGTTTTTGCCTCATAGCCCTCCTTGATCTAAACTTGCCAATAACCAGATCTCAAATTAATTTTTGTGAAGTGCTTAGCCCGGCTAAGTCGATCAAAACAATCAGCCACAAGCAGAATGGGATATTTATTCTTCACAGTAATTTTATTCGATGCCCGATAGTTACAACATATCCGCAAAGACCCATCAGACTTCTTCTAGAATAATACAGGGGCTCCACACGGTGACTTAGCGGGCTTGATGATCCCACACTCCAGCATCTCTTTCAACTGCTTCCTAAGCTCCTCAAGCTTAGGTTACAACATTCGATAGGGAACCCAGGTGGGAGGTTTGGTACCTAGCACCAACTCGATCTCATAATCTACTTCTCTCTTTGATGGTAGCTTTCGAGGCAGTTCATTTAACATAATATCCTAAAATTTCTGTAAGAGTTTTTTCACCACACCAGGGATTGACCCTGATGCCTCCTCTATCTCCTCAAAGTGAAAAGTGCACAGAAATGATGGCTTATTTTGCTTGCAACCCTTCTCAAACTGAATGGTTGAGAGATTTTTGTCCCTTAGCTTCCCAGTCAATATAGGAATGACGCACGACTTACTTCCCATCATCATCAATGAATCTACGTGTGGCATCATCACCGTTCTTGTATACTGCAAGAATTCAAGCCTAAGGATAAGCTTGAAATCATCCATCACGACCACTGAAAGGTTAGTCCTCCCCTCAAATGGTCCCACCTTGATGAGCATAGATTTGGCAACTCCTGCAATCAACTAAGCAGCAGAGTTGATAGCTTTCACCCGTCCAACTCCTTTCTCTAGTGCAACCCTAAGTTTCTCCACTTCGGCAATTACTAGGTAGTTATGGGTAGCACCGGTGTCGATCATGGCACGAATAGGCTTGCCACTGATCTTCACATCCACAAACATCAGCCCTCTCTTTTTACGGCTCTGGGGCTGTGGTTCCTCCTCTGTCTGGCTTCCTGTCAAGGCTGGTGCAACTATACTCATCTTTTGTGGTACTGTTCTTTTAGCTATCACTTGTGAAATAGTATTGCACCACTGTGAAATGGCCCCAAGGTGTCCTCACCCTCATTTGGCTCTTATTCCTCTATAATAGAAGTTTGAGCCTCAGCTTGCTTAGGTGTCCTCTCAGCTTCTGTAAGGCACGCCAAAGCATTTAATAAATATTTCTTCGGATAATCTTTCATTTGGTGTGGACCACCACAAAGGAAACATTCACCACTATTTTTCTATGGTGCTCCCTACCTGTTTTCTAATTTTGCTTTATTGGAACTCACCTGTGAGCCCTATTGGGTGTAGGATTGCCTCTCTCCCCCACTTTTACTTGGATTCGGCCTGAATGATCTTGCCCCATCTCCTTTTGATTGATTAGTGTTGGAGGCTGCTTGTGTCTCTTTATAGGGCTCAGAATTGTAATCCATTAACCGCTCAGCAGCTCTTATGGTGGTGTTCAAGTCAGCCACTCTCTGGCGCTATAGCTCGGCACGCGCCTAAAATTTCAATCCCTCCAAAAATGTGAGTAGCTTATCCTTCTCATACATATCCCGAATGTCCAACATATGTGTGGAAAAAGCTTTCACATACTCCCTAATGGAGGTTATATGCTTTAGATCTCGTAAGGCCCGCCTGGCATTATACTCGACATTTTTTGGGAAGAACTATTATCTAATTACTTCCTGGAGCTGATCCTATGTGTCTATACGCACGCTATATACCTGGATATCTGTGTACTTGGTCTGCCACCATAGTTTTGCATCACCCATCAAATACATGGTAGCAGTTGCCACTTTTCTCGCTTCATCCTCAATATTAGTAGCCAAAAAATACTATTCCATATCAAAAAGAAAGTTCTCAACCTCATTTGCTTCTCTAGCACTGCTATAAGACCTAGGCTTTGGGATCTAAAGCCTAGCAACTGGGTTTGGAGCAATGGCAGGTCTATTACTCACTGCTCTCTGAAGTAAGCCAATCTGAATCGACATTGCCTCTATCTCCGATCTTAAATCAGCCATGTTGTTTGCCCTCAGCACCTTCGTCAAGGCCTAGCAAACATCTCTACTCTCACTCAACTATGAGTGGAGATCCATGATCTTTGTTTCAAGTCCCTCGACCTTCTCCTCTAAGGTCTCGACAACATACTGCAACCTGGAGTTCTCATTCTCTAGTGTATCCAATCGCTGTTTCATAGTACCAACCCAACTCGGGGCTTCATTCTCTTACCCCACCACATTTATAGAAGCTGTAGGTTCTAGCGCCATCACCTTGGCCTTGTAGATCAAGAGCTAAGGCTCTGATACCACATCTCACAGGGTATTTCTTAGGAGTATGTACAATAGCGCACTGTGCGGCTAGTAGCTGGCCGTTCGGGAGCTACGTCTACCAAAACTTGGTATCAAAATCTAATGAGAGCCCAACTATTGTTAAGCTCGATAACTGACAACTCATAAGAGTCCAAAAACTGTCAAGCTCGATAACCGTCAACCAATAGAGCCCAACCATTGTTAAGGCTAATGACAGTCAGCAAATAAGAAAACTTTTAAGAGGCACGATCAATTGAAAAGAAAGCTTGCATTCATTGATGAAAATAACATTACAATATTTACAATTTCCAGAGCAACGATAGATATTGAGGGGGACTCTAGTAAAATACAATACATCTCAGCTTCAACTACTCATTTCCCCCTATAATAGGCTAAAAAAAAGATTTCTATTGTAACAACATTAGATATTGAAAAGTTGAAAATTGCAACAAAAATGGCAGCATCCTGCCCATATATTTACAAGAAGGAAAACAAAAGAAAAGGCCTACACCTAGGACACAGTAGATGAACTCCTTGGAGTACAAGTTCATTGATGCAGGTTGATTGAGGGGCCGAAGGGGTAGCCTGAATGCCTAGTAGATGGTCAAGGGGCTCGAGGGTGAGGGTGACCCTTGACACCCTGGTCGAGCTAGCAAATTTGATAGGGCATCTGCACACTCGTTCTTAGATTAAGGTACCTGACTGAAAGTGAACTTTTTGATTGATTGCTATAATTTTCTAACCTTTGCTACGTACTAACTCATCGTGGAATCCTTAGCCTCAAATGTTTCCTCAACCTATTCTACTACTAGCTAGGAATATATGATCGCAGCCAGGTGCTCGACACCTTGATCGAGTGCCATCCTCATTCTAGCGAGGAGAGCCTCATATTCTGCCTTATTATTAATAACTATACAGTCGAATTTGATCGCAAAATCATTCTCCTCTGCTGTTGGGGAACGAAGAGCTACTCCTACTTTCCCTTCGGATATAGTTGAAGATCCATCAATATGTAAAGTTTAAGTGAGAGGGGCTTCACTATTTTTCTTAGGTAGATCAACGTGTTCGGCAATGAAGTCCACTAAGACCTGCGCTTTGATGACTATTCTCTATTGAAAGGTAATATCAAACTCTCCCAATTCAATAGCCATTTGGTTAACCTCTTGAAGGTATTTGGCTTTAACATCATCTACTTCAATGGCTGGTTGGTCAACATTATCATGGTATGAGACTGGAAATATGGATATAGCTTTCAAGCCATGATGACTAGCGCCAATGCAAATTTCTCGATCTCCAAGTAGTTATGCTTTGGTTCTTGGAGTGACTTACTGCAGTATTAAACTAGTCGATGGCTTCCATCTCTAGTTGAGACTAAGACAGAGTTGATCGATACTTCTAAAATGGTTAAATATATATGAAGGGCCTCTTCAAGTTTGGGTTTTATAAGTATCAGGGGTAAGGATAAATTTTGTTTTAACTCGACCAACGCCTGATCATACTGTTCATTCCATTGAAAACCTAACTTCTTGGCATTTCTAAGAATTTTGAAGAAAAGCAGGCTTTTGTTTACCAATCGTGCAATGAACTTCCTGAGGGCAATAATCCTCTCAACCAGTCATTGCACATCTCTGATTGTTCAAGAAGGGTCGATGCCTAGAACGGCTTAAATTGTTTGTAGATTGGCCTTAATGCCATGTTAACTAACCATATAACCCAAAAATTTACCTTCTCAAACCCCAAACATATATTTGTTTGGATTTAGCTTTAGACCAAATGCTCGTAATATTACAAAAGTGTGATTGAGGTTAAGCAAATGGTTCTAGGCCTTTTCTATCTTTACAATCATATCGTCGATGTACACCTCCATCGACGTGCCTTATTTAAACATAAAGTTGACTAGCCTTTAGTAAGTTGCTCCAGCATTTTTCAGTCCAAAAAGCATGACCAAAAAGCAATATACTCCATTGGGAACCACAAATGATGTTTTATCCCTATTTTCAGGGGTCATGAATGATAGCCTTGGAATACATCCATCATACTTAATAATTCACAACCAGCAGTGGAATCTACTAGTAAATCTATTTAAGGTAGGGGGTAAGGATCCTTAAGGTAAGCTTTATTCAAATTCATGAAATCGTTACATATGCGCCATTGTCCCTAATTTTTTGGGAATAAGTATAACATTACAAAGCTAAGGGATATTGAATCTCTATAATGTAACTTGCATCTAAGAGTCTATAATGTAACTTGCATCTAAGAGTTTCCTAACTTCTTTTTCAATGATCTGGGTTCTCTCAACATTAAACATCCTTATCTTCTGCTTCATCAACTTGTATTAAGGGTCAAAATTGAGGCAGTGCACGATCACACTGGGGTCGATTCCCTAAATGTCAGATATTTTCCAGGCAAAGATGTCAATATTTCTCCTCAAAAAATTGACCATAAGACATTTCAAGTAGGGGCCAATATCTATCCTGATTTAAGTTGTCTTGTCGGGGTTTCCTTAAACTCCCTGACAAGCTTGGCCTGAGTATTCTCCAACTTTCTCTTTTTGTGGGTTTGGGTATCCTTGGGTTTTACTACAGAGGCGTCTCCCAAGTTTTTCAATTATGGTTGAGCTTTCTGCTTACTTGACTCGACTGAAATATTGTAACACCACCAAGCTTCCTTAATGTTACACAATAATTCAGCTATGCTAGTCGGGGTTGAGAATTTGATCTTTATGTAATAGGTCGAGATAGTAGCATAAAAATTGCTAAGGGCTGGTCGATTAATTATAACATTATAAGCAAATGGGGCATCGACCACAAGATAGTTTACCATCAAAGTCCTTTTTTAGGGCGCCTCCCTAAATGAGGACAAAAGATTGATAGACCCTTTTGGAATGATTTTTGACCCCCCAAACTTGACTAGAAGGGTACGCACAAGTTCAAACTTCAATTGTCCTAAGTTCATTCTTCTCAGGGTGGAGAGGAAACTAATGTTGGCTAAGCTACTGTTATTGACCAGAACTTTCCTCACTTTAAAGTTGGCAATCTCAATAGAGACTACCATAGGACAATCATTTTTATGGTCGATATTTTTTCCTTCAAGGTGGGATAGGTCACTATTAGTAAAAGAGATGGGCTCTATATTCGTTGATAAATGGAATGTTGTTTCGACATGTGAGGCTTTGGTCTACTCTAGCCTCCTCTGAGTCTGCCTTCTCTTTGATTTTGAGTCCCCTTTAGTGGGACCTCCTGCGATCATATCAATTACTCCTTGAATGGGTGGGTGATCTTTTTGGGTGGGTTTTTTTCTTTTGTCTTTCTTTCTCGGGTTGACTGATCTTTCTCTATGAGGAGTTCAGTCAGTTTTGCCCCATTTAGCCTGTATCTCTATGGCCACATACTTTTTGAGATGGCCCTATCTAATAAGCCTCTCAATTTTATCTTGAAGATTGAAGTTTCATTTGTGTTATGCCCTTTTTGTTTATGAAAGTGGCAATATTTCTTTGATTTTTTCATTGCTTCAGTCTTCATTAGCTTTCTTAATTTCTTGAGGAGATTGTTATGCTAAATGGCAAATAGAACCTCTCTCCTTGGAAGATTCAGTGAGGTATATTTGTGAAAGCACTTTATTGGAGATCGACCTCTCTCTATGTTTCTGGTCATCTCTCTCCTTATTTTTCTTTTTATTGACCTTAAAGTTTTTGAACTTTAGCTTGTTCATCTCCTCTTGGTTCATATATCTCTCCACTAGGTTGAGCAGGTACTCCATCGATCTCGGGCGCTATTGCACTAAAGCATTGGTGCATTCTTTGTGTATGAGTCCCAAGAGCAACACATCGATTAGAAACTTGATCCTAGGGTTATCTATCTTCAGGACCTCTGTGTTGAGTCTCATAAAGAAGTCATGAGGGGACTCCCCCCCATTCTACTTGATAGTGTGGAGGAGTTTGACCTTTCTCTGATTGGCAAATTGGTGCATGAATTTATCACAAAGTTGATCATAGGAGTATATCAACAAGGGCTCCAACTTAACAAACCAATCGAGCGCTATGCCCTAAAATGTGGATGTACTCATTGTGCTCATGTAGCTGCATCATTTGCTCAAACTGCAGCAAATGCTCATTGGGGTCAGTTGAGCTATTGTACCTTAAAAGTTTGATTGAGACCTTAGCATTAATAGCAATGCACTAATTGATAATCTCCAGGATGAAGAGGGAGCCTTTTTCTCGACGAGAGCTTTAGGGGCCTTCTCAGTTGAGCACCCTTTCAGTATTTCTTCTCGAGATCTCATCGAGGTGTTTGTTTAATTGTTACACTTTATGGGAGACTTTTTTCTATTTTCCCCAATTAGCTGGGTAATGTTCCAATCAGAATGAGGCTTTGCGTGCTCGGCCCTATCGCGCTATGGGGCTTGAATAGCTGGGCCGCATGATTTGCAGATTCATCTGTTTCTTCACATTAGTCATGTCTAGAATGTTCGATCCTATCGCATTGCTGGCCTCGATTAAGTCGAATGTGGTAGTCCACAAAGTCAACAATTTCCTCCCTTAGCTCCAGTTACCCTCTCTATCCTTAGGGGCATCTAGGGCTAACATTCGCCTGGCTGGTAGTCGTCTGGACTTTTGGTGACCACGACTGTCTTGGGGGGACATCTTTTCTGGTGGAGGCGATTGTAGGGTTGCACTACGAGTTGGGGCAGGCATAGTAGTATGCCTATTTAATGCTGCAAAACGTTAAGCAGAGATTTGGGTAGAGATCTGTTCACTTATCAGCTGCATTAATTGAGGCATGGTCAACATAACAACTTGCTCTTAGGGGGTGCTGGGACCTGGAGCATGTGAACATTGTTGGGGCGGAGGGGAAGGTAGAGATGCTAACTTCTTGTTATCCTCTTTCTTAGATGCGACTTTTCTCTTGTTCACTATTTTCTCAATTGTAATCTCAAGTGTTCTCATAGATGACGCTAGAATGATGAGGTTGAAAGTTGTATTTAGTGAATGGGGTAGTATTTGGGCTTATTCGAGTAGAAAGGTTGAACAATCCAATAGTGATATCTTTTGAGGTCTGAGATTTGCAACCAATAGCAAATGTTAAACTAGCAAAGATATTCCTGGCTAAGGCACTCCGACACTCAAGTTAGTACTAGTTAAATTGAGGTAATCGAATAGTAGAGTAAGAGAGCATAGTCTATATGGCATTACCTGGAGTGTGGCTGGCAATGAGGTATTTATAGTCTTTTTCTAGTGGATGATATGTCTAAAATGCCCCTATCAAGTGTAGAAGGCTCTTGTCGTCACCTGGGGGTTATCGGTCATTTTGAATTTTGGTATTATTCTAAGTGGCATCATCTCCTACTTTTTAGGGTGAATAGTATTTTGGGGGTATACTTCCCTACTAGAATGGTGGCAAAGTTGGTGGCAAAGATTGTACTGGGTGGCACACACCATTAATACAAAGACACGTTGCTTGTTAGAGCATTAAATGTGGCAAGAATTTGAGTCAATACTGAAGTGAGCACTTTAATCAACAATCATCAAACAGACAAGGCGATTGACCAGAGGTATGGTTGAATGGAAAAAATGGCTTAAAGCCTCACGTTGAGTGTGGTTAAGGACAATCCGCTTGATTGAGCGGTTGTGGTCGAGTGACGTGGCCCAGCTGGGTTTAGAAGTGGCGTTGTGTTTTGCATGTTAAGTGGGCCTAGAGGCCCTTTCTGAGGTTGATAGCTTGTTGGGCTATCCCATATCAATAACATATATTACACCTAGTTATTCTTTTGGTTAGAAAATAAATGGTACAAAGAAGAGTTGATTTTATATGTCAAAGATCATATGATGTCCAATACATTTGACCACTTGTATTTGAATGTATGTCGACTATTAATTAATAATTTGCATATTTAATTTCTTATTTTAATTTATAATTCATTTCATAGAATCACATTAATTAAATAGATGTGTGTATAAGAAAAATAACAAATATTTTCATGCATGGTTTTATATAGAACATGATGATCGATTTATTTAGATTGTATTGACATGCATATATATATATATATATCTATCCAATATCATATGAAACATTTCTTTTTTAAAGATGGACTCAAATTTAAGTATTCCTTTACCTAGAACTCAAATTCATATAAAGTTCTAACAATAATAAATCTTATATAATTCTCAAGAATTATCAAATATAATTTATTAATAAATAAGAATTATCAAATATATTTATAAATATTTATTAAAAAACTAGAGGGTACGAAAAGCATCTCAAGGGTACTATTAATTTCTACACCATTTCACTTTTTTCTAAAGCATTTATCAAAATAGAAGCATGTGGTATTTTCAAATGTTTCTATTTTACTTAATCAAAAATATCAAAATTTATTGATAGTAGAGACTCTTCTAGATACCTTTGCACTAAGGAAACACATACCAATATATATATATATATAAAATGCCTGTTAATTTTTCTTCTTGTTTTTCCATGAATAGTAATCGGGATCAATGTTCAATATCTAAAAAGCATATGTTTCAAAAGTTGGTGTGATTTTATTTCTACTTTTTAATCTAAAAAATAATTTATTATCTCATCAAAGATCATTAATGTGATTAAAATCTATAAGTACTCACATCTATAACCTTTAATTTTGATCAGGAGAATTATTGAAAGACTAAAATGCCCTCACTCTTAATTAAATTCTTAAAATAGCCCTAGGATTCACGTCTTTTTAAATGGGTCAACCTAACCACCCGATTTGGATCCATATACTCAAAAGATCTTGACCCTTCAAGGCAGCCATCTGTATGCTCAGGGATGTGAACATGTGCACCTAACAGTACTAAATCAACTAAACCGTTAACTATAAATAACTTCTCGTTTATTGCCAGGGGTTTCAATTAATGATATCAAATACTCACCTATACACTGAATCTTCCTACCTAATGACTTTTGTGCCCATACTTGGTTTAACCCTTTAATCAACAAAATGCTAACCTGAACTCTCATCCTTGGTCAACCTTTTGACCATCAACAAATATATTGTTTATCATATTTTACGACATCAGTAGGCATCGTCTGTGGGAAATTTGGACTGAGTATTTTGAATCTTGGGTTGGTTAAGGTTTATGGTAGTAATACCTAGTAAGAACATAGAGATGCTAGAAATTCAAACTAGTTCACCCTCATTGTAGCAAACATCTCCTATAGCCCAACCCGAGAAGATGATAGGAATCACACGATTAGAGTAACAGACCTTGATCGAAACAGTAACTAATCAAGTCATAAGCGAAAGGTTGGTGGGCTTAGGGTTGGGAACAACAACCTCTCTTCCAAAGCCAATTATTCCGACAAGAACATCTAATTCGAGATAAAAAAATGGAGGTATTAAGAAGTGATGGGGATTCTGGGCAGGACGAAAGTTATCAGAGGTAATTAGATAAAGAAGCTACAAGCATGCAAGCGAATGGAAGGGTGAGGTTGGCTGAAAGATATTCTAAGGGCAAAACGCATATCGAGGTCCAAGAGATTAGTAACCAAGTGGAGTAATTGAGTGGAAGGTTGGAAGAGATCGAGAAAAAAGAATCAAGACGAAGGAGCAGCCATGATCTAATTTGCGAAAAAGAGGCTTTCTTTTTGGCATGAAGATCTTAATGGGAATAATGCCAATGGGATTCAAAATATTGGAACTTCTAAGGTATGAAGGAAATTCTGATCCTCATGAGCACTTGACAGCATTTGAGCATGTGATGCAATTGTATGGGCAATTAGATGCAATCAATTATAGAGTGTTTATGACCACTCTATATGGTAGAGCACATAAATGGTTCACTTTGTTGGTACCAGGAACAATAGTGATATATGACCAGTTATGTTGGAAGTTCTTGTATGACTTTACTAGTAAGAAGAAGTTCAAGAGGCTAGCCACGTACTTGTTCACCATAAGATAGTGGAAAGATGAAACTTTGCGGGCATTCATAAGTCATTTCAACAATGAGGTTTTGGAGGTTCCCAACCTTAATGTGGACATGATGGTTAGCATTTTGATCTATGGTCTTAAGAAAGAAAACCATTAGCATTGACTTTGGCTAAGGAACCACCTTCGAATATGGAGACCATAATGGAAATGGTGGAAAGGTATGTACATGAGAAGGAGATGAATGTGATGAAAGATGAGGAGTAGTCGAAGGTCGCAATAGGAATGAAGGCATAGAGGAGAGGGGAAATAGGTAAACCTTGATTTGAAAAAAACCACTGAAGGTCGTACCTAAACCAAGGTTTGATCATCATATATCCTTGAGAACCACCAGAACTGAAGCCATGTTCACCTTTATCTCATTAGATATCATAAAGTGGCAGACTAAGCAACGAGACACACCCAATAAAAGAAACTTGAAGTAATATTATGTATTTCATTGAGATAAAGGCACCATATAAGGAATTACCGCCACTTGAGGGATGAGATAGAAAGGTTGATAAGGCAAGGATATTTTAAAAAGTTCGTGCAACATTCGTAGGGAGATTCTTGGGGGCAATGGCAACATAAAGATCGATCCCAGAGTATGTCACATAGCCTATATATGAGGGTATAAGTGTGGGAAGTACCAAGACACAGATAAAGGTCTTAACCCGTGTGACACTGATAACTTTTCGAAGAAGGGGGTGATAAACATGGAGCTGGAGGACTTACTGGAGGGGATACACGCATTGCTAGAAAAAGGTATGCTAGGGTAGATTAAAGAAGCCCCCATGTTTACACCTTAGAAAAGGACACATAACCTATAACCTTTGATCATAATGACTTAGAAAGAGTGGTATAATTGCATGATGATCCTATGGTGATAACTATAGATATTGCAAATTTTTTGGTACAGAAGGTGTTAATGGATAATGTTAGTTTAGTTGACATTATATTCATGAGCACATTGAAGAAGATGGACTTGGATGTTATGATCATCAGACCAATATGCACCTCACTAGTAGGATTGAAGGGTTTAAGGTTGTACCTTTAAGAACTGTCGACCTCTCTACCTCTTTGGGAGTGAAGCCAAAAAGGAAAATAATTATGCTGAAGTATTTGGTGGTGGATTGCCTGTTCACTTATAATGTAGTGTTAGGACAACTAAGCCTTAACTACTTTTGGGCTGTTGTGTTGACCGATCACTTGAAAATAAAGTTTCCAACAAGGGCAAAAATTGGCGAGGTGTGATGTGATCAGAAGGCAGCATGAGTATGTTATAATATCTCTTTGACAAAGCTTAAGTTAGAGACAAAGGAAAAAAAGAGCAAAAGAATTGACAGGTGTTAGTAGTTAAGGCCACCTATGAGTGTTGAGTAAGAATATAGCAAGAAAAAGAGAATTGAGCCTTTCGATCACAAGCAAATAGGGCTCCGACCTAGAGACCTAAGCAGAACCACAAGAATAGGTATACAAATAAACCCCCAATCTAAAATTGTGATGATAGAATTTCTCAAGAAAAATGTAGATATCTTTGCATGGGGGTAGGTAGATTTCAAGGGGATGGATCTAGAGATCGTGGTCCATTACTTAAATGTAGATCCCAATGCTTGATCTGCTTGGCAAAAGAAGCATAATTTTGGGGTTGAGAGAAATAGAGTGATAGAAAAAGAGGTTAGGAAGTTGTTGGTGGCAGGTTTCATAATGGAGGTGCAATCATTAAGTAGTTATCAAATGTCATCATGGTTCCCAAGATATGTGAGAGATAAAGAATGTGCACGGACTACATTGATTTGAACAAAGCTTGCCTTAAAGATACCCTTTACCTCAAATAGATGCATTGGTAGACACCATAATAGGGTGTGCCTTATTGATCATGATGGATATATACCAAGGTTACCACTAAACATGCATGGCTCCTGAGGATATGGATAAAATGGCTTTTGTGGTCGAGAGTGGAGTATATTGTTATTAGGTTATGTCATTCAGATTGAAAATGCGGGGGCAACGTATCAAAGATTGGTGAATAAGTTATTTACAAACCAAATAAGTCAAACTATGGAGGTTTACATAAATGACATGTTGGTCAAAAGTGTGTGAGAGGAAGAACACATAAAGTATTTGAAAGAAGCTTTCAACATTGTGCGCTAGTATGGTTTGAAGCTAAATCCTGCAAAATATACCTTTGGAGATAGAAAGGAAAAGTTCTTGGGGCATATGGTCATTGAGAGAGGAACCAAGGCCAATCCAGAAAAAATAGAAGTTATCATGAAAATGTCATCACCTAAAAATGTTAGGGAGGTATAGCAGTTAACAGGTCAGATAGTCGCCTTAGGAAGGTTCATTGTGCTCTTGGCGAGAGAGGACTACCCTTTTTCAAAACTTTGAGAAACCTTAGGGAATTTATGTGGACAGAGAAATGTGAATGAGCATTTTAAGATCCAAAAAGGTATCTCAACTCTCCACCTCTCTTATAAAAGCCCCTCTTAAATGAAACCTTATATTTGTATATGTTTGTGACCGAAGAGGTCAGTAGCTCGGTGTTGTCAAAGGCTATGGGGAAGCACCACAAGCTAGTATGCTATATTAGTAAAGTATTGTACGGGGTAGAGAAAAGGAATAGCGAGATTAAGAGGTTCACATTAATGATGGTCACAATAGCTAGGAAATTAATACCTTATTTCCAAGCTTATCACATAGTGATCTTGACCAACCAATTGCTGAGGGAGATATTGCACAAACCAGACCTATCTGGGATGTTAGTGAAATAGGCTATAGAGATAAGCGAGTTCTCGATAGAATTGTAGAATAGAACAGTCATGAAGGCACAAGTGTTGGCTAATTTTCTAGTAGAAATGAGAGAGTAGAACACTGGATGACCTCTCAAGGTTAATGCATTGGTAATGGGTTGATGGATGGTGTATGTCGATGGGTCATCAATAGCTTGACGAGGAGGGTTTAGACCATGGTTTTTGGAATTTGTTGGGTGATGGGCTAGATTTTTCCTTGAAGTTGTAGTTTTAGGTAACAAATAATAAGGTAGAATATGAGATTGTTGTAGCTACATTGAGGATGGCAAAGCAAATGTAGATCAAGGACCTCATTATATACATAGATTCTCAACTTATTGCGAACCAATTTGACAGGACGTATGAGGCAAAGGAAGAAACCATGAAGACATATCTGGAGAAAGTAAAAGGCTTGACAAGATAAATAAAAAGGGTTCAAACGGTATAAATACCGAGGTCCAAAAATGAAAGGGTTGATTCCCTATCCAAGTTTGCTAAAATGATCAATGGGTTGAGAACCAAAAAGGTGACAATAATCATAACAAAAGAGTCGACCATTCATGACCAGAAACCCTTAAGAAAGAAGTCATGGTCACAGAGTTAGGCAACTCGGAGTGAGATGGGTGGAAAAAAGAGATCTTACCCTGCTTAATGTATAAGGTTCTTTCAACAGATTCAGTAGTAGCAAGGAGGACTCAAAGGAAAGCATCAAAGTTCACAGTATGGAAAGATAAGTTGTATAAGAAATCATACAATGGACTACTTTTGAGGTATCTTGATACAGATAAGGTGGAATATGTCCTAAGGGAAATATATGAGGGTATTTGTGAAAATCACTTGGGAGGTCGAGCATTGGCTTGGGAGATCACCAAGCTAGGATACTTTTGGCCTACACTAGTTAAAGATGCTATTGAGTTTGTCAAAAGGTGCATGGAGTATCAGTTATGCACCACTTGATACACAAACCTAGTGCGGAGTTGAAGTTGATAAAGATTACCTATCCTTTCGACATGTGGGGGATAGACATCATAGGGTTGTTTCCTCTTTTGCAAGAGGTCAAAAAATATTTGTTATTGTTATGGTAGAGTATTTTAGTAAATAGGTCGAAGTGGAGGTTGTGGTCCAGATATCAAAAATAGAGGTCATGAATTTCTTATGGAGAAACATAGTATATCATTTTGGGATACCTAGAATTCTCATTTCGAATAATGGGGCCCAGTTCTAAGGTAAGAGGATTTTAAACTAATGCAAAGAAATGAAGATACATGAGAATTTCACATATATGGGGCACCCTCAAGCTAACGGTCAAACTAAGAAGATAAAAAAAAAAACATTTTTGGACAACTTAAAAAAAAGGTTGGATGTTGCAAAAGGAGCCTGGGTAGATAAGTTGCCAGGAGTGTTGTGGGCTTATAGAACAACCCTTAGAGCTGTAATAGGTGAAACATCGTTTAGTATGGTCTATGGGTTGGAGGTAGTAATCCTTGCGGAGATTGGGTTAGAAACTCTTAGGGTGTTGAAACTCAACCATGGAGACAACATCGTAGAAAGAACTTTCAATTTAGATGTTATTCAAGAAGCCAGAGATGTAGCCGTTAGGAGAATTGTGTTGCAGAAGAGGTAGATGGTGACAAGTTACAATAAAAAAGTGAAGGAAAGAAGTATGGAGGTTGGGGATTTGGTTCTGAAGAAAGATGAAGTATCCAGGCACATAGGTAAGTTAGATCCAAATTGGGAGGGACCTTTTAAGGTCGTAAAGATAACAAAGAACGGAGAATATAGATTGTAGTTACTTGATGGGAAGGAGCTCCCACGATCTCGTGGAATATAGAATTTAAGGAAGTTCTGTGTTTAAACATATCATACCATCTATAGTTTTGTAAATTATTACATCTTGTAGGAAATTGAGCCCATAAATTTATTGCATATATATATATATATGTCACTATTGTTATTTTCTCTCACTTTTAATAGATCAAAACATCTAAGGCATGACTTGAGAAAGCTCAAGAAGTCTAAAACAATGTCAAAAATAATCAATCGACCTAAAATAGGTCGAAAAGTCATTAAGTATGTTGAAAGCTTGAAAAAGGTTGAGAGGTTTAATGGTACCTCAAAAACAATCAATAGACTTCAAAAAGGTCGAAAAGTTGTTAAGTACGCTGAAAGCCTAAAAAAGGTTGAGAGGTTTAATCGTACCTCAAAAATAATAATTAGATCTGAAAAAAGGTCGAAAAGTCGTTAAGTATATTGAAAACTTGGAAAACGTTAAGAGGTCTAATGGTACCTCAAAAAAATTAATAGATCGAAAAAAGGTCGAGAGGTCGAAGATTGCGTTGAAAGTCAATAAAAGGAAGATGTTTAGGCTTAACTTGGAAAAGGCTTAAAGGTCTAAGACTAGCTCGAAAACCTCGACCTGTGAAAGGTTGACAAAGCATCAATCCCAATAATTAATGAAAAAACTAATAACTGCTTTAACAAAAATGCTAATAACTAAATTGTACATTGGGATACATGGTGCCCGATGTCTATTCTTACTTGCACTTGAGGAAAGAAAAATTATTAACCATAAAAAAGAAACACCTAAAGAAAGAAATTTCCATTTAATGCTTCATCTTGATGCTGAATAAATTGCAACCTTTTTACATAGTGCATGCATGTCATATGAAGGTTGCAACATGAGCAAAACATACAAAAAGATGAAGCAAATCAACCATTTACATAGTTATCCTATGAAATAACTAGGTTGAAAATGTGAAACATTAAATGAAAGCAAAATGGACAAGAGGACAAAAGATCCTTGAAGACATCATTGGGGTATTAAGGTGCTAGGGTCGTACTGGAAGAACCAGGCTCTGACGATCTAGGGGCTTCTCGTTTGGGGTTAGATAATTTCTCAAACATGTACCTAAATTCTTTTTTTGAGAGATTGGGGAGTGGCACATTGGAGTAATCTTTGAGTTCTTCAATTTTGTTGGGGTCAAGTAAATCGAGGTAGAAACCATCTTTCAATCCATCCAGTTTCTTAAGTTGGAATTGGCACTTGAAGAAGTTATCTATTCCCTTAGTACTGACTTTTTGCGCAACTGCCAATGTGATAACCTATCACTGTATGAAATCTCAAACTCCAGCATGGCAAGCGTCATGAAGTTGATCTTGGAAAGAGGTCGACTGTTGGAATTCATCATGACCCTTTTTTTTGCCTTGCCTCATATTGAATCTCTTTTTCGGCGCTATCCGGGAGAGAAGATAGCAGATTTCTTTTTGGAGGCTGCTAGGAAATAGAAAAACGAAGGAGAAAGGGAATTATTGGCCATCTGGTAGCTAACGCAATCAATGAATATAAATAATAAAATAATAAATAATGATGGTACAAAGCTATAGAGCTGCAAAGAAAAAATAAATGATCAGAAGGTCGACAACTATTTGCTACAAATTTGTTGATGGCTGGAAGAGTATGAGAGTTTCCTAGTTGGGAAGTTGAGAGATCAACACCTACTCGCCATTGGGTGGTCGTTTATTTGAAATGTGAGGAGTTTTTCCGATAGAAAGCTTGAACTTCTCGATCTATGGAAAAAATATGGAGACAATAAAATGAAGGAAAGTAATGGGATCAATAGCATCTATTTATAAGGGTTATACAATTGGAATACGCAAAAAAGATCAAATGGATCTGAATAAGAGACTGTTTAGATCAACTTCCCTATTAATGAGCATCCCCTCTCATAAGTAGGAAAGTTGGAGGGAAAAATGATAAGGAGAATTATTGAAAGACTAAAATGTCCTCACTTTTAATCAAAATCTTAAAATAGTCCCAGGATCCACGTCTTTTTAAATGGATCAACCCGGCCACCCAACTTGGATTCATAAACACGAAAGATCCCGACCCTTTAAGGCAACCACCTAAATGCTCAGGGAAGTGAACATATGGATACAATAGTACCAAACCAATTGAACTATTAACTATAAATACCTTATCATTTATTATCAGGAGGAACAATTAATGACATTAAATACTCACCTATACATTGAATCTTCCTACTTAATGACCTTTGTACCCATACTTGGTTCAACTCTCTAATTTAGAAAATGCTCACTCGAACTCTCATCCTTGGTTAATCTTTCGATCATAAATAAATATATTGTTTGTCATATTTTACAACATCAAATTCGATAGAATAAGAGGCCATTTACTAATGTGCATGTGTTATTTCAGTTGGAATTACCAATTTATCACCATATAATTTTCTTAGTAGAAATTGTCAACGCATTAGTTGCTACTTTCTAGAAAAGAGGTCATAACCTAGGATTGACTTGTTACTTACGATATTACAGCACTAGCTACTTGCTTGCACGGTAATTAGTGAACTAATTATAATTAATCTTTTTTTTTGT
>JACGDI010005285.1:138845-279536 GCA_014898725.1 Jacaranda copaia | reverse complement strand
GGCAGTGGTTAAAAAAAGAACGCCTTCTCCAAGAGGCAGCGCCTTCTCTGATTAACTAAAGGAATTTACGCGATATTTCCAAAAGATTAAAAAAATAGAAATAAAAAAAGCAGATTCCAGGAAAGAAGGCAAAGACTGCGTTACTTAATTAGTACTAATTACTGTGATAACAAGTCATTAAGAAAGTATATAATAATATAGGAGTCACATGCAGGGTTCTGTTTCGTAGGGGGCGGGGCCCACGGTGACCCCATAGGGTTTGCATGTGTCGGTGAAGACAGCTAGACCCGACGTGTCGGTTGTGCGTGCAGGCTGCACCAGATCACACCGGCGGAATACTTACCTCACCTGTGGTGGAAATGCTGATATGTGTTCTGCAAATGAGACAATGCTGAGGGATGGATTCTTAATTCTTCGATGTACTAATACGGTATGATTCGACTTATCTAAAATTGAATACTTGTAACTGTTTCTGAATCTTAACTTTGGTTTTCGATTTTTCTTCTGTCGTATTAATTCGAATGAAAACAAAACAAATGTTCTTTTTTTCTTTTTTCTTTTTTCTTTTTCCCTTTTAACATCATAATTGAACTTATTACTTAAAAATCTTTGGATAATAAAAATTAAAGCAACATGTAATATTATTGATACACAGTGCAATCGATTCATACTATTGTGAGTAAAGACCACTTTAAGGACAGTGACTCTAATAGAAAATAATATCCCTTTATTTTTTTTATAAATATTATCAAAGTATATTAATTCTAGACATATTTTTGAGATATGATGGAGAAACTATATTAAGTATTTTTATCAAATTCAAGCAATGTTTATTCTGTTCGTGTTGAAGTCGGAATTTTGCTCTTGTATCGATTACTTCTCTCAGAAAGTCACATTAACTAAATACCATAATTTTTTTTTTTTAAATTTCTACACATATGCACACCAAAAGTTTATTGAACTCAAACTTTCGATCCCACATTTTATGTATAAAATTGATGTCATTGAGGCACATGACCAGCCGACAACTATTTTATCATAGTTGGATGATAACTATAATATTTAAGTTAGCAACAACTATATGTTAATTTATACAATCTTTAATTAAAACCTAGTAGTCTAGCTAGCTACAACAGACGAACAATATTGTAAAGTAATATTATCGAGTTAGACTTAGACATATTAAATAATTGTGAAGTTGATAATTTTTAGGTCAAGTTGCATTCACCTTTACTAATATAGATACACAATACATCTATATATATATATATATAAACGTTCGAGTTCCACAAGTCAACAGTGATCGATCTCTAAGGGTAGCTTTTATAAAATTAAATTGATGGAGATGGACGTCGGTATGACCTTTTTTCTTGGATTAGTCAAAGATCATATCAATTCACATGACCTTCTAATGTGCTGCATGTTCTTTGTGCATCAACCCTTCGACCCTAAATTTTACCTAACTTTTTATATTTTATGCATTCAATGACAATGAAAAACAATCCCACTAATTCACAGTTTGACTTAGAGAATGAGATGATCAGATCTCAAATGGGAATGGAAATTACTGAATTATATATTTTAATATTGATATTCTAGCTATTTTCTACTTTATACATGCATCTAATGATTTTATTTTTATTTGGATAGCAGGTAGCATAAAGTTTTTTGCATACAACAATATATAGAGATTTCTTTTTTAATTAAGATGTTTTTTTTTTCAAAAAAAAAAAAATCAACTTTACAAGTGTCTAAAAGGTTGCTTTAATTAAAAGTAGGAGACCATAAGCCCACTTTTTGCATCATTGAAGGATCCAATCGATCTTTTCTTCTCATGGTTATTACTTTTTATTTTGGGAAAAAAAAACATGTAGCCAACGCGGGATTCTTGAGACAGCTAGAACACTAAGCTAAAGAGTTAAGGTAGTATTTGTTTCTTCTGCTTCTTCGTTTAATCTTTTGATTTTTCGGAAATGAATATTTGGCATTTGTGAATCTTTGTTGTAGTGAAATTAAAAATATGTGTGGAGGATTAAAGGGGACATTTGATTTTATTTTTAAAGAGATAATTTTTACTCTAAATTTCTTGTTAATTTTATAAATTTTTATGTGATTAGTGGTACCACGCCTATTTTTTATATTATTATATTTTATTTTCATAGTAAAATAAATTGAAAAATATGTTTTTATTAAATTAGTGACATATATGTATCTATTTGATTGATGTAAGGATTAAAATTTTATAATAATATTTTGAAGAAATATTTAATTTTATTTTAAGAGAATAAAAAATTGAGTGAAAAATAAAACCAAATATTGCCTAAGTGCTCAAATACTTTTAAGTATTCTATGTTGGTGATACATTTGCTTGGAATATAATGGCCATTTTTTAAGAGAAAGACGTCTAAAAATTTTTCCCCTATTAGGCCAATCAAGATCTAGACATAATGTAGTATCAAAAAATTTAAAAAAGGTCTAGGTATAATGTTTTGTCAACACATACAATGAGGAGTGGTCATAAATTCCTTCCGTCCTTTAACATATTACTATTTTTTTTTTTTAACTGTATGTTGGATCATTGTGATGATTGTGTCCGTATATACAATAAAATAATATATGGGCCCTTTAATTTTTTGTTAAATAAGAAAGAAAAAAGATATAATGAGATGATAAAATGTGTTAGATGAATATTGTCGCATAGCAAGAGGGACATGCTCATGAAAAGTTCCTTTGGTAGACGCGTATTTGCATCATCGCGGTCACACGGAATATATTTCATTCTTTTGTTGACAATTTTGATAATTCTTTGTCTATGAAATGATTGATTATTAGACCACAAGTTAGGCATTTGGATTGTCATGAATCCATATTGGGTTGACTCTCGTTTTTCTTGTTTTTCTTTTCTTTTCTTTTCTTTTTTTTTTCTTTTTTTCTTTTTTGTTTTTTGGCTCAAAATTTCGTTAGTTCTAAAAAAATAAAATTAATAATCTTTTGACTTGTGTGTTTCCATGCGCTTTCATGAGGGTATCTTGTGCTATGTAATTACTTTCAATATCACAACAATATCTTCTGATCTTTGATAATTTTGTTATTAGAAAATTTTGGATTGTAGTATTTGTGATGGTACTTATATAAAATAAGTTTTAGAAAAATTGAAAAACTAAATTAGTTGATATTGTATTGACAAAATTAATCAAGTTGATTGATCAATTAAATTAATTTGATATAAATATATACTGGTTACTCCTCTTGCACAAGATACTTATTAAATATACTAAACTTTAGTGGTTCATAAAAAATAAATTTGAAACCAAATTCATGTTACAGTTCAAAATAATAATTTTTACTATTTCTATTATACTACAACTATTATTACTACTACTACCAATAACAATAAATAGTTAACCTAGTTTAGAGTCGACCTAATGCTGAGGACAAAGTTGATTTCGACTCATACTGAAACAAGCGACTCAATTCAATTATACGACATGTTTTTCTCCCACTCTACATATAATTGAATCAATTTTCATGCTTACTCCGACATACGTGAATGTGATATTTTAACACAACATTATTGTCCTCAAGTTCATTTTTCCTACCACTTATTAGGCTAAACTTGCATGCACGCCGTCTAAATTTCAATTACAATTATAAAGTATTGGATTTGAGTCCAATTATAAGTAGTGTTTTGATTTAGTTTTATTGGTCTTTTATGTAAACAGTAATGAGATCATTTTACTATACTTAATAATTTATTATGGGTACTTCGATGTACAGATGTATTTAATAATTCAGTCAAAAAAAGAACAAAAATCAAATTCCTACCCATTTGGAAATGCAATATGAGGTTTTGAGTTCAAGTTGACTAAAAAATATATTTGAAATAATTCTATGTGTTGATGTGAGCTCTCTTACATAACTATTAATTTCAATTAACAATTAATTAAAATGTATATATATATATATAAATATATTTCATCCTTTCATTTAGAAAAGCCACACTAAAAATATGTTTCAACTAAAACCCTAGGGCCCATTTGGTTATGTCTTTATTTTTATTTTTTATTTTTAATATTTTTAAAATTTAAAAAGATAGTTAAAGAAAATGGGTTGTTGGAAAAGTAATACTCATATAGAGTTTAATACGTTATAAATGGAGAGATAATGATAACAAAAATAGGGAGAGAAGATATGTAGATTGTTAAGAGAAGATATATATATATATATATATATATTGAGAATAAAAATATATCGAATAAAATATTTTAAATTGATGTGTTTTAATTTTCAAATAATAGGAAACATGAAAAGGAACTTTGAGATTAAAATGAACGGGGAACCTTGGTGTGTATATCAAAATATAGTGATAATGGCAACCCACCCTTGTCATGAGCATGGCCAACTTCAGGCCCACCACATCTATAAGGAAGCACATCAAGGCCCCAAAAATGCATGTGATGTGTTTAAATGACTGCACTTTGACATTCTTGAGTCCCAGTGATGGGGGGCACTCCCCTATCCAAATGCCTCTTCCTGCACTTGTTAACACTCATTCATTTGGCATGTGACGTCTTAACTATCTATTTATTCCCGATTCATCACCATCACCTAAAGAAGTTTCAGACGAGAATTAAGAAAATAAAACTTTATATATATATATATATATTTATATTATCACTTTTAAAAATAATAATCCTGAGTTAATAACATGATATATATATATATATGTGTGTGTGTGTTTGGTTTAAACAGACACTTCTCATAAACGGTGCACATTTTGCCATTCATGATCATGCAGTCCAACCTTATGAAAAAACTTATATCAGTTAAAGATAAAAGGGACTAACAGGGAGTTTAGATAAATTTATAGGCCCCTTAATGAAAATATTTTATAAGATATTGAGAGTTTATAAAATATCACAAAATATTGGATTAAATTTTCAAAGAAAAGACCTTATTATATAATTATTAAAATAAAATGTTAGAATCTTATAAATTCCTTTTAAAAAAAGTAAGAAGTTCCTAACATTTTTTAAGACATCAAAAGCCTCTTTTAATTTTAACCATACTAATATATCTAAAATTATCATTACTAATATTTTATAAGCTTTTGAATCTTACTTTATTCAAATGATTCCAGAGATTATTTCTAATATAAAATTTAATATTTTTTAAGTTTTAAGAACATCTTATGAAATTTAAATTTAGGAATGTGTAAAATCTTTTAAATAAAACCCTCTAAATTTAGATTACAATGAAAACCCAAACACTTGTTTAATAGATTGGGTCAAATGGTGTAATATAAATATGTTGGTAAACAAATAAAATTATATACAACAGTCATCAAATTAAATACTAAATAATGTGCATCTGGTTACATTGTTATTATAAACCTTACTGCTGACATACCTTAATCTTTTCTAGACACTGATAAATTGTTTTGATGAAAAATCATGATTATATTAACTAAACCACTAACTAATTATTTAACCTTTATAAACATCATAACTAAATTTCATCTCAATTATGAGGGTGCTTGGCTAAACTTATCTTAAAATTCTTATAAGTTCTTACATCTTATCAAATATTTTTGGAGTTTATAAAATATTAGATTTCATTTTTAAAATAAGTTATTAAAGTATTTGGATAAAATAAGACATTGGAGCTTACATGATGTTGGTAGTGACAATTTTATAATTAAAATGATTAAAATTATAGAAGCTTATTGAGATCTTAGAAATAAGTTAGGATCTCCTCTTTTTTTTTAAAATCAAATAACATTATGTATAGACCGTTGTTTTCTTTGTCCTAATTTTGACAAGAAGTTAAAATAATTAATTTCCTCAAATGAATTAAATAGATTATACTCTTTAAAGTAACTAAAGTATAAGAAATATTACCCACTAAATATAGCATTTATCAATGAAAATAAGTTAGTAAAAATACGAAATTTTGGATGGTTTTTATTTAGTAAAATATTTATAAAACATACCTATAATAGGTTCCCAAATATATGTTATTTTTGAGAAATGTTATATAATTCTTAATTTTCCAAAGTTTTTTTTAACCATCTCTTGGTGTAAAAAAATTAATTGTTTAAATTAATCATAACAATTTTTATTAAAATAAAAAAATTAAAAACTATGGAAATATTTTATTCCTTATTTCTTCTTTTGTACTTCTCTTTCTTTGTTTTTCTTTCAGTTAATAGGCTTAAAATCCCCAAACCCAAGTTTCATTTCGTGTTCAATCCTCACTTAAAAGTTTTTAGTCTTAACTCCCCCAATCCCTTTTTTCATTTTGAAATCACTCCCTACTACCTATCTAATTATCGAAATGACCTTCATTTGAAAACAAAATTGCTAAAAAAAGGGGCCCATCTTTCTGTTATTGAAATGGATGAAATCACGAGCATGCTTTTTACACATTTTTCCTCTCTCTGTTTTTTTTTATAACTCTACATCGATCTCCCCCTCTCTCCCACATTTCCCTCCTATTTGTTTGTTTGACTGAAGTTTCCCTACATTGTGGACCGACAATTAAAGTGTTCCTGTTTGGTGTGTGAGTTTTGAAAGTTGCCTTTTTGTATTTTTTTGTTGTTTTGTCAGTTTTTTATTGTCATTTTGCTCGCATCCATCAGATTATAGATGGTATTTTTCTGTTCAACTATTGGGTTCATAACAATTTTTGTGAAATGTTTGTGAAACATACTTGAAACCTATATTTATATACACATTTTGAATGAATGCATACGTAAGTTCATATTTTTTGTATGCAAATGCAGTATTTTGTGTACTAAAATGTATAGTATTTTTTTGTTGTTCAAACCTAATTTAAGGTAATTTGTACTTAAATTTTTTATTTTAAGTGTTATGAAGCTTGTTTTAAGTTAAATAATATCTTAATTTTGTAATGATTGAGTTGGTTTATAATATGATTAATGTTGGGTATGTTGGCAACTCAATTTTTAGGGCTCATATTCAAAATATGATTTGTTTGGAAGGTCTACAACATGTTTAGTCCTTTCCTAGTATTCATGAAGAAAAACATAGCATTAATTTATTTAGTAATGTATGCATGTATATCTAGTACAAAAATACTCTATGTTAGTATTTTTGTCACATTTTCAATATGAAAACCTTAAATGTAAGTATAAATGAAGATGTTTCTAGTATTTATTTACATTCTTTCTATATTTGCAACAATGGAATTAGAAATATACCTCCATTGCTCCCTTGCATACTCTTACACAACAATGAAGGAGTTAGAATCCAAAAGTTGGGTTTAGACATTGACAAACCCTAAAAGAAACCCCATTTTGTGTCTATTTCAATATGCCACAGTTGAATTATAGCTTCAATAGAGTTCAAGCAATCATAAGATGATTCAATGTATGAACTACATTTGTCTTCAGTGAAGACATCGAAATTTCTTATAGGGGATCAGAGTTTTCTTTAGTATTGGGGTTGTCTCATGCGGGGCAGCTTGTGGACATTAGTCTAAAGATGAAGTTAGATATAGTTGACTGTTCGTTTTCCAAATTTTTTTTGAATGTTAACCGTGTACAAATATTTATAAGGTTACAAGAATTTGTGGATAGACACATTAATCAAGATATAGAAGATTTTGCTAGGTTATATATACTTTTTATTTTTAATTGTATTATGTTTCCAATGTGCAACTATTGCGCACCTCTTTTTATTATCCCTTATGTCGATGATATATTTCTATTGGGTTGTATGCATGGGGGGAGACTGCATACAATTGTGTAGTTTAAGAATTGATGAATCATTGGGAGGTGACACACAAAAAGTACAGAGGAAGAAATACTTTGGCAGTTGTACTGTTGGTCTTTTTGTGAGTGTCTTCGAATTTTTAAATTATATAAGTATTGTCATTTGCTGTAAATAACTATAACTTTTTGCTTTCTCAACGATAGGGATGGGTGCTTGAGCACTTTCCTTTTTCGAGAAAGCCTAAATTGTTGTGTGCATGCTTGTGATTCTTTTGGTGACCTAACAGCAAATCTCAAAAAATGTGACTATTGCATAGAAAGCTTTTAAGCAAATTAAAAGGAAAAATGTAGAAGTTTATTGTTTATGTTTAGAATAATTCCCTATAAGTTTGATATTTGAGAGAATATGTAAATTTCTATTGTAAGAATTATGCCTATTTATCCATTTCCCAAGGAGGACAAACTTGGCACTTCAACGTAGGTAATTATTTAGATGCACATGATTACTACTTGAAGTTTACTTTGTTATTATACTAATAATTTTGTGCTGGTTCCTTCAATGCCAAGCGAGGATGTTTCAAGATTTGAGGCTCAATAAAAGCAGAGCAATGAAGAAATGGAATTGTTAAAGCACAAAATTACAATTTTAGAGAGCAAATGAAATGAAGCTGACGAGGATAAGATGACTGAAGAGGAGAAAGAGAATGAAGTTGAGAAGGATAAAGAAAAGGACATTGAAAAAGAAGAGAAAAGTGGTGATGTTGCTGTTGGTGCTAAAGACAGTTATGAGAAACCACAACTAGAGGTTGTAATTGATGTGCTTGAGACTCTAAGTGGTGGTAATGATGGTCATAATGGTTATGATGGTGATAGTACTGTTGATGTTGGGAAAGAGGGAGAAAGAAGGGGAAGATGACATTCCACATGAAGAAAAAGCAAAAAGAAGTATGATTATACCTCTTCTAATGTCCGAAGTGTGAGAACAAGAGATCATAGGAGGAAAATGACAAAAAATGAAGACTTTATCACACATCCCTCTCCATACCATCAAAGAGATTCAAAGTTTAGGTCCATAGAGGTCGTAGTAGAGGTAGAAAGGCCTCAAAGAGAAAGGTCATAGAGATGATCCAAAATACAGCTAAAGAGATTGATGTTGAAAAAGTAGCTCAAGATATTAGAAAGGAGAAAACTAATACTGTAAAAGTGAGTTTAAATATTATGGGGTCTGATGTGTAATACTTCATCTATTTGTAAAAGTACCAAAATTATGAACAAAAAATACTGTAAATTGGATTTTGAATATTGAAATTATTGAGAAAGAATATTGCCTCCTATTTTTTCAATGCAAATTACATATATCTCATAGGGTGCTATTGTTGTCTACAGTGATGTTAGTGTTGAAGGTTTTAGAATTCGCCTAAGTGAATTTTGATCGAAAAAAGATTATAGAGGGCACCATGACATTCCTGATAGATAACAAAGCATTATTGATTTGTTTTTATCTCAAGCTATTTTGGAGTAAAAATAATTTTCTACTTGTTTTCCTTTTTATTAAAAGTTTTGAGACTCTGTTAACTAATAATCTTGACTTATTTTATAGTGTCATTATTTGGGATGGACCTAAACACTTTATTAGAGGAGATGTTTCATGTGATCTGTTATTTGGAAAGGAGCTGAGAGGTGATCTCTTTGATTGTTGATTGAAGATACTGTGCAGTAGCTCTTTCTATGTATCTTCTGGACATGGAATGTGGTGTATGTCTACCAATAGCTAGGTAAATAATTTTTAAAATATTCTTCACTCTACATGTTAAAATGAGCACTAATACCAATACAATTGGTAGACTATAATACTTAACCAGTTGGAGATGCTAAACTAGAAATGCACAATAAAACCACATTAATATCTAATGTTTCTTGAAGAAATGAATGTAAGTCTATGAAAGATGCTTGAGCAGCTAAATTTAGGTGTGCTGGTTTGTTATTTTTCCAATTGTTTATAAGTTCCATTAGTTTCTCTTGGTTTTTGATGCATCCACAAAGAAGTTTACACAGATGAATTTTGCTTGGTCCCCAATGTTAAAAGTGAAACAAGAGTTTATATAAGTTCGTTGTCCTTTAAAAATATTCATATAAATAATTCTTTTAAAAATTAATTATTGATGTTATAATTATGCTTTGTAGGATAAGTTTATAGCAAAATATCTTAGGCATTTATTGGGGTATAATGTTGGAAAAGGAAAAATTCAATATGGCTACTACCGCAAACAAGTAGGCAATGTGGAATAGGGAGTTTATTGCTTTTTTGAGTTGAATGTATGAAAGGAACAAATAATATTTTTGGCATTATGCAACTTATGTTCCATTGATGTATATCGTGCACATATAGCTATTATGATTCTAAGCTATGAGTATGGCTTGTTGCATTTTGATATAATATGAGGGTAGCTTGCCGCATTTTGATACAATATTTAGGAGGCTACTTTCTTGTAAGGTTAAGGTCATCAAGAATAAGAAGGGAGAAGATAGTTTAGCTATTGAGGGCAAGCAGTTATGATAACAAGCAGCCGGGTTATGGTGGCCAAACTACACTCAATACTTAAATATAAAGTTCCAGTACTAGTCTCTAGTGATACAATATTTCTCTTTGTATTCTCAGTATACTTGACCAAGTATAAAGTATTGACCATTGGTATCAGTTGTAGTTTAGATAAGAATGATAATGTGATTAGATATGGGGTTTTGGATAGTTATTATTTTGACAAAGTTAGTTTTGTTAGAGGATATTATGGTGAATTTGGTCCTTCATTTATTATACAGGCAATGTTATATGTTACATGTTACATGTATGTATTGCATGCTGGTCCATTTGCATTATATTTGAAGATGTATGTGGCATCTATATTAAGCTAAATAGTACTTAATTCCCAAAAAAGGTAGCATGTAGAATAAGAAATAAGTATAAAAGAAAAAACTAGAAAACACAAAGCACATATAGAACAATGAGAATTTAGTGCAAAAATGTAAAGTTTTAAGTGCAGAACCTCTAAAAGTAAATACACAACATCATCAAATTTAGTACATAAATGCAGTCATGAAGTACATAAATACCAAAATTAGGTACGTTTTTTTTGAATTTCTAGTATCATTCTCAGCACATAAGGGATCATTTTTGATTCAACTTAATTAGGCTATTGCATGATCATACGACTATGAAGTAGTAGTCCCATTACTTATATAATCATGATAGATTTGGTGGTTTTGGAGAGAGGTGTCGAAAGGATTCATTTGGATCACACATTAGTGGTTTATGCTAGTACGAACGAGGGTACAAGTGGTTTGATGTGAGTGTTTGTGTTCCTAAATATTCCAACATGTACTACCATGACCATTTCTTCGATAAATTGTGAATTAGTCACGTTAGGGCCACTAATATGTTATTCCATGCATTGAAATAAGTTTAAAATTGGCCTTTGGAAAACAAGTATAGAATCCCTAAAAGTAAGTACACAACATTGTCAAATTTAGTACATAAACATAGCACGAATTACATAAATGCAGAAACTGGGTGTTTGTTTCAAATTTTCCAGTATCATTCTCAATGCATAGAGGATCATTTTTCATTTGGCCTAATCTATCCATTGCATGATTGTAAGACCAAAAAGTATTAGTCCCAAGACTTATATATTCATGATAGGTTGGGGGGTTTTGGAGAGGGGTGTTAGAAGGATTCATTTAGCTTACGTATTAGTGGTTTATACTAGCATGAATGAGAGCACAAGTGATTGGATGTGGGTGTTTATATTCCCAAACATTCCAATATGTAGTGCCACGATCATTTATTTAACAAATCATGAATTAGTTGCATTAAGGTCATCAATGTGGTATTCCACGCACTGAAATGAGGTTAAAATTAGCCTTTGAAAAAGTAAGTATAGAACCTGTGAAGGTAAGTACACAACATTATCACATTCAACACATAAATGCAATCACAAAATACATAAATGCCAAAATTGAGTACTTTTTTTCAGATTTTCTAGTATTATTCTCAACATATAAATGATCATTTTCCATTTGGCCTAATTTGGCCATTGCATGATCATAAGATCATGAAGTATTAGTCCTAGGACTCATAGTCATGATAGATTTGGTGGTTTTGATAGGGGGTGTCATAAGGATTTATTTGGCTCACACATACGTGGTTTATACTAGTACGAATGAGTGCACAAGGGGTTGGATATGGGTGTATGTGTTCTCAAATATTTCAACACATACTACCACAATTATTTCTTCAATAAATCATGAATTAGTCATAGTAGGGTCACCAATGTGTTGTTCCACACATCAAAATGAGTTTAAAATCGACATTTAGAAAAGCAAATAGAGAACCCCTAAAAGTAAGTACACAACATTGTCAAAATTAGTACATAAACGCAGTTACAAAGTACATAAATGCCAAAACAAGGTAATTTTTTAGGTTTTCCAATACCATTCTCAATGCAAAAGGGATCGTTGTCCATTCAGCGTAATATGGCCTTTGCATGATCATAAGACCATGCAGTATTAGTCGCAAGACTCATATAGTTATGATAGGTTTGGTGGTTTTGGAGAGGGGTGTTAGAAGGATTCATTTGGCTTATGCATTAATGGTTTATATTAGTACAAATGAAAGCATAAATGGTTGGATATGGGTGTTTGTGTTCCTAAAATTTCCAATAATATTATCATGACCATTTCTTAAACACTTCAAATTGAGGTTAAAATTGACTTTTGAAAAAGCAAGTTCAAAGCCCCTCAATATAAGTACATAACTAGTGCAATTTTTTGTATATAATTGTAGCTCTAAAGTATATAAGTGCTTGAACTGCTTTGATATATAACATTAGATGCAATACCAAACATTGTAACACGTACTATTTCTTATATATATTCCGCGCTTTGAATTGAAGTTAAACTTGGCCTTTGGAAAAGTAAGTACAAAACCCCTCATTATAAGTACTTAACTAGTGTGATTTTAGTACATAAATGCAGTTCTAAAGTACATAAGTATCTAAATGTATACTTTATTGGGATATCCAATATCATTGTTAGCAGAAAATGATAATTTGTTTCTACATTTAAGGTGTTTGAGAAATTTGGCATAATATCTAAAAATCTTGATCTATTACACTAGATGCAATACCAAATATTCCAACATGTAGAATCACTTATGGGTTGTTCTATGCATCAAATTGAAGTTAAACTCAACTTTTGGAGAAGCAAGTACAAAACCCCTTATTATAAGTACATAATTTGTGCAATTTCAGTACATAAATGCAATTTTGAAATACATAAGTACCTAAATGTGGTAGTTTTTTTTTTTTGGGATATCTAGTATCATTTTTTTTTATAGAAAATGGTATTTTTATTTGCATTTAAGGTGTTCGAGAAATTTGATATAATATCTAAAAATCTTGATATATTGCTTTAAATGTAATATCAAACACTCCAACACATACTATCATTTATAGGTTGTTCCATGCATCGAATCAAAATTAAACTTGGCCTTCGAAAAAGCAAGTACAAAACTCCTCATGTACATTACCAATGCAATTCCAGTACATAAATGCAGTTCTAAAGTACGTAAGTACCTAAATGGGATACTTATTTTTGGGATATCCAGTATCATTATTTACAGAAAATGGTATTTCTAATCTGTGTTTAAAGTATTCAAGAAATTTAATATAATATTTAAAATCATGATATATTACACTAGATGCAATGCCAAACATTCCAACAAAGAGTCAACAAATATTGCTACATAACAGTCCAAATAGTCTAAATCTAACAAGTCTTTCAAAATGCAAAAATTAACAGTTGTCATTCTTTATTCATTGATTATATCCCTTTTATGCTCCTTTTTCATGTGGATGAATAATAAATAAAAAAGATATTAGTTATACAGTAATGACAAGAAGGTATAACAAGCATACATATAAAACATAATGGTAAGCAAATGCATCAACGGGGTCAAGCTAATCTGGCTAGTTATAGCTTCTTTGCATGTACGACGGTTATGCTTGGTTCTACCACAACGTCTACACCTAATTGCTTGACTATCAATTAGAGATGAAAATCTCTGTGTCTTTCTACGATGTGGTTGAGGTCACACATCAGGTGCATAAATAATTAGTTCTTTCTCTACGTGGACTGTGTTCAGGTCAAAAGTAGGTATAAGATTAAGTACAAGTTTGTGGGCTTGTTGATACAAATAAACTTAATTGTATTGATCAGTAAAGTCATACATTGATAGTGACCTAGACTTAATGTAGGCACAAGCATGCTTGCTGAAATGAACAACTCCAACTGTGCAAATCCACAACATAGAATTTGTCATGATTAGTGACCTCAAAGTTCCAATCACTAGATTTCTCTATTTTTAGTGTACAAGAGGCCCTATATTTTGCTACTAACTTCTTCTCCTACTTCGGGCATAGTACTATAGTGAGTTTATTAGATTCTTCTTAGTAATCATGCATTATAACTATGATTTGTTTGTGTATATGATCGATAATAGCTACAACAAGCATAAATTTTGCTTGTTTAAACCAATTATTTCAATATATTGCCTAATTGTTATTTATTACTCCCCACCTATCACTAGTATAAGCATAGAATTTACCTAACATTGGGGCTTTGATTGCATGATGAAGTATCTAGCAAGAGATACAGACTCCATTATACTGTTTATATGCTGAGTATATTCTTACTTTGTTGGAGCATATGCAGTTTTCATGAAAATTGATGCCCAATGTTTCTTGTTGTGGAGGGGGTACTTTTTCATTATTTGAAATTGAAATTATGTGATCATTAGATTTCTTGAACTATTACTTGAACATTAATTTAGATAAAAACATAGCTTTTAATAAAATACAAAGAAATCATACTTGCTTTTTGGAGTTTTCTGCCAAGTATATAAAATAGTATGTGTGATGGCTGCCGAGAAATACCATGGATATGGCTTTAAGAAGCCCAATATGTCGATCATAGAAAAACGTAAACCTTTTAAACCTTATACTATGCATCAACAGTTGCATATGCTAATGTGAACAAATCATTATTGGGATCATTGGTGACAATACTAAGTAAGTATCCTTTATACTTATTTTTAATGTGAGTGCCATCTAAGAAAATTAGTGGCCTGCATCCACTAAGAAAGTTGACCAGATAAGTTGTGAAACAGATAAATAATAACTGAAAATTTAGGGTCACCAGTTCAACCTCATAATCCGCAATATTTCCAAGATTTGTTTCCTTCATAGCCTTGTAATACTACCTCAATTTATCAAAGGGTGCCTTGTCTGCCCCATGAATGTCATACATAGCTATTTTCTTATCCAACCATGCTCTATGGTATATAATTTCTATGCTAAATTCTTTATGAGTATCTTTCATCAAGTTATTAGGTCAATAACAGGGCTCTCCTTTTAATTTTTCTTTCATTACATTAGCAACCTAAGTAGAATAAGCTCTAGGATGTCCCCATGTCTGAAGACTATCGTCATTACATATATGTTTCAGGTTGTATTTTCAAATACCAAAGAGTTTGTTAGCTTCATGCCTTAAGGTATATATTCTCCATTTGCAATTATTATCACTACAAATTGCTATAATCTTTTTGAAATCATTTTTCTTATATATGAAGGGCCTTCTAGTAGCAACAACATAATTTTTAAGTTTAATTCTAAACTCTTTAGTATTCTAGAACATCTGCTCCTCTCCATGGATGCAATGATGCCAAGCATCAATTGAATTTCTTTGTAATGCTAAATCATATTGTGACTTGTGTAGGAAATGTTCTCCTATATTTCACTCCTAAATGGGTCTTTATTGTAAAGAAATAATATAGTCAAATATATAATAATTGTCAATAAAGTATTGCAAGATTAGTGTGTAAGTACTCAACTATGCAATTTCAGTATGCAACAACAAGATAACTAGGTACTTATGTAAACAATATAAATATTTAATATAGAAGATAAACAATTTGAGTAGTTAACATAGAGGAGATAAGTATTGAAATGATTGAATCCAATGTTTAATGTAGAAAGAACTAAGCAGTGACACAAAAACAAATGTAGTATTTGACATAAAAGAGCTAAGTATTGAAGTGAATGAATCAAGTATTTTGCACAAAAGAGCAAGCACCGGATAATCATAAAATTCAATATTCAACATATGTGAACGAAGTATTGAAATGAACAAATTTAGTGTGTAACATAAAAGGCCTAAGTATTAAAACACACATATACTGTATTCAACGTAGAAGTGCACAAGTACTAAAATGAACAAATTCAATATTTAACATGGAAGACCTAATTACTAAAACACATAAGAAAAAGTATTCTGTGAGATAAATTGTATACAAATAATAATGCGGAGAGGTACAAATTATGACAATGGAAGTATGTTAAATAAGAAATACAGTATGAAATTGAAGATATGAAGTATTTACCTACTTACATAGCTATGTTGCCTTCCCCATTCACTAGGTTCACTTTTTTGGGTAGCCATCATACCAACTAACATCATCTTTAAGCATAAATGCAGGCAAATTATGTTGGACACATCCTTGTCAGCATTCAAAGTCACATACATGTTTATAGTAAAGTAGTTCTCATGATAAAATTTTGCTTACTGCTAGCGACATAAGTGAGAACACCTAATGTCCTAAGCTCATTCAATTCATCAATTCAAGGCTATAGATCGCCATCTATCATGGCTTTTGGATTTCTTGGCCCAGGAATAAAGCATATAAAAAATATATGATGTCATATATGTTTTAAGAGGTAAATTATGTAGTGTCATTATAACAACCCACATGAACACATGTGAAGTAGATTGAGTGAAAGAAGTTAATCCATTAGTACAAATGGTGTCATATGTCATTACATTTTTGGGGTTGCTTGCAAAGTAAAGATGTGTTAGATAAAACTGTATCCAGGTATTCCAATATGATGGATGACATATGACACCGTCTGGTTGATGGTTTTTGTGATGCCATCTCATGTGAGGTGTTGAACTCACGAACACATTTAGCCTTTGCAACCTAGGAATCATAGGCAAATAGTGTTATCTTTTTATTGAAACTTCTCAAAACTTTACTTTACTCTTTGTCTCATCTTGAGATTTGTACTTAGGTGCTCTACAAAACTTACATTGATTTTCATTTGCATCTTTTTTGTAATATAACATGCATCGGTTGACATAGTAATCAATTTTTTTGGTCACCAAGTTGAGCCTATTGACTAGCTTTCATGTTTCGTAGTAATAAATAGGTACACCACTCCTTCATAGTAGGCTTCAGACATTAATGGTAGTACATCACCCATGGCATTATGTGATAGATTGTAGTCACTCTTAATGTTGAGCAATTTTATAGTGATAGATAAAGGAGAGTGCAAAACGATGAGACTTGGATCAAGGATCTACACCTTTCCCTAAGGAAGGTCAGCTCCAACCACTCGTAGAAAGAATGGGGTATTCAAGGCCAGATAGAGATTTCTTCTCCAATTTTACATATATCCCACAATAGTTGATTGTACTTGGATAGCAGGTTATAAAATCTTTAAGCATCTTCATTGGGTTCTTTGTTAGTATCAAATCGAAATGGTGTACACTCATACCCGCAATTAATCTTGACTGCGTTGTATACCATTTTTGTATGTCGATGCAGCTTACTAGGATACAGATTTTGTTGTCCACTAGTTGATGCACCATAATTAAATCTATAATTATATGTTTGTGTGTAAGGATCTAACTCTCCATAGTTTGTCCAGTAAGAATAATTTTCCCAAAATCCTACCCAATACAAATGCACCTTATCTTCATCGGATTTTCAAAATTGACATTTCATTTCATATCGTTTGCAGGGCACCTAATGCCTCCATCTCTCACAAATTAAGGCAAACTACATGCATGATTAATAAATTCCTCAACTCTATCCATAAACTCTTTCCTAATTCTAGTATAACTAGGATACAACCTATTGCTTATGCAAACTCTATATGGAAGAATACTATCCATCTATATCACTAGAAAATTATGTTACTGATATTAATAGAGTATTCTTATAAGACAGATTAATTAATTATATTTATTCGTCATTATAGGTAGGGTATTTTTAAAATTATAAAAAGAATTTCTTGATTTTATATTATAATTGGAAACCAAAGATTCAAATTCTTTTTTACTAGTCAGATATAGAGATGCATATTCATAAACATATCCTAGAACACTATAAATTATAAACCATTTAATATCACAGTACCTTATTGCTCCATATACATGTAAGCAAACAATAATCCAACAACAATAAATGGGAAGGCTCCACCCTTTCCCACAAAACCTGTCCTCCAGCTTAAACCACCAATTCTAATTTCTATATTGAGTACACGATTACTATTCATAAAGCTGTAATATTTTGATTAGACTAATTCATATACATAAAAGAAAAGTGTGCTTTATTTTATCAGAACATGCAGAATATAAGCACTAGAGGGAATGAACGTACAAAAGTGCTAGATATCAACAATTAAAATACATGCATACGACAATTAAAAAGAATAGTTACAAATTAATTCAATGTAAACTAAGTAGAAAAAAATTAATGACACATAGTTACATATATATTGTATCCTATATCTAAATACAATGATAATTAACAAATATAATATAACCAAGATATAACAACTAATAAGATTTCAAATTAATATGAAATAGTTAATTAAATCATAAATTGACATTAAAGTACATAAACTTACTAATTAATTTCTAAATTGAACAAATACTAAATTAAACAAATTGAACATATAATTCAAATTTAATAATATCTACATTAAACAAATGAAACCATAAAATATCAATAACTAAAATGCTAAACACATATTAATGAATTAAAACAACAAAAATAAATTTAAACCCTAAGTTAGTATCTAATTTCTACAAATGTAAAATTAAACCATAATGTCTCAATTATTTTTAATATTTATAAATATAGAAACATAAAACATCAAAAAACTAATCTAATCCATAAACTAAAATCTTGACATATTGAAAACACAATTAATTTTCAAACAATATATGTACACACATACAAACAAATACATACACATACATATGAATATAGATATTAATAATAAGTCATAATTAAACCAAAGAAACTGGTGGTGGTTGCAATGGTGGCGCGGTGTGGTGGTAGGTGGCGTGCATGGTGGTGGGAATAGATAGTAGAGACAGGAGGAGAGGAAATGTGAAAGAATGAAAGAAAGAGGGAAGAAAAGAGATTTTGACAGGGTAATATTTTTAATTTTCCGAGGGACTTCTGTGGAAAGTCTATCAAAGGTTTCTCTCGGTAGTTCAATTATTTAATATTAAATAATTTTTTTTAGATATTCCAATGAAATAATCATTAGAAACTTCGTCGAAGAAGATTTTCGATGGATTTTTCAGATGGATATTCTATTGGAAAATTTGATGCTAATTAAAATGGTTCCAAAGTTCTCTAGTTTTTCATTACTTTTGTAGCGGATTTCCAACATCCATCCATGCCGTTGGAAATCTGCCTTAAGTCTGTTGGAAATTTCCAACGGAGTAGTTCCATTGAAATTTTTTGTTGGAAAATCAACAATTTTTTATAGTGAAAAACAATGGTGAGCCACTTTATATACGTTTCATATGATCATATGAATACCTAAACATGTGTGTAATTTTTAAGATTGTTGAGTTAATAATTGAAGTTCACATCAAATGTTTCGTTTCAGTTCACATAAAAATAAATTTCGACTCAAGCCCAATCTTAAACTGGAAACAATACATACAAAAGCAAAATTATTAAACCAACAAAACATAATATAATAGAAACTTCGCTAGCAAATCTATTAAATAGCTCATGTTCAAGGAAAGCTTAGTGCACCTAAATGCATTACTCTTGACCATCAACAATGATCACATACTATAAGACAACAATGTGTGCATGATCATCGTAGATAGCCTAAGCTGGTGCATGACAGCAAGTAATGTCCCGCGAATTTCATCTTTGTTTCATGAAAGTAAATTTTATGGAGGTAAAAGATCAATTCTAAGAGAAATTCAACTCTTATATGATGATTCTTGCTTTAAAGTAAATAGTGAGCTAGATGAATATTTTATCTTGTTGATCCCTACTGTGCGCAGTAACACTCCCTGAAAGGCGAAAATAATGGAAGAGATAAAAGATTCAGCGGGAAATTTTTTTTGACAATGTACACATCAACATTTACTAAGGCAAGAAAATATGCTCTACTATAATTTTCCTTTTAACAAGTCTATATAGAGACATTTGACAGATGCTAATAAGTCACAAGAAGAGAGGTCAATCCTTTGCTAGCACTGCTTTTGTTTTAGGGTGAATTAGGCTACCACCCCTAAGATCAATTTGGCGTAATTACAAAAATATCCTAGCTTTCTTAAAAATAATTGCAAAAATCCTCATGAGGTTTGTCACTGTCCAACAATTTAGTTCAACCATTTGCCGTTGTTAGGATTTTTTCAAATTGCCATTAAAAATGGCATGTGAAATTCCATAAATGCCCTTTTTGGTAATTTGATTGATAAAATGATTTTGTGAAAGTACCAAAACTGCCTAAAAACCTTAATAAAAATACAAAAATGCCCTACATCTCAAAAAAATATATATTAAAAAATATTTAAAATATTTATGTACATATACATACATGTATAGTGTATAATGTTGTGTAATATATAATGGTATATACATATATATGTTAAATAAAAAAAGATATATACATATATATTCAAAAACACCCCCACCCTTACTCCCAACCCCCTAATCCCACCAGATCTAGCCATGGTGGCCACTGGAGCAATACCTGCCATGGTGTTGCTATGTTGCCATGGGCTGTTGCTACCACGGTCACAACAGCAAGTTATCATGGCTAGGTAGCTAATAACTACTTGTTGCCCATGGCAGCCATGGCATGGTCATGGCTAGCAGAGGAAAAAAGGTTAGGGTGGGAGGCATGCCATGGCCGGCAGAGGAAGAAGGAGGGGGGGTGGGGTCAGGTTGGGGAGGAGGGAATGTATTTTTTATTAAAAAATTATTTTTTAATTAATAAATAATTGAGTTTAAAATATATATTTGAATTCTTTTACTTATTTATTCATAATTAATATTGTATCTAGCTTTTTATTTTTTATTTTTTTAATTAATTAATAAATTTAACTAAATTTCATTAATTATTTTATATGTATTTATTATTTGGATAAATATTAGTTTAATTATTTTAAATATCTTTATTTTAGAAATCATTTTGACTAGTAGAAATTTTTAATTCAAAAAATTTCTTATCAACTAATTTTTCTAATTCAGTGACATCTTTTAAAATAAAATCTTGAATTTTCGATGGAGGTTGGATTATAGGAACTGCAATAATTTCTTTAGAAGTAGATGTTTCTAAATTTTCTTTTGGATTTTTTTCTAAAATTCTTTCATTTTATTAATAGATGTTATTGATTTTGTTACTCTCACATGAAGAGAATGCATATTTTCTCCTAAAACACTTAAAAAAAGATTAGCATAATTATTTTGTCTAATTTTCATATTAATATGAGTAGTTGCTAGGTTTAATTTTTCACTTTCAAAAAGTTTCTGAAATGCAGAAAACTATATTTTATATTCTTCTCTTTCCATGTAAAAAGGATTTTGAGGTAGAATGATTTCTTTTTGTTTCTTTCCATCAAGAAATACAAACATTCTTTCTATTACAGAAAGGTAATTATTAACATATTTATAAATCATGGGACAAAAGGAATTAATTGATTTTTTTTAGTTACAGATTTATAAAATTCTTCTTGGAAATATAATTTTTTTTTGGTAGAAAAAACTTCAAAAAATCATTTTCTGAAAGGTTCCCACCTTTCTTTGTTAAATTCTACGTATATTAATCTTCTATTATAACGTCCAGGACTAAAATCTTGTTTTTGATTATTCATAAAAATAAATTTATATTATAGAGGGGTATTACCCACTAAAAAATTCATATCAAATTCAGTTGGTTCTATTGAACCTTCACTGTTATTATCACTATTATTATCATTATGAGGAATTCCATGAATAATATTAGATGATGGAATTTTTAACTTATCAAATCTATTATTTAAAGAACTATCGCTTCTAGGTATTTCTTTTTCTGAAGGTAATTCTTTTAACCTATATGTAGATTCCCTAGAAGAACTTGGACTTTAAACAATATAATCAAGTGGAGAAAAGTATGAAAATGATGATTTGTATGATTTGGATCTATTAAATCCCAATAAAGATCTATATGATGAAGATGTCATATTATTATCAAATTGTATTTTTGCATCTCCATCTGGAGTTTGTATAATTTGACTAATATTATTTTGAACAACTAACTATGGAGGAATAGCTTATTCAATCGCCCAACTATTAGAAAATTGCACTTCTTCCCACTTAATGGGTCTTCTAGTTGTAATATGAGAACTACATAAATTTGATTTTATAGGAATTGTTTCATTAATATGTCTATTGATCATTTTATAGTGAGGATTCAAAGTACAAAGCAGTTTATAATATAAACGATAATAGATACGTATAGTTTATGTTCCTTGCTTATAATTATAACCATGTAATTTAACATTTGATATTAAAGCATCAATAATATTAACATAAGATAATGATAATTGAAGATTAGGATAAACATCATAATAAACTAGCCCATGTGCCAAGTTAGATTGATACCTATTATTGAATGTTTCTAATTTAAATTTCTTGCATATCTAAAAACTGCAATAAACTATTAGGCAAATTATCAAGAGTAAGAGGTTTGAAAGCAATTTGTACTAAGCCTATATGAATAAATCTATATTTAGATGTACACTTTTTAATATCATTCCTATGGAAAAGTTATATTGAAATATCATCTTTATTAAGAGAGATAGATTCCTCAATAGTTTTAACTACTTCTTTAAATCCAAGTTTTTCAAAAGTACCATACTGATAAATCATTTTTGGATCTACCCTAGGGATAGTCCATTTATTAAGAAGATCAATTTTATTAGGAAGATCTATTTCTTCTATTATACTATTTTTAATTATTTCTTTATTTTTAAAAATATTCATTTATGATTTAGTGTTAAGCAATACCAATAATTAAATATCCATGGCTCTAATTCCATGGATTTTATGTAGGAGATAATGATCTAGAAAGAGTTCACAGAACACAAGAATCTTATGAAGGAGATCAAGATCTAGAAAGAGTTCATAGAACGCCTTCCAAAAGATGGCCATTTCGGACGTTTACCTAGATTCAACTAGCAAGAATCAGATTATATGAATCAAAGCCCTAAAAACCCTCCTGGAAACAATGGGCAACAAAGGGGTAATCGAGCTTCAAACGGATCTGACCTGTTGTTGAGCCCTAGAACCCTATTCTAGCTAACTCATTTCATAGATTCAATACTTTCAACATAGCCTTTTCTATTGTGGCCATATAATATTCCACAATAAATTACTTGACACTAAATAATTTATCCTTCCATTAGGATAAGAAATAAACTAAAATAAACAAAATAAAAGAAAAAAATTATTGAAAATTGCCTTCATTGAGATAATCGGCCAGAGGCCTTCTTAAGGAAAGATAAAATTTTATAGGAGAGAGGGCAGGAGAGAATATGGGAATACAAAGAAAGTATAAAGAAAGAAAACATGGTTAATTCTATTTCTGCCTCTTTCAAAACAAAAACCTACCTTTTATAAGAGCAGAAAAGAAACTATTCTGGATTTCAAAATTTTGAAGTTTGAATAGAAAAGGTAGACAATCTATTATTGTTTGTTCTATTACAATTTTTTCAAAAAGTAAACAGTCTATTATTGTTTAGATAGGACATCACTAATTTACTCTTTCGTGACTGTTTTCTTGAGAGATTGAAAGATTCTTTCAATTTTTTGAGAATTTGGTGGGGTATCATCCTCCGGGTATTAGGCTTTTCCTAAATATTCAAACTGGGTTTCTCTAACTCTGGATTATGCAGAAGTAGAAGTAGCCATCGATGTGTTTGATTTATTATCTTTTTCTTCATTGATATCATCAATATTTTCCATTAACTCTTTTTTGAACCACATTAAGATATTCCTTGATTAATTCTTGCTTGGACAATTTTTCTTTTCTCATTTAAATTTTTTCTGAAGCTTTCTCAAGAAGGTTTGATGATTCCTTCTTCTTTTCTTGCTCCATTGTTTCTTTGTATGTTTGAATTTGTTGAAAGATATGATCTAGAGTTTCTTGACCATGCAATTTTTTGGTCTTATTATCAATCTAAATTAATTTATTCCAAAATTTGTTGAGAAATATTCTCTTCAAACATGACATATTTTCTTCATTTCTACGAACTTCTAGCATCCATTTCTAGATCCATGGTATTGAGAATTCCATGAAGAAATACATGGTGTTCGTTCCTTCTATCAGTTGATGTTTCTACTCGGCTTCTAATAACTTTGTTGAATATTTGGATTACATATCAAAGGCCCCTTTGAATTGCTCAGGGAGATATGTGGGGTTGGACCATATGATTTCCACCAATTTAAGAACCAATTAAGTATGTCATGTCGGAAAACTTCTGGACATACCTTAATGAACTAAGAATGTTTATTTCTTTGATTTTCATATAAGAAAACATTGTCAAATGCCTGGATATAATCCCAATAATTAAACTTGATTGGAACATTGAGTTCCTTATGCAAGTGTTCTTTTTCTCAAAGAGAGGACATTCCCCATTCTTCAATTGCTATAAGCTTTTTTACTATGATCTTATTGAAATCAAATGAGGTTTTTACATTAGGACTTGGATAAAAATGTGAGATTTCACATGATCCTATAAAAACCAAAATATTCTCATAGTAAGATCTTTGTTTATAAGAATTTGATGTATCTGATGTTGTATTAAGATATCTTTAGATTATAATTCAAGGATTATTTTTCCATTGGAGATCCTTATATTCTAAGAACATTATAATATCCTTATGGTTTTTTCTATTCAAATGTAGTCAAAGAATCTTTTTCTTTAGAAGCTACATTTGACGTATTATTAGAATAAGAAGGTCTTTGAGATCTTTCTTATTTTAAACATTCCTTAGGACTTCTGTTAGAATGTCCCTGGTTTTCTTTAAATTTTAAAAATTATACAAAGAGAGAATCTTTATAAATTGGATCATCTTTATTCGAAAGAGTTGACCTACATGATGATTGAGTAAGAGAGGTAGCTATAAGCTTCAGCTTACCATGTTGTGCAATAACATTTTTCTTACCACCTCTATAAGAATGGTGGCTTCCACTTTCTTTATTATACTAAGAAATCATTTCATGGTTCCTACAAAAATTCACGGGAAAGGAAGTTAAGTAAACTATTATTAGTTCCTTGAGGAGCTAGATCAGCTTGCCATCTAGCAAACATTTGCTTAGAAATGTTGTTTAAAATCTTTGTCAAACATATATTTGGCAGCTTGACAATCAATTTTAATTATAAAAAATTAATTATATATATCATCTTGAAATTTTAGAACACATTTTACAATGGCTAGAATTTTTTTTTTTTAGCTACAATAGCATAATTTTTCTGACTATTATTACATTTTCCAGAATAAAATCTTATAAAATTTTCTTTTTTCTTTGTAGGGATCTATTTGCTTTAAAATTCCTTCATATCCTAACTTAATGCATCAGTTTCTACAATTTTTTCCCATATGGGACTAGAAAGCATTAAACAAGGAAGTTGTTTGACCTTTTCTTTAATATTAATAACCATATTAGTATGATTAATAGTCTAAGATTTTGGAATTTTCTTAAGTCTATCATATAATATAGCAGTATCTTTTGCAAGATCTTTATAATAAGGAGAAATATAATTAAAACTTCCTAAAAATCTTTGTAATTGGGTTTTATCAATAATCTTATTAGAAAATTTTGAAGCAAATTCAATGCTCCCATTTATAGGAATAATTTTTCCTTTTTCTATAAAATGTCCAAGAAATTTAATTTTTGTTTGAAATAAACTCATTTTTGGTTTCGATATAACACGACCATTATTAACAATAATTTGTTTAAAATATAAAAACGTTTAAAATGATTTTCTGTATTATTAGAAAATACTTAATCATCACAATATAAATAATTATAAAATTATTATAATGATTAAATATATTATTCATAATTTTTTGAAACTCTGAAGGTGCATTCTTCAGACCAAAAGGCATAACATTCCATTCACATTGTCCAAATGGAACATTAAAAGCGATTTTGAATCTATCAGATTCTATAATATGATTTGCCAATATTCAGATTTTAAATCAAATTTTGAAAAAATATTAGCTTCATAAAGCCTGTCTAAAAGATCTTTTTTATTAGGAATAGGATATCTAATCCATTTTAGAACTTTATTAAGAGGTTTATAATTTATTACCTATCTTGGTGCTCCTCCTTCTTGCTCAGCATGTTTATTAACATAAAAAGTTGTACAAGACTATGAAGATTTGGTTGGTCTTATAAGATCCTTTTGTAAAAGAGATTCAATTTCTTTTTTGCAAAGAGCCAAATATTCAGAATTCATTTGGCTAGGTCTTGCCTTAATAGGGATTTTTTCATCAAAATTATCTTCAAAAGGAAGATCAACAATATGTTTTTTTTCTATTCCAAAAGGCATTTGGGTGATCATTACATATTTGTAATGCAAATTGATTTTCTAAATGAGAAAGTTTTTCTTTTAGCTTCAAATTCTGAAGTTGTTCATCAATACTAATACTAATAATTTCTTGTTTTAGGAAATTTATTTGAAAATGTTTTACTTTAAGCAAATCCTCTAGTCTATTTAATATTTTTGAAAAGGGTTCTGTAATATATTGGAAATATAATTCCTTTCCACCAAAGGTTCCAAAAAAACATTTTTCATCAATATTTTGTAATGGAAAAGTTTTCTTTAAGAAAGGTGTTCCAAGAATAATTTGGTATGAAATATTCTTAGCAAGAAGAAAACTTGCACGTTTGCAAGTTTTATTCTTGCATATAAAAGCTTTTGGTAATTTAAAACTAATATCTAGTTTCTCACCATTAGAAAATCTTAAAATATTAGTAGGTTTTTCAAAGTACCTAGTAGGTATTAATCTTTCTTGGATACCATTCAAATATGCTCTGCTGTCAACAAGAGCAATTAATTCTTTTGAAAATTTATCATCAATCAACAGACTTATTTTTATTAACCATTTTTGAGAAGTCACCATTTCTAATTTTGAAAGGAAATTTTCATTATTAAAATTTTCAATAATATAATTATCTAATAAATTATCTGTTTGAGGAATAACTTGTTTTCCTTAGGAAATCTCAATCGTTTTTGTTCTTTATTCAAGAAATATATTATTTCTTTTTATTTCAAAAATTTATTTTTTCAAGTTATTAACTTGTTGCTTTAAATCATGCACTGTAGTAGAAGTTTCAATCTTTTGTCTTTCTTTCAAATGATTATAAACTTCTGTCATAGTATATGGTTCATTAGTAATTTCTTCAAAAGATTTTGAAGTTGAAGAAGTATTTTCAATTTGATCAATTATTTTTTATCTTAAAATAGGATCTTTTATAAATTTCAAAAATTCTAATGTATTATCAATAGTCAAAACATTTAATTCTAAAAATTGAGAAATTATATGATGTAATTCTTCTTTACCGAAAGAATCATTTTCCTATTTTAAGCAAGGTTCTCCGTTTTTACCAGGATCACATCAGAATCTGAACTATTAATTGATGTACATTCATTAATAGATCTTGATTATGATCCATGTTGTGAATATTCTTTTTCTTCATCATCAGAAAAATTCAACATTATTTTTGAAAGACTTTCTTTAAGATCTTCATCAATATCTAAAGCATTTATTTTCTTTTTAACTTAACATTTACTAGCATGGTGACCTACTCGACCACATTTAAAACATGCATTATGTTTCTTATATTTTTTATGGAAATATTTTTTCTCATATTTTCCTCATTCTTTTTGTTGTGACTTCTTTCCTTTTTTTTTCTTTTTTCTTTTTTCTTTTATCAAAAGAATGGCTTATTTTCTTATTAGAAGTGGCTGGAGTTTGGTCCATTCCAAATTGTCCACAAAACTGACCAAGTTGTTTTTTTCTTTCTCTAATATTATGTTTTTTAATTTGTTGGTTAAGCTTGATTTCATTACAAAGAGCTAAACCTTCTTGAATGTAAGTACCTATGAGCTTTTCATGAGTATATTTATTATAGTCAATATTTGGATCATCCGTCCTAAGAGTTTTTCTAGCTCTTCTAGCAAATAGAGGAGGAAGACCATCAATAAATTTTGACTTCAAATGAGTACTATTAGATTCAGGAAGTTCCATGGCTCTAGATAAAAATGTATATTTATAATACCTAAATGAGGTGAGACTTTGACACTAAAGACCATTCAAGAGTGTTCTAATATGTTTAGAATTAATAGTCCATCTACTAGTAAAATGTTCTATAACTCTAATAGTGAGTGTATAAACAACATTTTCAGTAGTCTGATAACTACTGCCATCTTGTTTAATCACAATAAAAATTTCTTCTTTATTAGAAGCAGTAAGATAATTATCCCACCAACCTTTAAGTTAACCAGTAAAACCTGCAACCAACTTTTTTGCTACAACTTTATCAGTATTACCATTAGCTTTATAGATAATTCTATACATAAGCATTCTGTGACCATATTATAAATATGTTTTTTAGTGAAACCATCTAAATTCCACTCATAAATATTTTTACCACTATAATTATTATTAAAAACATATTCTTTTTCTTCATGACGAACATCTTGGTGAGACGGTCTAGGATAATAATAAATCCTCATGGTTGGCCTATCGGCATACTTTTGAAGTTTATTAACTTTATCTTGAATTTCTTTTTTATAAGAATCATCATTACTTTTTGAACATATATTATCTTCAAAATCATTCTGAATAGTAGAAATTTTTAATCCAAAAAATTTCTTTTCATTTAATTTTTCTAATTCAAAGACATCTTTTAGAACAAAATCTTGAATTTCAGGTGGACGTTGGATTGTAGGAACTGCAATAATTTCTTTAGAAGTAGAGGTTTCTAAAATTTCTTCTGGAAATTTTTGTAAAAATTCTTTCATTTTATTGGTAGATGTTATTAATTCTGTTACACTCATAAAAAAGAATAAGAAAAATATGTGAAAAAATATTTCCATTAAAAATCTCATAAAAAATATAAGAAACATAATGCATGTTCTAAATGTGGTCGGGTAGGTCACTATGCTAATAAATGTAAAGTTAAAAAGAAAATAAATGCTTTAAATATTGATGAAGATCTTAAAGAAAGTTTTTCAAAAATAACATTGAATTCTTTTAAGGATGAAGAAGAAAAGTATTCACAAGATGGATCAGAATCAGGATCTATGAATGAATGTGCATTAATTAATTGTTTAGATTCTAAATGTGATCTCTACAAAAAGGGAGAACCCTGCTTAAAGTAGTAAAATGATTCTTCAGGTAAAGAAGAATTACATCATATAATTTCTCAATTTTTAGAATTAAATGTTTTGACTAACGATAATACATTAGAATTTTTGAAATTAATAAAAGATCCTATTTTAAGATAAAAAATAATTGATCAAATTGAAAATACTTCATCATCTTCAAAATCTTTTGAAGAAATTACTATTGAACCTTTTACTATGACAGAAGTTTATAATCTTTTGAAAGAAAGGCAAAAGATTGAAACTCCTACTACAGTGCATGATTTAAAGCAAGAGGTTAATAACTTGAAAAAAGAAATTTTTGAAATGAGAAGAAATAATATATTTCTTGAATAAAGAACAGAAAATGATTCAGATTTCCCAAGGAAAACAAGTTATTCCTCAAATAGATAATTTATTAGATAATTATATTATTGAAAATTTTAATAATGAAAATTTCTTTTCAAAATTAGAAATGGTGACTTCTCAAAAATGGTTAATAAAAATAAATCTTTTCATTGATGATAAATTTTCAAAAGAATTAATTGCTCTTGTTGATAGTGGAGCGTATTTGAATTGTATCCAAGAAGGATTAATACCTACTAAGTATTTTGGAAAAAACACTACTCATATTTTAAGATTTGCTAAGGGGGAGAAACTAGATATTAGTTTTAAATTATCAAAATCTTTTATATGCAAGAATAAAACTTGTGTATCTACAAGTTTTCTTCTTGTTAAGAATATTTCAAACCAAATTATTCTTGGAACACCTTTCTTAAAAAACAATTTTCCTTTAAAAAAAGGTTTTTCTGGAACCTTTGAAGGAAAGGAATTATATTTCCAATTTATTATATAACCTTTTTCAAGAATACTGAATAGATTAGTGGATTTGCTTACAGTAAAAAAATTTCAAATAAATTTCCTAGAACAAGAAATTATGAGTATTAGTATGGATGAACTACTTCAAAATTTGAAGCTAAAAGAAAAACTTTCTCATTTGGAAAATCAATTTGCATTACAAATATGTAATGATCACCTAAATGCCTTTTGGAATAGAGAAAAACATATTGTTGTTGTTCCTTATGAAGATAATTTTGATGGGAAAATTCCTACTAAGGCAAGATCTTGCCAAATGAATTTTGAATATTTGGCACTTTGCAAAAAATAAATTGAATCTCTTTTACAGAAGGGTCTTATAAGACCAACAAAATCTTCATGGTCTTGTACAACATTTTATGTTAATAAACATCCTAAGCAAGAAAGAGGAGCATCAATATCTGTAATAAATTATAAACCTCTTAATAAAGTTATAAAATGGATTAGATATCCTATTCCTAATAAGAAAGATCTTTTAGACAGGTTTTATGAAGCTAATATTTTTTCAAAATTAGCTTTAAAATCTAGATATTGTCAAATTTAGATTACAAAATCTGATAGATTCAAAACTACTTTTAATGTTCCATTTGGACAATATGAATGGAATGTTATGCCTTTTGGTCTGAATAATGCACCTTCAGAGTTTCAAAAAATTATGAATAATATATTTAATCCTTATAGTAATTTTATAATTATTTACATTGATTATGTTTTTGGATTTTCTAATAATGTAGAAAATATTTTTAAACATTTATAACACCCATAAAATTTTCTTGATTATATTTATAATATTGCTATTATGTGAAATTTTCATGAATTTTATTTATTAATTATTTTTATAAGTATGCGGTCAAATTTTTTATTTTAATAGGCTTGATCTTATTTTATTTGAAATTGTTGGGGCCGAACTTCAATTTTTGGTGACTTGATTTCACTTTTATGGAAATGCTTGGGGTTTTGCATGGAATAGCCTAAGTCAATTGTGAGGTTCAACATTGTTTTCCTAAATTCTTGGATGTAATTACTTGAGTTATTAAACCATGGGGATTGAATTGTAGATCTGGAAAATTTGATTAGATATAACTTGGTAGAATTTTCATTTTATCTTCATTCACCATTGACCTTTCTTTTATTTCAAAATCGTGACCACAATAAGCCTAACAAACCTTCTCATCGGCGAAGCTCTCACCAAACTACTCTAGTTTTTCACTTTCCTTCACCTTTCGATCACACCTATACAAACATGCACCGTTGTATGGGCTGAAACCACTAATAGCGAGAAGACATAAGGAAACCTGCCTCATGAGTTCCACGATGGCTAGCAATACAGAGGGCTGATTGGGATTCTAGGTAAACATATGGAAAGCTCTTAGTTTGAAGACCTCATTTGAATTGTTGCATGGGAGTTTTGCACTACGGCGGTAGCGGGAGGGGCAATTGGAGCTCGATGGTAGAAGTGATTATGTTGGTTGTTCAGCTCAGTTTCTGTAGCTACAGGCTATGAAATTTAAAACTGAGGGCGGTATTGGATAGCTCTTGTCAAAAGGAGAAATTTTGTGGTAGTGCCCTAGTTTTTCGATAGCGATGGATAGCAACGATGAAAGAGAGACAATATCCTCTCCTCAATGTGATGAATGCTTTGATGCTATTGGTTTGTGGTTTCAGACTTCTGGTAATGGATTTGGATTTTGATAATGGTATTATGTTATATATACATTTGTTATATATGTTGTATCTTTCTTTTTATAGCATTGTACCTTGCTAAGAGTAGGATGTGAAATGATATATATAAGTTTATTGATCCCTATGATGGGAATTTGGAATGGGAATTGTGGACTTGGACTTATGCAAAATGCCAAAATTAGACTTTAGTTATGGTATTAAGAACTACATTATAAGTTACATGGCAATTGATTTGGAAATTGATTAGGAATTTACATATATGTGTTGCTTAGGATTATGATGACCTTGATTTGTATATAAGATGAGGTTAATCTTGGAATTATGCAGTCGATGAGATGTTAGGTTAAAATGATGAAATGGTATAAAAATGGGCTAGTATTTCCTGATATATGAAACAGATGTGGAAATTGAAATGTACTTGGAAAACATTAATGTTATTAGTTATTTTTTTCAGGATGATAGAGTTGTGTTAATAGGTTAATTGGTAATCTTGAATTATAATAAGCATGATAATGATGTATTAAAAAGTCAAATGTAGGTTTTGACTATAATTATGCTATGTTGGTTAGGTGGCAAAGAGGTGGAACCTGAGGATCAGTAATTGTGACTTTTGACTGCATTTCCTAAGCTGATAGAGGTAAGGGTCTCTCACTTTGGGCTATCATTTTGTACAAGCTTACTCATAACTTGTTAAAAATTACTATAAGGGTTTGCACATTTAGCCTTGTTATACCTATTGTTCTTATGGCAAAACCCTTGTGAGGGTTAATACACTGGACTATACTTGCTCATAACTTGACTATACTTGCTCGTAACTTGATTATTATTTTTGCTTGTTTACTTGTTTACTTGAGATTCGTGCTTGATTGTACACTTGATCATACTCAATTTGTTTGATTGTGTACCTCTGTGTAGTTTTGTACTTATATCACTCTGTTGAGTTGTTTTTGATTATTCTAGTGCCCAGAACCCCTATCTATCTTATTGGTACTTGTTATGTTTGGTCTTTGGTATTGTTTTGCTACCAGATGCCTTGCTGGCATGTTCAATTACTTGTTCGTACTTGTCATACTTGCTTGAGGATAATACTTGGGTCGAGTGCCAATCTTACGTAGAATGTTGGGATACATGGGACATGCTTTACAATCCACCTAGGTGTGCACAGTATGCTAGGGATTTCCTTTAGGTATCGACAGTACGTTAGGGGTTTCTCCTCGGGCATCATAGTGCGCTATACAATCTATATAGGCACACCAATTATATGCTAAGCTGTCACGCTTAGAAGTACTTGTTTGAATGGTATATGGAAAATATATGCATGTCTTACTTGTTTTGTTGGAATGTATATACAGTAAGGGATTGCTTGTTGTACTCATTCTTGCTTGTTTGTAACTGCTTTTAGAGCAATAAGACAGGAGTGTTCCTATTGTTATTATCTTATTTGTTTAAATCGTAACTATACTTGTACTATTTGATGATTTTAAATCTATTAAGATATTCTTTTTCCTTGATAAATTTCTATTATTTCTTAACTATATATCCCTCACTAAGTCCATTGGACTTACCCTCATTTCCCTTAAATCTTGTAGACAAGACTGAATAGGTATGAAAGTTCTGACTTGATGGCAAAGAAGTTCCATTTTGTAATAGTTTAGCTATGCTAATATAATTATGGGACTTATGATGGGTGGAGATGGGTCATATGATGGAGTACTACGATAGGGCCATTATCTAGGTCATGGTGATGGCACAGGAATTAATATGTCAGTTGGACCTTTAGGCATCTATCCAGCCCCAACACTTGATCATAAATAAGGGCTACAATAGGAAGAGCAACTCATTAAGGAACAAACACCTATACCCAAGGAGAAACTTAAAGCAATACTAGAGGAGAAATCTAAAAAAGAATTAAAGGAAGAACCTGAGGAGGTCCCCAATGCTAATCCCATTTTAGAGCCTTTCATTGTGGCACCGCTTGAGATTGACACTGAGGGGGATGGAATGGATCTAAACAACATATGGGACCCAAACCTTGAGTAGGATGACTTCGATTAGTAGAGACATGATGAGCAAGATGCAGTATTTGGCATCATTGATGAGGACTAGATTTGAGTTTTAGTGCTGTAAGCTATTGTGAGTTAGTGGGGTTGTAGCTTATGGCATGACTATCTTTGTTTTTCTTACCTTATATATGTAGGTATATTTTCTCTACCCTATTAATTTTATTCTGACTGGGCAGTTAGTTGGTCAACCCTTTTGTATTTGAATATGACTTTTAACTATGTTCATATTAATCTAATGTTGACGATTTCTATTTATGATAGCTATGTAATAATTTCCTTGTGGTCATAAGCTGTTTAAGTTTTGGTGTTTGATTTATTTTGTTCTTATTTTCCTTACTTGAATAATGGTTGGGTTGTGTTGGCAAAAGCTTAGTTTACAATTTGTGTTTGTATGGTTGAAATTTTGAGAAATAATGGCACTAGGAGTAGTGGTAAGGCTCCTACACCCACAAGGATAGGTCTAAAAGGGAGATCCTCAGGCCAACAAGCTTTTGAACCTCGTGCTCTTGGTCAGAGAGCATCTATTTATCCACATCACCTATCCGATGAAGAAGTTTCTCAAACTCCTCTAATGAACCAACCAAATGAGAATCCTCTAGTAAAGCTGGTATACCACAAAAGACAAAGATATGAACAATAGGCTTATCAACAAGTTGGTAAGGTTGGAATAGCAAAAGCAGTTCCAGATGATTGAGCTTTGGAATAGTTTTTATGATTTTAGCCCCCAAAATTCTATGAAAAACTAAATGACCGCAAAGCAGAAGAATGCTTGGACAATATATTCAGAACTTTAAGATATTTGTGTGAATAGAGGGTACAGTTTGCCACATTTATGTTGACAGGGCTTGCGAAAAATTGGTAGAGAATGGTTGAGCGCAGATGGACAGAAGCGAAAACTCCTCAGATTTGGGAAAATTTTGCTCAAGAATTCAAGGATAAGTATATGCCCTTGGTGACCAGGCAAACAAGGAAGAGAGAATTTATAGACCTGATTTAAGGGAATCAATCTATTAGCTAGTACAGAGCCACTTTAGTTGGTTAGTGCAATATGCCCTAGACATCTAAGGAAATAAGAGTTTACAAACTAGGCAATTTATACAAGGCCTACGATCAAAGTTAAGAAAAGGCTTGGCTACTTAGGAATTACAAAAATTTAATTTAGCTGTGAGCAAAGCCTTACAATCGAAGGGGGAATTGCAAGAGATTCGTAAGATTGAGGACCGAAACTAAAAAGAGAGACCGCACCCAGGAGGGCATAGTGGCAAAAGCAAAAAATAGCCCAAACTTTAAGCTAAAGGTGTATCCTAGCAAAACCCTCAGCCTAATAAGATGATAGAATTAGACCAGGGTAAGGCACCAATAAAATGTGGGTACTATAGAGCACCGAATCAAGATAAGATAGAATGTTGAAAGAGTAGGGCAAATATTTGCAATGTGAAAGTGATCAGCATTTCATGAAAAATTGCCCTAAAATGAGAGGTCCACTATTTGTGGGAAAGGGGAAACAAGTAATGAGAACTAGAGTGAAACAAAAATTTGGGCATGAGCTTATGCTCTGATAGATGAAGATACCCCTAATCCTAATGACACCATGAAAGGTATAATTTCTATTTCTAATATCCATGGTAAAGTGTTGTGTGACCCTGGTGCCTCGCATTTATTTATATATGTTGCATTAGCTCATAAATTGAATATGTCACTCGAGATTATGACCTATCAAATAGAGGTTAGAACGACATTGGGTGAAGAGATAATGATGGATATTATGTATTGAGACTGCCCATTTATGATTGGAGATTGAGTGTATTCCGCCAATCTCATACAGATGCCCATATAGGGTTATGACGTGATACTTGGAATAGATTGGTTATATCCTCACCAAGCCTAGGTGAATTATTTCACCAAGAGTATCACCCTTGGTGGGGAGACATTAATACCAACATGCCACATAGTTGATAATGCATCTCCAATACTAATAATCTTCGTGATGGAGGCTAGACAAATTCTAGGAGATGGTGGCCAAAGATTTTTGGCATATCTCATTAATAAGCTGTGGGACACTATAAAGCTAGAGAACATGGAAGTGGTGATCGAGTACCCAGAAGTATTCCCTGAGGAACTAAATTCATTGCCCCTATTTGTCATTTAGACTTTATCGAGAGCTACACCATTTTTGAAGACCCCTTATCGAATGGCCCCAACTTAGCTTAGAGAATTGAAGAATCAACTTTGGGAACTATTGGCAAAAAGATTCATTAGACTAAGCAACTCTTCGTGGGGAGCCTTAGTACTGTTTGTCAAGAAGAAGGATGGGATACTAAAGATGTGCATCGATTATCGAAAGTTGAACAAAGTCAACATTAAGAATAAGTACCCTTTATCTCATGTGAAAGAATTATTCGATCTACCGCAAGGGTCAAGGATCTTTTTGAAATTGGATCTAAGATAAGGGTACTATCAACCGAAGATCAAGAAGAAAGATAATACTAAGATCACTTTCAATTCTCGGTACGATCATTTTGAATTTGTGGTGATGCCTTTTGGAATTACCAACGCATTGTAGCCTTCATGGATTTGATGCATCAGGTTTTCAAATCATATTTAGATCAGTTTGTAGTCATCTTCATTGACGACATTATGGTATTCTCTAGGACCAAAGAAGAACATGCAAAATACTTACACATTTTTCTTGGGAGTTTGAAGGAACATCTATTACATGCTAAATTTAGCAAGTGCAAATTTGAATGGAGAAAATAAACTTTTTGAGGTTTGTCATCACTCAGAATGGGATTGAAATTGACCCCTCCCAGGTGAAAGCAATAGTCAACTAGAAGTGCTCTAGGAGTGTTATAGAAGTTCAAAGTTTCTTGGGGTTAGCCGATTATTACCAAAGATTTGTTCAGGATTTCTCTAAGATAGTTAGCCTGTTAACTAATTTGATGTAAAAAGATTAGCCTTTTGACTGGAATGATAATTACAAAAAGAGCTTACAAGAGTTAAAATAATGGTTAACTATAGCCTCGGTCCTAGCTCTTCTAGATGGCTTAGAAGGCTTTGTGGTGTATATAGATACTTCTAGTAAAGGGTTGGGATGTGTGTTGCTGCAGAAGGGGTGTGTTATCGCATGTGCCTCTAGAAAATTAGAACCCCATGAGGAAAATTACCTAACACATGACCCTGAGCTAGTTGTGGCCATTTTTGCATTATCAAAAGAGAGGTATTACCTTTATGGTGTTACCTTTGAGGTGTATATTGACCACAAGAGCCTTAAGTATTTGCAATCATAGAAGGACCTAAACATAAGGCAGTGTTGATGGATGGAGTTCCTAGGAGACAATAATTTTTCCATCACCTACCACCTGGGAAAAGCTAATGTGGAGGCCAATGCATTAAGCTAAAAAGCTAGGTTGACTCATTTACAAGCAACATAAACATTTGAAGGTAGAAAGTTGGGTTCTGTACTAAAATTTAAGCAACATACTTGGGTTACTAGGATAAAAGTACAGCCATAACTATATGATGAAATTTGATGTGCTCAAGCTAGAGATAAATGGATAATGAAACAAAAAGAGAGTATCAAAAGTGCTGAAGGATTTGAGTTCAATATTGAGGATCATGGCACCCTCCTGCTTAAGAAAAGGATTTGTGTGTTGAAAGAAATCAAAGAAAAATAATTAAAGGAGGCGCATAAAATAAGGTATAGGGTATATCTTGCAGGAGCTAAAATGTATGAAGATTTAAAGAAACAATTCTAGTGGGAACGTATGAAAAAAGATATAGCGGATTATGTACAAAAGTGTCGGACTTGTCAATTGGAGAAGGTATAGCACCAACGACCTTTAGCATTGTTGCAACCACTCCCAATTCCTAATTGGAAATGAGAGTAGGTCACTATAGACTTTGTAACTAGGCTACCAAACTCTCAAGAAGAATACGATAGTGTCTAGGTCATAATGGACCGCTTGACTAAATTAGTGCACTTTTTGCTAGCGCACTATCGAGTTAAAAAACTAGCAAAGCTATATATTAAGGAAATTGTTTTGCCTACTCAAAGTCTCAGCCAGTGTTATCTTAGACCGAGATCTAAAATTTACATCGAGGCTCTGGAAAAGTCTATAGGAAAATTTGGGAATAAAACTTAAGTTCAGCTCTACCATATATCCTCAAACAAACAAGCAATTGGAACGAGTTATTCAAATTTTGGAGGACATGCTAAGGGCTTTTGTACTAGACTTTGGAGGAAATTGGATGCAATATCTTTCATTGATCAAATTTGCCTATAACAATAGCTATCAATCAACTTAGATGGCACCATATGAAGTGCTGTATGGTAGAAAATGTCTATCTCCAATATACTGGGATCTAGAGGAACACAGGGGCGATGTTGATTAGTCTTTGAATACCAAAAAACCTTAGTTGATACAAGAGATAATTAAGAAGGTATAGGTGATCTATGAAAGGATAGGACCAATTGTTTATCATCTCAAGTTACCCTAAGGTCTAAGAGAAATACACGACATCTTCCATATGTCATAGCTTCACAAGTACTATTTGACCCTTCTCACATTATATTGCCTAATTACATATAATTGAAGAGTGAGCTAACATATGAAGATCAACCCGTATATACCTTAGGTTGGCAAGCTCGAGAACTCCGAAGTTAGAAGATACCTTATGTGAAAGTATTGTGGTGCAACCATAACATCGAGGAAGCAACATAGGAAAGAGAAGATCTCATGCGCCAACAATATCCTGAACTCTTCCAAGTTTTAGGTGAGAATTTGAAGACCAGATTCTTTTAAGGAGAGGGGTCTATAACACCTATAGAATTTTCTTGATTATATTTATAATATTGTCATTATTTGAAATTTTCTTAAATTTTATTTAAGAATTATTTTTAAAAGTTTGTGGTCAAAATTCTTATTTTTATAGGCTTGATCTTATTTTATTTAAAATTATTGGGGTTAAATTGTAATTTTTGAGGACTTGATTTCTAGCTTTTGGAAATGTTTAGGGTTTGTATGGAATGGCCTAAGTTAACTATGGGGTTCAGCATTATTCTCCTAAATTCTTGGACCTAATAGCATGACTTATTAAACCTTGGGAACTGAATTGCAAATCTAGAAACTTTGATTAGATATAATGTGGTAGAATTTTCATTTCATCTTCATTAATTATTCACCTTTTTTCTCCTTCAAAACCATGACCACCATCATCTCAGCAAATCTTCTCATCGATGAAGCTTTCGCCAAACTACACCAATTATTCATTTCCCCTCACCCTCCGGCCACACCTACACACACATGCACCATTGTAAGGGTTGAAACCATCGATAGCAAGAAGGCAAAAAGAAAACCATCTTAGGAGTTCCATAATGGTCGGCGGTACAGTGGGCTGATTAGGATTTTGGGTGAACATTTGGAAAGCGTTCAGTTTAGTGACCTCATTTAAGTTGTTGCATGGGAGTTTTGCATTATGGCGGCAATGGCAGAGGGCAATTAGAGCTTGATACTGGAAGCGATTCTCTTGGTTGTTAAGCTCAGCTTTTATAGCTACAAGCTATGACATTTAGAACTGAGGGCAACATTGGATAGCATTTGTTAAGAGGAGAAATTTTATGGTGGTACCCCAATTTTTTGGCGGCCGTTAAGAGATAGTATCATCTCCTCGACATGATGAACGCTTCGGTGCTATTGGTTTGTTTGGACTTCTGATGGCGAATTGAAATTTTTGATAATTGTATCATGTTATATATATATATGTGTGTGTGTGTTATATATGTTGTATCTTTCCTTTTATAGCATTGTAGCTTGCTAAGAATAGGATGTGGAATAATATATATAAATTTATTGATCCCTATGCTAGGAATTTGGAATGGGAGTTGTGGACCTGGACTTATGCAAAATGGCAAAATTGGACTTTAATTGTGGTATTAAAGACTAAATTATAAGTTAAATGGCAATTGATTTGGAAATTGATTAGGAACTAACATATGTGTGTTGCTTAGGATTAAGATGACCTTGATTTGTATATAAGATGAGGTTAATTTTTGAAATATGCAATTGGTGAGATATTAGATTAAAATGATGAAATGGCATAAAAATGGGCTAGTAGTTCCTGATATATGAAACAGATGTGGAAATTGAAACATACATGGGAATAATAATGTTATTAACTATTTTTCTAGGATGATAGAGTTGTTAAGCTTTAAATTATCATGTTAATAGGTTAATTGGTATTCTTGAATTATAATAAACATGATAATGATGTGTTAAAAAGTGAAATGTAGGTTTTTGACTATATTTATGCTATCTTGGTTAGGTGGCGAAGAGGTTGGACCTGTGGATCAATTATTGTGACTTTTGACTATATTTCCTAAGCTGATGAAGGTGAAGGTCTCCCACTTTTGGTTATTGCTTTGTCAATCTTACTCATTACTTGTTAAAAACCTTGTAAAGGTATGCCATTTAGCCTTGTCACATCTATTGTTCTTGTGGCAAAACCACTGTGAGGGTTAATGTGCTTGATTGTACCTGCTCATAAATTGATTGATTATTCTTTCTTGTTTACTTGAGATTCATACTTGATTGTACTCAATTTGTTTGATTGTGTACCCCTGCCTGAGTTAGTACTTATATCGCTCTGTTGAGTTGTTCTTGATTGTTCTAGCACCTAGAACCCCTATTAGTCTTATTGGTACTTGTCATGTTCGGTCCTTGGTATTGTTCTGTTATTTGATGGATTGCTATTATGTTCAATTGCTTGATTTGTACTTGTCATACTTGCTTGGAGATAGTATAAGGGTCGGGTGCCAATTCTACGCGGAATGCTAGGATACATAGGACATACCTTGCAGCCCACCTGGATGTCTATAGTACGCTAGGGATTTTCTCATGGGTATCCGTAGTGCACTAGAAATTTCCCTCTAGGCATCATAGTGCATCTGATTGTCTGTTTGGGCACACCAATTATATGCTAAGCTGTCACCTTTGAAAGTACTTGTTTGAATGGTATAAGGTGAATATATGCATGTCTTATTTATTCTATTGGAATGAATATACGGTAAGGGATTGCTCATTGTACTCATTCTTGCTTGTTTGTAATTGCTTTTGGAGCAATATGGCAGGAGAGTTCTTATTGTTATTATCATATTTGTTTGAATCATAACTGCACTTGTATTGTTTGATGATTTTAAATCTGTTAAGATGTTCTCTTTCTTTGATGGATTCCTATTATTGCTTAACTATATATCCCTTACTAAGTCCATTGGACTTACCCTCATTTCCCTTAAATCTTGCTGACAAGACTGAATAGGCATAAAGGTTTTAACTTGACAGGCAGAGAAGCTCCATTTTGTAATAGTTTGGCTATGCTAATGTAATTATAGGACTTTGAGATGTTGTTATATGTCAGAGTAACAATGAGTACTTTGGGGATTGTGCATATATGCTTGTTGATCTTAAGAATAGATATTGGGTATGAATGCTGTTGTTAATGGTATCAATTAAGATATAAATTCTGTTGCTCATCTTATAATGATGCTTGGAAGGAAATTTTTAGGTCTATTAATTGTGTTACAGATTTATATGTACGATTTAATTGTTTTGATATCTCAGTTTGGGGTTACCTTGAGTGGGTTGTCACATCTTTATATTTTCAAACAAATTATTATTAATAATGGTCTGGTAATATCGAAACAAAAAATGAGTTTATTTCAAACAAAAATTTAATTTCTTGGACATTTTATAGAAAAAGGAAAAATAATTCCTATAAATAGGAGCATTGAATTTGCATCAAAATTTCCTGATAAGATTATTGATAAAACTCCATTACAAAGATTTTTAGGAAGTCAAAATTATACTTCTCCTTATTATAAAGATCTTGCAAAATATACTGCTATATTATATGATAGATTTAAGAAAATTCCAAAACCTTGAACCGATAATCATACTAATATTGTCATTAATATTCAAGAAAAGGTCAAACAAGTTCCTTGTTTAATGTTTTCTAATCCCACATGGGAAAAAATTATAGAAACTAATGCATTTGAGTTAGGATATGGAGGAATTTTAAAGTAAATAGATCCCTACTAATAGAAAAAGAAAATCTTATAAGATTTTATTTTGGAAAATGGATTAATAGTCAGAAAACTTATGCTACTGTAGCAAAAGAAATTCTAGCCATTGTAAAATGTGTTCTAAAATTTCAAAATGATTTATATAATTAATTTTTTATAATAAAAACTAATTGTCAAGTTGCCAAATATAAGTTTGACAAATATTTTAAACATAATATTTTCAAACAAATGTTTGCTAGATGGCAAGCTTATCTAGCTCATTTTGACATTAAGATCACTTTAAAAAAAGGAAAGGATCTGATAATAGTTTACCTGACTTCCTTACTCGTGAATTTTGCAAGAACCATGAAATGATTCCTCAATATAATAAAGGAAGTGGAAACCACCATTCTTATAGAGGTGGTAAGAAAAATGTTGTTGCACAACATGGTAAGCAGAAGCTTATAGCTTCTTCTTTTACTCAATTATCATATGGATCGAGGACTCTCTTGGACAAAGATGATCCAATTTATAAAGATCCTCTTTTTATTGAATTTTGAAAATGTAAAGAAAACCAAGGACATTCTAATAAAAGTCCTAAGAAATTTTTAAAAGCAAAAGGATCTCATAGATCTTCTTATTCTAATATTACATCAAATGTTGCTTTTGAAGAAGAAGATTCTTTCACTACATTTGAACAGAAAAAACATAAGGACATTGTAATGTTCTTAGAAAATAAGGATCTCCAATGGAAAAATGATCCTTGGGTTATAATCTAAAGATATCTTGATACAGCATCATATGCTACAATTCTTACAAACAAAGATTTTCCTATGAGAATAGTTTGGTTTTTACAAGATCATGTCAAATATTACATTTTCATCCAAGTCCAGATGTAAAAACCTCATTTAATTTTAGTAAGATCCTAGTTAAAAAGCTTATAGCAATTGAAGAATGGAGAATGTCCTACCTTTAAGAAAAAGAATGCTTTCACAAAGAACTCAATGTTCTAATTAAGTTTAATTATTGGGATTATATCCTAGCATTAGACAAGGTTTTCTTATATGAAATTAAAGAAAGAAACATTCTTATTTCATTAAGGTATGCCTAGAAGTTTTCCAACATGACATGCCTAATTGGTTTATAAACTAGTGGAAAATATATGGTCCAACCCAGCCTATTCTCCTTGAGCAATTCAAAGGGGTCTTTGATATGTGGTCCAAATAATCAACAAAGTTATTAGAACCCGAGCAGAAACATCAACTGATAGAAGGAATAGTTGCCATGTATTTTTTCATGGAATTCTCAATGCCATGGATTTGGAAATGGATACCATAAGTTTGTACAAATGAAGAAAATATTCCCAAGCTTTAAAAAAAGTTCAGATGAGAAAAGGCAAATTGTCCAAGCAACAATTAATCAAGAAATATCTTGATATGGTTAAAAAAAGTTAATGGAAAACATTGATGATATCAATGAAGAAAAAGATAATAAATCAAACACATCGATGGCTACTTCTACTTTTGCAAAATTTAGAGTTGAAGAAAAGCATATTTGAATATCTGGAAGAAGCCTAAGACCCGAACGATGATACCCCACCAAATTTTCAAGAAATTGAAAGAATCTTTCAATCTTAAGAAAGCAGTCACGAAAGAGTAATGTCCTATATAAATAGTAAGAGACTGTTTACTTTTTGAAAAAAATTGTAATAGGACAAACAATAATAGATTGTTTACTTTTTACTATTTGAACTTCAAAATTTTGAATTTCGGAATAGTGTTTTTTCTGCTCTTATAAAAGGCAGGTTTTTGTTATGAAAGAGGCAAAAATAAATTAACCTTGCTTTCTTTTTTATGAGACTTCTTTATTTCTTTCTTTTCTTTTCTTTACCTTTTTTTTTAATCAAAAGAATGACTTATTTTCTTATTTGAAGTGGTTGGAGTTTGGTCCATACCAAACTGTCCACAGAATTGAGCCAGTGGTCGTTTTTCTGTAATATTATGTTTTTTAATTTGTTGATTAAGCGTGATGTCATTACAAAGAGGTAAACTTTGTTGAATGCAAGTACCTATGAACTTTGCAAAAGTATATTTATTATAATCAATATTTAGATCATCCTTCCTAATAGTTTTTCTAACTCGTTTAGCAAACAGAGAAGGAAGGCCATCAATAAATTTTTACTTCCAATGAGTACTATTTGATTCAAGAACTTTCATGACTCTAGATAAAAAAGTATATTTATACCACCTAAGTGGGGTAAGACTTTGACATTTAAGACCATTCAAAAGTGTTCTAATTTGTTCATAATTATTAGTCCATCTATTAGTAAAATATTCTACAATTGTAACAGTGAGTGAACAAATAACATTTTCAATAGTTTAATTACTTCTGCCTTCTTGTCTAATCTTATTAAAAATTTCTTCTTTATTAGAAGCGATAAGAAAATTATCCCACCAACCTTTAAGTTGACTAGTAAAACCTACAACCAACATTTTCGCTAAATCTTTATCAGTATTACCATTAGCTTTGTAGATAGTACTATACATAAGCAATCTATGAACCTAATTATAAACCTGTCGTTTAGTGAAACCATCTAAATTCTACTCGTAAATATTTTTACCACTGTAACTATTATTAAAAACATATTCATGTTCTTCATGATGAACATCTTGTGGATAAAGCTTAGGATAATAATGCATCCTCATGGTTAGCTTATCAATATATTTTTGAAGTTTATTAACTACATTTTGAATTTCTTTTTTATAAGAATCATCATTCCTTTTTGAAGATATATTATCTTCAAAATCATTCTAAATAGTAGAAATTTTTAATCCAAAATTTTTTTTATTAATTAATTTTTCTAATTTTGAGACATCTTTTAGAATAAAATCTTGAATTTCAGGTGGAGGTTGGATTGTAGGAACTACAATAATTTCTTTAGAAGCAGATGTTTTTGAAATTTCTTTTGGAATTTTTTGTAAAATTACTTTCATTTTATTAATTGATGTTATTAATTCTATTGCTCTCATATAAAAGAGTGAGAAAAATAAGTGAAAAATATTTCCATAAAAATTCTCATGAAAATATAAGAAATATAATGCATGTTTTAAATGTGGTCGGGTAGGTCAATATGCTAATAAATGTAAAGTTAAAAAGAAAATAAATGCTTTAAGTATTGATGAAGATCTTAAACAAAGTCTTTCAAAAATAATGTTGAATTCTTCTACGGATGAAGAAGAAGAGTATTCACAAGATGGATCAGAATCAGGATCTATTAATGAATGTGTGTCAATTAGTAGTTCAGATTTTGAATGTGATCCCTATCAAAAGGGAGAACCTTGCTTAATGCAGGAAAATGATTCTTCTAGTAAAGAAGAATTACATCATATAATTTCTCAATTTTCAGAATTAAATGTGTTGACTACTGATAATACATTAGAATTTTTGAAATTTATAAAAGATCCAATTTTAAGATAAAAATAATTAATCAAATTGAAAATACTACTTCATCTTCAAAATTTTTTGAAGAAATTACTAATGAACTTTATTCTATGACAGAAGTTTATAATCTTTTGAAAGAAAGACAAAAGATTGAAACTCCTACTGCAGTGCAAGATTTAAAGCAAGAGGTAAGTAACCTAAAAAAAGAAATTTTGAAATAAAAAGAAATAATATACTTCTTGAAGAAAGAATAAAAAAGATTGAGAATTCTCAAGGAAAACATGTTTTTCCTCAAATAGATAATTAGTTAGATAATTATATTATCAAAAATTTGAATAATGAAAATTTCATTTCAAAATTAGAAATGGTGACTTCTCAAAAATGGTTAATAAAAATTTGTAATGATCTCCCAAATTCCTTTTGGATTAGAAAAACCTATTGTTGATCTTTCTTATGAAGGTAATTTTGATGGAAAAATTCCTACTAAGGCAAGACCTTGTCAAATGAATTCTGAATATTTAGGTCTTTACAAAAAGAAATTTAATCACTTTTACAAGAGGGACTTATAGGACCAACAAAATCTTCATCGTCTTGTACAGGATTATAGGTTAATCAACATGTTGAGCAAGAAAGAGGAGCACCAAGATTGAAAATAAATTATAAACTTCTTTATAAAGTTTTAAAATGGATTAGATATCCTATTTCTAATAAAAAATATCTTTTAGACAGGCTTTATGAAGCTAATATTTTTTCAAATTTTGATTTAAAATCTGGATATTGGCAAATTTAGATTACAAAATCTGATAGATTCAAAACTACTTATACTGTTCCATTTGGACAATATGAATGGAATGTTAACCCTTTTCGTCTGAAGAATGAACCTTCAAAGTTCCAAAAAATTACAAATGATATATTTAATCCTCATAGTAATTTTATAATTATTTATATTGATGATGTTTTAGTATTTTCTAATAATATAGAAAATCATTTTAAACATCTTTATATTTTTAAACAAATTATTATTAATAATGGTCTTGTTATATCGAAACCAAAAATGACTTTATTTCAAACAAAAATTAAATTTCTAGGACATTTCATAGAGAAAGGAAAAATAATTTCTATAAATTGGAGGATTGAATTTGCATCAAAATTTCCTAATAAGATTATTGATAATACCCAATTAGAAAGATATTTTGGAAGTCTTAATTTTATTTCTCCTTATTATAAAGATCTTGCACTGCATACTGCTATATTATATGATAGGCTTAAGAAAATTCCAAAACCTTGCATTAATAATCATACTAATATGGTTATTAATATTAAAGAAAAGGTCAGACAACGTCCTTGTATAATGCTTTCTAATCTCACATGGGAAAAAATTACAGAGACTGATGCATTTGAGTTAGGATATGGAGGAATTTTAAAGCAAATAGATCCAATTAAGAAAAAAGAAAATCTTATAAGATTTTATTCAGGAAAATAGAATAATAGTCAGAAAAATTATGCTACTATAGCAAATGAAATTCTAGAAATTGTAAAATGTGTTCTAAATTTTAAAATGATATATATAATTAATTTTTTATAATAAAAACTAATTTTTAAGCTGCCAAATATATGTTTGACAAAGATTTTAAACATAATGTTTCTAAGCAAATGTTTGTTAGATGGAAAGCTTATCTATCTCCATTTGATTTTAAGATCATTTTTAAAAAAAGAACTGATAATAGTTTACCTGACTTCCTTGTGAATTTTTGCGAGAACCATGAAATGATTCCTCATTACAATAAAGGAACTGGAAGCCACCATTTTTATAGAGGTGGTAAGAAAAATGTTATTGCACAACATAGTAAGCAAAAGCTTATGGCTTTCTCTTTTACTCAATCATCATATGGATCGAGGACTCGCTCGGGCAAAGATGATCCAATTTATGAAGATCTTCTTTTTGCTAAATTTTTAAAGTTTAAAGAAAACTAGGGACATTCTAATAAAAGTCCTAAGGAATTTTTATAAGTAAAAAGATCTCAATGACTTTCTTATTCTAATATTACATCAAATATAGCTTTTGAAGAAGAAAATTCTTTGACTACATTTGAGCAGAAAAAACATAAAGACATTATAATGTTCTTGGAATATAAGGATCTCCAACGAAAAAATGATTCTTGGATTATAATCCAAAGATATCTTGATATAGCATCATATGCTGCAAATTCTTACAAACAAAGATCTTACTATGATAATATTTTGGTTTTTGCAAGATCATGTGAAATCTCACATTTTTATCCAAGTCCTAATGTAAAAGGCTCATTTAATTTCAATAAGATCCTAGCTAAAAAGCTTATAGCAATTGAAGAATGGGGAATGTCCTCTCTTAGAGAAAAAGAATACTTTCATAAGGAATTCAAAGTTCCAATCATGTTTATTTATTGGGATTATATCTAGGCTTTTGACAAGGTTTTCTTATATGAAAATCAAAGAAACATTCTTGGTTCATTAAGGTATGCCCAGAAGTTTTCCAACATGGCGTACTTAATTGGTTCATAAACTGGGGGAAATCATATGGTTTGACCCATGGCATACCTAAAAGGTTCATAAATTGGTGGAAATCATATGGTCCGACCCAGCCTAATCTCCTTGAGCAATTCCAAGGGGCCTTTGATATGTGGTCTGAATAATCAACAAAGTTATTAAAACTAGAGAAAAAACATCAACTGATAGAGGGAGTGGCTACCATGTATTGTTTGATGGAATTTTCAATACCATGGATATGGAAATGGATACCAGAAGTTTGTACAAATGAAGAAAATATTTCGTATTTGAAGAGAATATTTCTCAACAAATTTTGGAATAAATTAATTCAAATTGATAATGAGACCAAAAAATTGCATGGTCAAAAAACTCTAGATAATATTTTGCAACCAATTCAGACATATAAAAAAATGGAGCAAGAAAAGAAGAATGAATCATCCAGCCTTTTCTAGAAAGCTTCAGAAAAAGTTCAGATGAGAAAAGGCAAATTGTCCAAGCAACAATTAATCAAGGAATATCTTGATATGGTTAAAAAAGAGTTAATGGAAAACATTGATGATATCAATGAAGAAAAAGATAATAAATCAGACACATTGATGGCTACTTCTACTTTTGCAAAATTCAAAGTTGAAGAAAAGCTTGTTTAAATATTTGGAAGAAGCCCAAGACCCAGAGGATGATACCCCACCAAATTCTCAAGAAATTGAAAAAATCTTTTAGTCTCTTAAGAAAGCAGTCATGAAAGAGTAATGTCCTATCTAATAGTAATGGACTATTTACCTTTTGAAAAAAATTGTAATAGGACACACAATAATAGATTGTTTACTTTTCACTATTCGGACTTCAAAATTTTGTAATCCGGAATAGCTTCTTTTCTATTCTTATAAAAGGCAGGTTTTTGTTTTGAAAGAGGCAAAAATAAAATTAACCCTGCTTTCTTTTTTATGAGACTTCTTTCTTTCTTTCTTTCTTTTCTTTCTTTTATCAAAAGAATGATTTATTTTCTTATTAGAAGTGGCTGGAGTTTGGTCCATTCCAAATTGTCCACAAAACTGAGCCAGCTGTCTTTTTTCTATAATATTATGTTTTTTAATTTGTTGATTAAGCGTGATTTCATTACAAAGAGGTAAACTTTGTTGAATGCAAGTACCTATGAGCTTTGCAAAAGTATATTTATTATAATCAATATTTGGATCATCCTTCCTAATAGTTTTTCTAACTCTTTCAGCAAACAGAGAAGGAAGGCCATCAATAAATTTTACTTCCAATGAGTACTATTTGATTCAGAAAGATTCATGACTCTAGATGAAAATGTATATTTATACCACCTAAATGGGGTAAGACCTTTTACATTTAAGACCATTCAAAAGTGTTCTAATTTGTTTATAATTATTAGTTCATCTATCAGTAAAATATTCTACAATTGTAACAGTGAGTGAACAAATAACATTTTCAATAGTTTAATTACTTCTGCCTTCTTGTCTAATCTTATTATAAAGTTTCTTCTTTATTAGAAGCGATAAGATAATTATCCCACCAACCTTTAAGTTTACTAGTAAAACCTGTAGCCAACATTTTTGCTAAATCTTTATCAGTGTTACCATTAGCTTTATAGATAGTACTATACATAAGCAATCTGTGAACTTGATTACAAATCTGTCTTTTAGTGAAACCATCTAAATTCTACTCATAACTGTTTTTACCACTGTAACTATTATTAAAAACATATTCCTATTCTTCATGACGAACATCTTGTGGATATGGTCTAGGGTAATAATGCATCCTCATGTTTGGCTTATCAGTATATTTTTGAAGTTTATTAACTTCATCTTGAATTTCTTTTTTATCAGTATCATCATTCCTTTTTGAAGATATATTATCTTCAAAATCATTCTAAATAGTAGAATTTTTTAATCCAAAAGTTTTTTTATTAGTTAATTTTTCAAATTTTGAGACATCTTTTAGAATAAAATCTTGAATTTCAGGTGGAGGTTGGATTGTAGGAACTACAATAATTTCTTTAGAAGTAGATGTTTCTAAAATTTCTTTTGGAATTTTTTGTAAAAATTCTTTCATTTTATTAATAGATGTTATTAATTCTCTTACTCTCATATGAAGAGAATGTATATTTTCTCCTAAAATATTTAAATAATGATTGGCATAATTATTTAGTCTAATCATCATATTAATTTGAGTAGTTGTTTGACTTAATACTTCATTTTCAAAAAGTTTCTGAAATGTAGAGAACTGTATTTTATATTTTTCTGTTTCCATGTAAAAAGGATTTTGAGGTGGGAAGATTTCTTTTTGTTTTTTTCCATCAGGAAATACAAATGTTTTTTCTATTATAGAAAGGTAATTATTAACATATTTCATTATAAGCTATGAGACAAAAGGAATTAACTGGTTTTTTTCAGTTGCAAATTTATAAAATTCTTGTTGAAAATATAAATTTTCTTTTGTTGAAAAAACTTCAAAAACCATTTTCTAAAAGGTTCCCACCTTTCTTTGTTAAATTCTTCCTATGTTAATCTTCTATTATAAGATCCAAAACTAAAATCTTGTTTCTGGTTATTCATAAAAATAAATTTATATTATGGAGGGGTATTACCCCTCCATAAGATTTTGTTGGTTCTATTGAATTGTAACACCCCTAAAAGTTTATTTATTTTATTTATAATATACAATTTTATCGTTATTTGAAAATTTTATGAATTTTACGTTATTAATTATTTTAAAAATTTTGTGGGTTAAATTATAATTTTGTAGGCTTAACTGTATATATTTTGATCAATTTGGGGTTAATTGTAATTTTCTAAAAATTTGGGGTAAAATTTAAAATTTTATTAAAAAAATAAAAAATTGAAAATCAGATTTGATGATCGGGCATAGCAGTTTCCTTCCCACTTTTCTTTCCTTTTCTTCTTGCTTTTTTCCTCTCTTTTTTCTTCTTCTTCATCGAAGCTTCATCATCATCTCCGACCAATTTTTGGTGACTTTTTCTTCCACTCCAACCAACCAAATTCTTCCCCTCACCACAACCAACATCTTCCCCACCTCAGAACCACCAATCGAGCGAAGGAACAGCAGTGGACAAAGGAGGAATCGAGGCGTGCATGTCACAGGGTTGCCGAGTTTCTTCTTTTTCGGTGACCATTCTCCATTCCGAGGGTAGGGTTAGGAAGCTCTTGATGTGAGGAACGTGATGGTACCATTATATGGCAATTTCAATGACGGCAAGACAGTGATTAGAGCTCGTCAAAGAAAAGGAGAAAGTGGTAGTTTTTTGCCCGTTCCAGTGTGTACACTACTTGGAATTAGAAATAGAAGGTGGCATTGGAATCCTTGCGATGAGAGAAACAATCTAGTGGTGAATTCTTATTTTTTGATGGTGGCAGACGGGGCAACAAAGAGACAGTCTCCTCATCTTAACGCGGTGATCATCCCAGTGATTTCGATTTGTGGTTTCGAGCTTTTTTTAGTGAGATCGAATGTTTTATGTAATTATTGCATGTTATATATATGTGCATGCATGTTTGTAGTTGTTAGTTTTGTCCGAATTGAGCCTTTGAGTTGATAAAGGTATTTCGATGATTATTTTCCTATACGAGGAGTAGGGTAATGGGAGATATAATATTAGACTCGTATGTTGGTTAATAATAAGTTGAATATAATTTTGATATTGAGAATCATTATAAGTTAAATTATGTTGGAATGGGAATTTGATTAGGGATTTATGCATGAATGTTGAATCTAAAGAAGTTTAACTCGTGGCACATTTTCTTGATTAGGTGATGATGAGCTAGGCACCAACGAGCAGTAAGATCGATTTTAGGCTGTTGCTGTTGGGACTGCAAGAGATGAGGGTCTCCTAATCTGGGTGTTGCTTTGTTAAAGCTACTCATATTTATTGGAAACCCTTTTGAGGGTGTGCCAATCTGGCGTTATATTTCTTATCTATGGTTGTTATAAGCCCCTGTGTGGGTTTCTCTATTTCTAAATCGTATTTTGATCTGTATTTGGAATCTATCTGCTATTTGTTAACTGTTATTTGATTTGAATACCCTTGTGAGAGTTATCTGTAACGTTGGTTTTCTTTTCTGTCTATTATGTTGCCCAGAACGTATGTCTGTTATTTGTCTGTCTCATATATGTACTGTCTGTACTGTATCTATTACCTTGTTGGCATATTTGTTATCAGCTTTGTATTCATTAGCCATGTCGGTTTATCTATTTTGTTTATTATTTTTTGTTACTTTGTTGGTATACTGTTCTATTTTATTTTGATATGTTACCTTGAAATCGATAGTGTGCTAGGGATATCCCCCTAGGCATCTGTATAAGTGGTTATTCTATTATCTGTACGGTAATGTGTGAGCCAAGGGCTATACTAGGTAATTTGTTTAGTTATGTAGGGGCATGTTAGGAATTTTCCCTTGGATGTCACCGGTACGCTAGGGATTTCCCCCTGGGTACGAGTGATATACTAGGGATTTCCCCCTAAGTTTTAGTGGTGTGCTATACAGTTTATATGGGCATATGTCACACACCAAGCTATTATGCTTAGGTAAATTTTTTGTCTGTCTGGTATTAGGTGAATCCGCAATGCATGTCTTACAGCTTTTTCTTTGAATGCATATACCTTGGGTTTAATTTGCCTAAATAATTTATGTCTATTTGTAATCTATTTTTGGAGCAATAAGGCAGGAGAGTTTTTTATTTGCTTTTCAGTACTATTTGTTTATTTTTTTGAATTCTGTTATATTCAGTCTGAAAATGATATCTTATCGGGTTGAGTTTCTCCTCGATAAATACTGTTGTTACTTGTATATATCTCTCACTAAGTTTTTGGACTTACCTCTCTGTATTTCATAATCATTCAGACAGGGATGGGCTCTAGCGGATGTCAAGTTGGAGAAAGTATTTAGTCGTTTTGTAATAGAGCTGGAGCTGAAATTAAGTATGGAACTTGTAACTGTTTGGTTGACCTTAGCAACCTTGTGATGTACATATTTTCCTTGAAGTTTGTAGTATAAGATGAAAATGTTAGTTTAATCTGCTGGAGACTGTAATACGACTTAGTTTCTGGAACTCTTTTGGCATTTCCATTTTTTGGATTATTAGGTATTGATGGAATTGTATCAATATTCATTTTGAGATATTTGAATTTATGAACCTACTATTGAATTATACTCTGAGAAATAAGTTTGAATCAGAGTAGTATCTCAGCTTAGGTGTTGTCCTTAGAGGGGATGCTACAGGCGTGGTTTTAGAGCCTAGGTCTAGATAACCTAGGTGTGAACGTGTGATTGAACCCTCAGTGACCTCTATTTGGATTATTTCAATTGTGCACTTAAGATGTTGGTAGGATTGTTAAGTTATAGTAGGACCAATAGTTTAGTAGGATCCTAAGGCTTGGATATAGAATTATATTACTTGATTTTGTTGAGATAAATTCTTGAATTGTTGTATGATGGCCAGTGGATCTGACAAAGGGAAGGCGCCTGCAAATGACTAAAATAACAAAAACCTAGAAGACAAGATCAAATAATTGAAAGAGGGAAGGAAGAATCTCAAGAAGATTTACAGGACTTTAGAAGAGAAATGTTATGACCAACATGAGCATCTTCATCAGGTTCGAGAAGAGATGTGTACTTTGAAAGGTATATTGGGTGCTCAAAATTATCTGCATGATTGAGTCATGATTGATCTCGAACGGGAGTGCCTTTGACTTAATACTATTGAAGCGTAGATCTAAGAGCTACACTCCTTGTGGGCTAACATAAAGGCAACATTTTAGGCTTTGCGATCTAATTATAGGAGATCAGTATAGGTTCCTTACCTAATCGTGGATGAGATGGGTCGAGAATTGGACTACTCCTACAGAGCTATCATTCAAGCCATTGGAGTTGGTCCAGGAATAGACATTGAGGCCGGTCCTTCAGGTATTTGCCGAATCCTTGAACCTGATCAAGGATAGGGTTGATAGCAGCAAGAACGAGCTCTGGAACTTGAGAAAGAACCAGAAGCCAAACTAGAAGAAGAATTAGAGGAAGAGTTTGAGGAAAAACCAGAGAAAGTCCCCAATGCAGATGTCAACCTAGAACTTTTAGTTTTAGCGCCGCTTGAGATAGATGGCGAAGAAGATTAGTGGATGATAGATGAGATGAGTGAGCTATCTGATATTACTGACGAAGAGAAAGATTAGACGCGAGTGCTGGTATTGTAGTATTTTAGTAGGTTGACAGGCTGTTTGATGGCTCCTAATATTCAACCCTTGTAACCGCAGTAGACAACTTCATGACTATGACTGATATCTTTTCCCTTTTTCCTTTGAACGTCCTATCATTTTATCTTTGACTGGACATTCCATTAGAATAGCTAATTTTGCTACCTTGGATTGTATATACACTTTTGTAATATGTTATTGCTAACCTCTATTATGTTAATGTATGACTCTTTGGGAAAATTATTTTTAACCTTTCTTTTCTGTTACAAATTTTGAAAGTTTACTTAAGTTATATTGTTTTCTTTATTGAAACCTAAACTATTGAAGAGGTATTGAGAATTGGGATATTGACTTCAACTTTCAATTTCAGGTTGAGATATTGTTGAAATCTTGCAGATGGCATCCCAGGATAGTATTCTTAGACCTGTATCACCTTGATATGGTTGCTAAGAAAGACCTCCCAGATAATGATTTTAAGGCCATCATGCCCCCAGACCAGGAGTTTCGGCTCATTCTCAAACTGAGCAAAGAAAGGAGGTATCACAAACTCCTTCAGTTTGGCAGCCAATGAGACCTGCATATCAAAGAGAGCCAGAGGTTAGGCCACTAGCCTATCCCACAGCTGAAGATCGAGCCTTAAAAAGATTCTTTTATTTTCAGCCCCTAAAGTTCTATGGAGAACTAGATGACTGAAAGGCTAAAGAATGAGTGGAAGATCTTGAGGTCATATTTGATACTTTACGCTACCCTGATGAACAGAAGGTTTAATTTACCACATTCCTCTTGGTGGGATCTATTAGAAGTTGGTGGAAAATAATAGATCATCACTAGATAGCCTCAGGAACCTAGAGGACATGGGATAATTTCACTAAGGAATTCATGGATAAATATATACATCTCGTGGTCAAGCAATCTAAGGAATGTGAATTCATGAATTTGATCCAAGCAAATTAAACTATTAATCAATATGAGGTAACCTTCAGCCATCTCATCCAATATGCACCCTATGTTCAGAATGATGAAAGCCAAAAAATTTAATGATTTATCTAAGGACTACAGTTAGAGTTGAGATGAGGTCTAGCCATCTTCGATTTACCAAATTTCCACATAGTAGTCAGTAAAGCACTGCAACTAGAATTGGAGTTGCAGAAAATTAGAAAAATTGAAGAAAAGAGTAGAAAGGGAAGATCATCTCCAGGTGGACTGAGTAGCACTAGCAAGAAACCATGGAGGCCACAAGCTGAGGGTGAGACTCAGAGGACTACTTAGATAGATGGAATGGTAAATCGGGTTCAAGAAAAGACACCAATAAAATATGGATTCTATTGTTCAGCATGGCATGAAGAAGCGAACTATTAGTGGAAATAGGGTAAATGCCTATGGTGTGGTAGTAGCCAGCATCTTGTGAAAGATTGCCCAGGAAAGAAAGGTCTAGTTCCAACAAAAAAAGAAAAATAGAAAATCCAGGCCCGTGCTTATGCCCTTACTGGAGAATATGCATCGAATCCTAATGAGGTAGTAGAAGTTATGATCGCTATCTCTAAGACTCTTGGTAAAGTGTTATATGATCCCAGTGCTTCCCATTTTTTTATATCTATTGAATTTTCTACAAAACTGAATATGAAACCTAAAACTATGATATATCAAATAGAAGTGAGAACATCTTTGGGGGTACAATTAGTCACTAATATCATGTATTGGGATTGCCTAATTGTGATTGAAGGTCGAGTGTATCTAGCCAATTTAATACAGATGCCTATACAAGGATATGATATAATTCTTGGAATGGATTGGCTGTATAACCACTAAGCACAAGTGAATTGTTTCACTAAGTGCATAACACTCGGGGGAGGGACGTTGATATCTTCACATCTTTCCGTAGATAAAACCTCTCTGATATCAATCATATCAACTATAGAAGCCAGGCAGATTCTGAATGAGGATGGGTAAGGATTCCTGACAGACCTAATCAACAAACCTCAGGACATGGTCAGAATTGAAAAAGTAGAAGTGATAGCAGAATACCCTGAAGTATTTCCTAAGGAGTTATACTTATTGCCCCTTAATAGGGAAATAGAGTTTGTTATTCATACTTTTCCAGGAGCTACGCCATTTTCAAAAACTCTATACTGGATGGCATCTGCTAAACTTAAAGAATTGAAGAGTCAGCTATAGGAGTTGTTAGAGAAGAAGTTTATCAGACCCAGCACGTCATCCTAGGGAGCTCCAGTGCTGTTTGTCAAGAGAAAAGATAGGTCTATGAGAATGTGCATTGATTATTGAGAATTGAACAAGGTCATTATCAAAAAAAAGTACCTACTACCCTACGTAGAAGAGTTATTTGACCTCCTACAAGAATCAAGAATCTTCTCAAAGTTAGATTTGAGGCAAGGGTATTATCAGCTGAAGATCAGAGAAGAGGATATTCCAAAGACAGCTTTCAATTCTTGATATGGCCACTACGAATTTGTGGTGATGCCGTTTGGCTTAACTAACGCCCCGACAGCATTCATGGATTTGATGCACTGGATATTCAAACCCTATTTGGATCAATTTGTGGTCATCTTTATTAATGATATCTTGGTTTTCTCTAAGTCCAGAGAAGAGCACAAGAAACACTTACACATAGTTCTGAAGACCTTAAGAGAACATCAGATGTATGCTAAGTTTAGTAAGTGTGAGTTCTAGATAGAGAAAGTAGCCTTCTTGGGTCATGTAATCACTTAAAATGGGATAGAAGTTGACCTTTCTAAGATAGAGATGATTGTCAATTGGAAAAGACCTGAGAATGTTATGGAGATTCAAAGCTTTATGGGATTAGTCAGGTACTATCGAAGATTTGTTCAAGACGTTTCCAAGATAGCCAACCCATTAACCAAGTTGACCCAGAAAAATGAACCATTTGTTTGAAATGAGGAGTGTGAGAAGAGTTTCTAAGAACTGAAGAACTGTTTGACTATAGCACCAGTATTAGCCCTTCCAGATAAGTTGAAAGATTTTGTGGTGTATACATATGCTTCATATAAGGGGTTAGGATGTGTGTTAATGCAAAAAGGGCATGTTATTGCCTATGCATCTTGGAAGTTAAAGCCTCATGAGGAAAACTACCCCACACATGATTTGGAATTAGCAACAGTTATCTTTGCACTATCGAAATGGAGGTACTATCTTTATGGGGCTACATTTGATGTGTACACTAATCACAAAAGTCTCAAGTATCTACATTCACAAAAGGATTTGAATATGAGTCAATGATGATAGATGGAATTTTTGAAAGATTACGACTTTTCCATCAATTATCATCCTAGAAAAGTGAATGTAGTAGTTGATGCTTTGAGTCGGAAAGCAGGAATGGCTCATTTGAAAGATGCGAAGACATCAGAAGAGTTGAAAGCAAGTGCTATGATAAGGCTAAAACAACAAGTTTGGATTGCAGGAGTGAGAGTACAACCAAAACTGTATGTAGAAATTCGGCAAGCTCAAGTCAAGGAGAACTCGATGTTGAAATAGAAAGAGATGGTTAAAAGCTCTGTAGAGTCTGAATTTAGCATGGATAGTCAAGGTATCCTACTCTATAGAAATAGAATCTGCGCACCAGAAAAGATGAAGGAAAGGATATTGGAAGAAGCACATCAAATAAGATACACCATACATCCTAGAGGAACGAAGATGTACCAGGACTTAAAGAAATAGTTCTGGTGGAGTGATATGAAGAAAGATATAGCAGACTTTGTGCAGAAATGCCTAACCTACCAGTTGGTGAAAGCAGAACACTAGCGACCATCAGGTTTATTGTAACCACTTCCCATCCCAGATTAGAAATGGGAACAAGTGACTATAGACTTTATGATTGGTTTGCCAAAGGCTAGAGAAGGTTATGATAGTATTTGGGTAGTAGTAGATCGACTAACAAAGTCCTCACACTTTTTACCAGTCGGAACTAAGTATAAGGTCGAGAGATTGGTAGAATTATACATTAAGGAGATTGTCAGATTGCACAAAATTCCAGTGAGTATTGTGTCTGATAGGGACCTAAAATCCACATCGAGACTTTGGAAGAGTTTATAGAGAATAAGATTGCAATTTAGTTCAACAGCTCATCCTCAAATCGACAGACAATAAGAAAAAGTCATTTGAATTTTGGAGGATATGTTGCGGGCATGTGTTTTGGACATTGGTGGAAGTTGGACTCGATATCTATCTCTAATTGAATTTACCTATAACAATAGTTATCAATCTATCATTCAAATGGCACCATATGAAGCACTGTATGATCAAAAGTGTCAATCTCTACTATATTGGGATTTATCGGAGTATAAAGGTATCACTAAAGAGTCTCTAGAGATTATAAGGCTTGAACTAATCCAAAAGACTATAGATAAGGTGCATATTATAAAATAACAGATAAAGGTTGCTCAAGACCAACAGAAGAGTTATGCTGACAGACAGAGAAAAGACTTAGAATTTGAGATTGACGACAAAGTGTTTCTTAAAGTGTCTCCACGGAAAGGGATCAGAAGAATAGGCAAAGGTAGAAAACTAAGTCCAAGATATGTGAAGTCACATGAGATATGCGAAAGAATTAGACCAGCAGCTTATCATCTATTGTTACCCTAGAGTTTAGTCTGGATACATGACGTCTTTCATGTGTCGCAGCTACAAAAGTATTACCCAGATCCATCTCACATCATATCTCATGAACACATGGAACTAGAAGGCAACCTATCATACGAGGAACAATCAGTTCGTATCATTGATAAAATGTTTTGAGAGCTTAGGAATCGAAAGATTCCTTAGGTGAAGGTGTTGTGGTGTAATCACAATGTTAAGGAAACAACTTGGGAATAGGAAGATCTTATGCGCCAACAATATCCCAAGCTATTTCAATATTCAGGTGAGAATCTGGGGACCAGATTCTTTTAGGGGAGGAGGTCTGTAACATCCCTAAAATTTTATTTATTTTATTTATAATATACGATTTTATTATTATTTGAAAATTTTATGAATTTCATGTTATTAATTATTTTAAAATTTTTGTGGGTTAAATCATAATTTTTGTAGACTTAATTGTATATATTTTGATAAATTTAGGGTTAATCGTAATTTTTTAAATACTTGGGGTAATATTGTGTAATTTAAAATTTTATAAAAAAAATGAAAAAATAAAAATCAGATTCGACGATTGGGCATAGCACTTTCCTTCCCGATTTTCTTTTATTTTCTTCTTTCTTTTTTCCTCTTTTTTTTCTTCTTCTTCACTGAAGCTTAATCACCATCTTCGGCTAGTTTTTGGCGACTTTTTCTTCCACTCCAACCAACCAAATTCTTTCCCTCACCACAACCAACAGCTCCCCCACCTCAGAACCACCAACCAGGTGGAGAAATAGCTGTGGAAGAAGGAGGAATCGAGGTGTGCATGTCACAGGGTTGTTAGGTTTTTTCTTTTTTGGCGACCATTTTCCATTCCGAGGATAGGGTTAAGAAGCTCTTGATGAGAGAAATGTGATGATACCATTGCATGAAAATTTCAATGACGGCAAGGCGGTGATCAAAGCTCATTGGAAAAAGGAGAAAGTGGTAGTTTTTGGCCCATTTCAAAATGTACATTGCTCGAAATTGGAAACAGAATGTAGCGTTGGAATCCTTGAGATGAGAGGAACAATCTAGTGGTGAAGTCTTATTTTCCAGCAGCAACAAATGACAGTGGATGCCAGCCAAAGGCGGCAGAGAGATAATCTTCTCGTCTTGATGCGATGATCATCCTGGTGCTTTTGGTTTATGGTTTTGTGCTTTCATTAGTGAGATTAAATATTTTATGTGATTATTGCTTGTTATATATATGTGCATGCATGTTTGTAGTTGTTAGTTTTGTCCAGATCGAGCCTTTGAGTTGATATAGGTAATTCAACGATTATTTTTCTATGCGAGGAATAGGGTAATGGGAGATATAATTTTAGACTCATATGTTGGTTAATAATAACTTGAGTATAATTTTGATATCAGGAATCATTATAAGTTAAATTGTGTTGGAATGGGAATTTGATTAGGGATTTATGCATAAATGTTGAATCAAGAGAAGTTTAACTCATGGCATATTTTCTTGATTTGGTAATGATGAGCTAGGCACTAACGAGCAATAAGATCAATTTTTAGCTATTGTTGTTGGGATTACAAGAGGTGAGGGTTTCCCACTCTCAGTTTTGCTTTGTTAAAGATACTCATATTTGTTGGAAACTCCTGTGCGAGTTTACCAATCTGGCGTTATATTTCTTATTTGTGGTTGTTATAAGCCCCTGTGTGGGTTTCTCTATTTCTAAATTGTATTATGATTTGTATTTGGAATCTGTTTGCTATCTATTATCTGTTGTCTGATTTGAATACCCCTGTGAGGGTTATCTTTGATGTTGGCTTTCATTTCTGTCTGTCCTGGCACCCAAAACTTATGTCTGTTATCTGTCTGTCTCATATCTCTATTATCCGTACTATATCTATTGCCTTGTTGACATATTTGTTATCAACTCTGTATTCATTGGCCATGCCGGCTTATCTGTTTCATTTACTATTTTTTGTTGCTTGATGGTATACTGTTTCATTTAGTTCTGATATGTTACTTTGAAATTGACAGTGCGCTAGGGATTTCCCCCTGGGCATTTGGATGAGTGGTTATTCTATTATCTGTACAGTGATATGTGGGTTAAGGGCCATACTGGGCGATCTGTTTCATTATGTAAGGGCATGCTAGGGATTTCCCCCTGAATGTCACCGGTACACTAGGGATTTCCCCTTGGGTGCCAACCATATGCTATGGATTTCTCCCTGGGTATAGGCGATACACTAGGGATTTTCCCTAAGTATTAGCGGTGTACTATACAATCTGTATAGGCATCTGCCACATACTAAGTTGTTACGCTTAGGTAAATTTTTGTTTATCTAGTGTATAGTGAATCCACAATACATGTCTTATAGCTTTTTCTTGGAATGCATATGCCTTGGGTTTGATTTTCCTAAATGATTTCTGTCTATTTGTAATCTATTCTTGGAGCAATAAGGCATGAGAGTTTCCTATTTGCTTTTCAGTACTATCTGTCTGTTTTTCTGAATTCTGTTATATTCAGTTAGAAAATGATATCTTATCAAGTTGGGTTTCTCCTCAATAAATACTGTTGTTACTTGTACATATCTCTCACTAAGTCTTTGGACTTACCCCCCTGTATTTCATAATCTTTCAGACCGAGATGGGCTCTAGAGAAAGTTAACTTGGAGAAAGTATTTAGTCGTTTTGTAATAGAGCTAGAACTGAAATTAAGTATGGAACTTGCAACTATTTGGTTGACCTTAGCAACCTTGTGATGTACATATTTTGCTTGAAGCTTGTCGTATAAGATGAAAATGTTGGTTTAATCTGTTGGAGACTGTTATACGACTTAGTTTCTTGAACACTTTTGGTATTTCCATTTTGTGGATTATTAGATATTGATGGAATTGTATCAATATTCATTTTGAGATATTTAAATTTATGGGCCTACTGTTGAATTGCAGTATGAGAAATAAGTCTGAATCAGAGTAGTGCCTCAACTTAGGTGCCGTCCTTAGAAGAGGTGTTACATGAACCTTCACTATTATTATCATTATGAGGAATTCCATGAACAATCTTAGATGATGAAATTTTTAACTTATCAAATCTATTATTTAAAGAACTATCTCTTTTAGGTATTTCTTTTTCAAAAGGTAATTCTTTTAACCTAGATGTTGATGCCCTAGAAGAACTTGGACTTTCAAAAATATAATCAAGTGGAGAAAAGTATGAAAATGATAATTTGTATGATTTGTATATATTAAATCCAGATAAAGATCTATTAGATCTATAAGACGAAGATGTCATATTATTATCAAATTGTACTTTTGCATCTCCATCTAGAGTTTGTATGATTTGACTAATATTATTTTGAACAACTGGCTGTGAAGGAGCAGCTTGCTCAATCATCCAAGAATTAGGAAATTGCACTTTTTCCCATTTAATGGGTCTTCTAGTTGTAATATGATAACTACATAAATTTGATTCTATAAGAATCATTTCATTATTATGTCTATTGATCATTTTACATTGAGGATTCAAAGTACAAAGGGGTTTATAATATAATGATAACAGATACATATTGTTTCTATTCCCTGCTTATAATTATAACCATAAAATTTAACATGTAATGCTAAAGCATCAAGAAAATTAACATAAGATAATGATAACTGAAGATTAGGATAAACATCAAAATAAACTGGGTCATGTGCCAAGCCAGATTGAATAATACCTATTATTGAGTGTTTCCAATTTAAATTTCTTGCATCTCTCAAGATTGCAATAAAACTATTAGGCAAATTATCAAGAGTAAGAGGCTTGAAAGCAATTTGTACTAAGCCTATATGAATAAATCTATATTTAGATTGTTTTTAATTATTTCTTTATTTTTAAAATTTTTCATTTTATAATTTAATGTTAAGCAATACCAATAATTAAATATCCATGGCTTCGATTCCATGGATCTTATGAAGGAGAAAAAGATCTAGAAAGAGTTCACAGAACGCCTTCCAAAAGATGGTCATTTGGGAAGTTTACCTGGATTTAACTAGCAAGAATCAAATTATTAGAATCAATACCCAAAATCCCTAAAAGCCCTCTTGGCAACAATGGGCAACAAAGGTGTAATCTAGATTCAAATGGATCCGATATGCTGTTAAGCCCCAGAACTTTGTTTTGGCTAACTTATTTCATAGATTCAATACCTTCAACATAGCCTATTCTATTGTGGCCATATAATATTCAACAATGGATTGCTTGACACTAAATTATTTATCCTTCCATTAGGATAAGAAATAAACTAAAACAAACAAAATTAAAGAAAAAATTATTAAAACTAACCTTTATTGAGATAATAAGCCAGAGGCCTTCTTAAGGAAAGATAAAATTGTACAGAAGAGAAGGTAGGAGAGAGTAGGGGACTACGAAGAAAGCACAAAGAAAGAAAGCAGGGTTAATTCGATTTTTGCCTCTTTCAAAACAAAAACTGATATAATATCCTATTTAATTAACACTAAATAATTAATTAATAAATTTAACTAAATTTTTTAATTATTTTAAATATATTAATTATTTGAATAAATAATTTCTATTTTAAATAAGACTATTATTTCAATAAATAATTTATTTAAATTTTACTAAATTATTTAGATATGCATACTAGTTTAATAGTATTTAATCTGTAATTCATTAACAAATATATTTGTTATTTAATATTATTAAATAAATTTAATTATATATGTAAATTATTTTAAATATGTGTACTATTTAACATAATTCCAAATTGTAAAATATCATAATACATAAAGGGGTATTTTGGACTTTAAATATCAAACTAATTTTTAGCAATTTTTTATCTTTTTTATTGCTTTGACTGTAAGGAGTATTTGGATATTTCACAATTTTCATCTACATTACAATTAAGTTTGTCATTCTAGAGGGGTTTTTGTAATTTTTGAAAAACTATGGACATTTTCATAATTAAGCTAAACCTCATGGGTGGTAGCCGTAATTCATCCTTTGTTTTATCAGTTAACAATTTTTACAATTCAATATCATATGTATTCAACAACCATATGATAAATTGCAAAAAGGTATTATTCAAGCAACCATGATTAAACTTCTTAAAAACAAAAGAAAACATAAAAAAACATTTAGAAGGAGCTCGCTTTTCTGCCCAAGTGATTGTGAAAAATGGGAACAAGAAGAAAACATTATCTCTTCCATCTTGTAAAGTATCAAGAATACTAGCACAAACCATTTCCCGTGAAGATTAGCATTGTGCTTAGCCTACAACCAAAATGTCATGAAGAATGTTCAATTCCTATCAAATAGGTAAACAAAAGAAAGAAGTGATAAAACTGCAAATATGAGATTTAATATTAAAAAAATTGACTAAGTTAAAGTCTTCATGAATTCATTAAAAAAATACTTCTAGTTCCATCTAATATAAATAATTCAAGGAAGAACATAATATTAACTAGTTTTAGACTTTAGTCTAATAATAGTAATATAGATTTGGAAGCAGTAAAATATGGATACCAAAGCTTCTTATATTAGAAATGTAATCATAACGACAACATCATAGTAGGAAGATCTTTTGTTTGAAGATGATCAACCGCATAGAGTAATGTCAAAGCAATCCTTTATATGTCAAGCCATCTAGACATCAATGTCCACCTCACCAAATCCAACATCATGGGGAAATAAAGAATAAAGTTGATAGATTCGTGAATTATTAACCATAAAAAATACATTGGACATTTCCCACACCCTAGAAAGTTGGAGTAGTATGTTACCAATATTGTATCATGGTTTTCCTCAAAAGTAGTTGTATATTCTATTGCAGCAACTCTTTGATGTTATAATTAACATGTAAAAGTGCTTTAAAAAATCTTAAGCAATTAGTACCAAATTCATCGTCAACACCTTGTACCTAATTGAACATGAAGGAAAACAAGAATCATACATTTGATTAAGATTGCATTAGCATATAGATTAACTAAAATTTTGAACTTTGAATAGCTCTAGACCTTTGGTATTGCTAGAAACTAAAATATGAACACGTTGATAATATTAGGAAGAGTTCAAAACTTGATTAAAGTAGTTGAAAATGTTGATGTAAATTTTAATCTAACAAAACAAACTATTCATGTTTTACAATAAGATCTATAAATTTAGGTTCCCTTATCCAGATCATTGTCCTTATTCAACTTGGGAACAAGAATTACAAACAAATATTAATAATCTTAAAAAAATTTAATGGATCAGAATTCTCATCTTAAACATTCCAAAACAAAAAATAATAACAAGATGGAAAAAGATATAAAGTGAACAAAAAAAGAACAAAAAGGTACTAAGATACCTGCTCTGATAATGTTAGGTCTAAAGAGCAATAAGATTCTACATAAATATTGTCTTAAGTTTTTTCTACTCAGTCTATACCCATTATAAAGATATCCTTTAATTTATATTTTCTCTATTCTTCCTTCCCTTTTCAAGTAATGTAGATAGTATATTAGCATAAAAATATAGTAGGAAAGAGAAGGTTAGCATGTAGGCTAACCATTGAGAGAATAGGCGACTGGAGGAACTGTAGGCCTAATGCCCTGGATCCCCAAAATATTATATAGAATGTACTTTAAGTTTCTTCTACTCTTTCTTTACCCAAACATTCAGCCAATAGCATAGAAAACCTTATAGAATATTCTACAATCTCTGATAATGCCATCGTAGAAAAAATAGTCATATTTCTTGTAAGCCCTTATAATATCTACAGAATAGAGTTTGTATCTTGTTGGAAAATGGAAAGTTATACTTGTCTTCACCTTGGAGCCATCTGTCTCATCCTTTTGTACCATGGAAGGAAAGGAATGCCAGTTTCAGCTAGAATAGCACTCCTTGACACCCGTTTCATTGAGTACCAGAATGTTGTTATTAGTAATATGGTGACAACTCTCAATGTTGGAAGTGTTATGGTGACATTTTTCCCAAACTAAACCATCTTTGGATGATCCTTACCCTACAACAACACCCATGGTCCAAGTTCAAGTCTCAAGTGCTAAGCAAACTATATCTATTGGTATGGCAACTCTCCATCACCAGATCATATACAAGTTGCAAAACCATAGCCTTGATCTGAAAAATCAATGATACATGTTGCTCTAATGCTTTTTGCTAATTTAGGACAAAAAGTTCCTACCCTTGTCTAGGTCTTGAGATAGCTTGAAAAGAAAGATCTTGAGAAGCTTATGCCCACATAATAGATCACTAATTATGAGTTGTTACACCATTCTCATGAGACAGTGAAATCCTCTAATTTCCAGTTCCAAAGACTCAATGATAGACATGTAAAGACCATCTTTGATGTCCAGAAAGATGAAGGGCCACTAGGAGTTATCTTTTAATAGATGGTGATTATGCCAGCACCTACACAAGCAGAAGACCCTTACACTCCTCTAGGTTGTTTTTCTCAAGAGAAAGGTCTATTTGTACTGATAAAATTGATAAGCACTTTATTCGGAAGATTGATCCCTTAGAATGTGATCCGAGATGCTCTTGTGATGAATGGGACTTTGATGATGATGATAAGTACTATAACCAATATCGTAGATAATGGAATCACTACAAGAAAATATGCTTTTTGCTACAATATTTTTTACGTCACTAAAAATAATGTAGTAAAAAAGGACTATTTGCTATGATTATTCTATTGTAGTATAAAATTTCAAATGTGAGTAAAACTTATATTAAATACTACACTTCATCTTATGGTTGTAAAAGATATATTTATTTACTACAATTTTTATGTGTAGTGAATAATATATTATATTTGCTAGAATTTTACATAAATTGTGGTAAAAAGATGATATTTTACATTACTTTTTCATTAGTGAAGTAAAAACAACGGAACTTGTGAAAGTCTGGTAGCAAAGATTAAGATCTTAAATGAAAATTTTTCATTGAAAAGAAGAAGGTAAAATATATTGAAAGCAATGTTTAATCAATGATATTTAAGGTAAAAAAAAATGCTTCCAATTTTTATTATTAAAAAATTATTTAATTAATTAATTGAATTCTAAATTAACAAATGAAACCCTCCAAAAAATTCTTAATTGCTCATGGTTTTAATTAATACAACTAGAGGAAAAAAAAATTTATGGTAATTATTATTAAAAAATATTTGATTAATTAATCAAATATTTAATTTTGCTAGTTAGCAAAGTCTCGTAAATTAGTAGGGAAACCCAAGTTTTTAGGTTAAATATAAATTTTCCTCCAATAATTTTTACTATAAAAAATTAATTAATTAATCAAATATATTTAAATCAGCTAATTCACAACAAAGTGGCCATTGGCTAGGTGGCATCATCTTTACACATAAAAGTGTAAGGTCAAAAGTTTGAGTCTTAATTAACTCATGTTGTGCTTGTGTATCAATAAAAAAGTAGCTAATTAGTAAAATTCCTCAAAAGCCCTCAAAATAAATTTATTTTTGCTACATTTTAATATGGTGAGAATTTATTTAAACATTTACTATATTTTTCAAAGTGTGGTGATTAACTACTATATACCACACTTTTTTAATTGTGGTGAAAAATAGTGTTGTATTTGATACCTTTTTTTACCACATATTAAATTTGTAGTAATTAAAAATAATTTCATATCAAAAGACAATTACCATGATTGAAAAAGTGTAGCTAAGCTTTTTCTCACTTGAAATGTCTACGAGTAGAAAAGTGTGGCATAAGCATAGTTAATAACTTTCTACTACGTTTAATCACTACTTACTATACATATTTAATTGTAGTAAAAGTTATATTTTTTGTAGTGGAAGGAAAATAATAAAGTCTTCAAGAGAGAATCTTGCCAACCTCAAGAACATGAAGATCCAGACATTAAACCACCACAACCTTAGCTATTGCCTTGCTATAAAAAAGGCCTTGCACATATAAGAAGAGAGAGAAATACCACATGCAAGATACAAGCTTCAAAAAGGTACCCTCCTTCCTTCTCCAACAATTAAATCATGTATGATGTTCCACATTGAACAAAACTTCTAATCACTGCAGAGATAAACAGTCAATTCCTTTCATACTCCATCAAAGCTTTAAGTATAGTCAATTAAAATTGATAGTGAAGAAAATATGAGACCCCATACACAGGCAAAGGAGGTCCTCATTTAGCAAACTACAAATGCTAGAGCACAAAACAAGGTCCTAAAAGATTTTGATAGCAAGATAGAGCAAGCCATCTCTAGAGTCCACTCCATAGAAGCCAAAGTTGACAGTTTGGCCTCCAAGATTTAGAAGTTTCATGATGATCTTGTCAATAAGGTATGCACCCTTGATAGAGACCTCAGTCATCTTATAGATCAAAAAAAATTGGGTAATGAGTTCTACTAGAAGAAGTAGAGATAACGAGACTAAAAAAACAACTTCCCTAAATAGAAGTTGATAAGCAAAAAGTGGTACAACCTTTCTATTCCACTTATACTAGTAAGCTCTCTCACCAACGATCTCATTTGACCTCACTACCAAATTATTCAAAATACTTATTCATAACTTCTAGGTCTCCAAAAAAGGCTTAGAGAACAACTTTTCCATAACCCACTACACTAAAATTCTAAGCTATGGAAAAGAAGAAAGCCCCAATATCTTTTTCTCCACAATCTTCCTTTGAAACAAAGCAGAAAGATCAACCATATCCTAAAGCTTACATAGCCATGGAAGATTCCTAAAAGAAAGAGCCAATTACTATAAATTAAGATGTCTCGTCTAAAATATCTCATGTAATTCTAATAAAGATTTAGAAATAAAGCTTACCGATATAACATCCATGCTGATGGCATCCTAGATATGATCAAGCTATCAGAGGGAAGAATAAGCTGCTAAAAGCTCTAACTTTGAGACAAAATCACATGAAGATACTAAACTAGTAGTGACATTACCTGCAAAGAATTCTTTCTCCAAACTAACAATGGTCCATAATTCACCTTTGATGACATCTCTATGTCCAAAAAGAGAGAGAGAGACTTCATTCCTTTGTCGCTTGGATTCATTTATAGCTCACAAGAGAAGGAGTCAGCCTACAAACAATTTTGAGAGATTTTGCAATATCTAGATTTGTAGGTACTCCCAGAGATTGGTTCTAGAGTTTTGGATAATACAGATAAATGTCATTCTACTAAGTTAAATAATCCAGTGATAGTCCTATGAGAAATCCACCAAGAGTTCATTGGTGATGTCTTTTTCATAAGCAAAATGGCAAACTAAGATTATTTCTCTATGAGGTGGTGTTTTCTTAAGAAGAGAGATCTTGGTTTTCATTTGCAAAGGATGTCCTTGATATTCTATATGTTGAATAGATTTAGTGATCTAAACCTGAAACATGTCTTCCTTGGATCACTTCCAAAGAAAATCCAACTTGAGTTCCAAAGGATGATTCTTACCACAAGAAGGGATATGGTTCACATCAGCTTTGGATAAATTCATCGAATGACTCTTGCAGCTCTTGGCAAGCTCTATGAGCTACTGAACTTCTTCAAAAAATTTTAAGATAACAAACCTATCTCGAAAAACGCTTGCAACAAATTCTATTTGGAGATAAAGTGCAAAGACAAGGAAAAATGTTCTTGTTCTTCCTCAAAAAGACTAACCCACAAATAATTCAAGAAGAATAACAAGACTTTAAGGTTTTTCAAGAGGAAGCTTTCAGGAAAAAGAACACTGATCATTGCTATCTTTGTGGAAAGAAAGGTTACTTTGCTAAAAACTACCCTAATAGAAGGAATAAGTCAAGTTGCATGATGTCTCAAGTCCTACAATGTTTAGGTATAACTTTATTTGATACAAATGCTAAATCCTTATACTTTGAATAGGAAAAACAAATAAAAGAGATAGTTTTTGCCATTTAAAATTCATCCTTAGACAATGAAGACGCACCCCTAGTTGAAGAATCTGAGCCTAAAAACTATTTGCATATTTACATGCTCCAAACTAGACTATCTTCGAAGAAAGCATTTCATTTCCCTATGTTACGATGCATATTCTCCCATCCAAATATGATAGGCCTATCAAAGCAATTATATTTATGGATACAAGTGCAATGTGAATATGATGAATCCAGAAACTCCCCAGAAGATGCTTGAAAACCTCATTATGAATATTTTCAGGTTGTAGATGCCTAGAGGTTTAAAACATCCCTAATCAGCAAGAAGCCTGTCAGAATTCAATTTTTTCCAAAATGTATGATATGGATGCAAGTCTTTAGAAGCAAGCTATATGGTGAAGATCTTTTTATCAGTTTTGATCTATATTGTAAAGCCCAAAGCTATAGGTCTTTCCTATAGGCATTAAGTTTATAATGAATTTCCAGACATTCACAACTATTCAGAAGATTAATGCACTCACAGATGCTCCTAAAGAATATTCTAAGTTTGCCTAAAAACTCTAGCAATGTTGTGTAGAGTCTCATGCAGAGTTTAACCATCCTCACCTACTCTGGAAAAATCTTGATTTCTTCATTCAACTACTTTTTAGGTTGAATGAAGATACCAAAATCTTACAAAGATTACTTATCATGGAATGACCTAAGATGACATGGCTTAGCTAGAAATGAATGTGGCCAACTCTTTGCCTTAGGATTGATCAAACCAACAAAACCAGTTGGGCTTGTCCAGCATTCTATGTGAATAAATGATCTAAACAAGTTAAAATAAAGAAGAGACTCGTCATTGATTACAAGTTTTTAATTAACTTATTGCAAGATGATAAGTTTTCTCTTCCAAAGACCTAGTTGTTGTTTTCATATTTAGCCAAAGATAAGGTATTCTCTAAATTTGATCTTAAAGCAGAATTTTGGTAATTATGCATCAACCCAAAAATTAATATAAGATGGCCTTTTTCATTCCAAATGCTCAATATGAATGAACATGTTAGAATAGTGCTCAACAAGCTAATAGGATTAGCCTTGTAAAGTTATTTCCTTGTTAAACAATCATGATTGAATGATATCTTCTATGTGGCCATCTTCATCCAATGCTCTCTATTACTTCACTCACATTTGGATGATCACTCAAGACTATGGGACTTCATTCGATGACCATGGAATAAATCCTACATGGTGGTCATCTTAAATCTTTCAAGTTATAGGATCTTATGAGACAAGGCATATAAGATCCAAATAGACTTACCCTAATGATGCATAAATTCAAAAGTTGGATATTGTTCTATTTCATAAGCAACTGTATGAGATATTGGTATATGTTGGTGGGTGCTTATTAGAGAATAATGTACTGAAGACCCACTCGAAGAATCCACTAGATAGTAGTAATGGCATGTTAGTAGTGTTTAATTCTCCTACTTATGCTAGTGCATATTATTAGTCCTCTGACTTGAAGGTCCAAGGTGACCTTGTGTCCAATCTTTATGCTTTAACTCTTACTTGGTCACTTAGCGAGTTGTTGGGGTTGAGATTGGGTATGAGTTACTTAGCATGGAGATTTACGAGATCCAAGATGGAATCTAACTTTGTATCTTTGTGAAAGGTGAGTATATCTCCTATGTATTCTATAATGATCAATTCTGAGAAATTCTTATGTAAAATAGTGTGACAAATTAGGAAAATATTTTTTCAAAGATGAGGTCACACAATAAAATCAAACATTGAGAATAAAGATATAGTATTGAGGCTATTAGGGAGTTGACAAGTATCTTGCCTTAGGCCTCTTTTAGGAGATAGAAGACAGATGGACTGTATTTACATGGTAAGTATAGATGATTCTCCAAAGCATTTATTTTGGCCAATTAGTTGGGATCCACGGGCCTGTGGTTGGACATCAACTATGGAGATTGGGTATTCTTCAATTAATAAGATTAATTGAATTGAATCGATTAGTTTAAAAGTAAACTAAAAAGAATATAAGATGTTCAAAAATCACAAGGAGTTGTCAGCCCATATCTAATGAATGGTAGAACCTATTGGGTCAGACATAAAATCCAATTAGCTTTCTCATTGATGGAGGAATTTTTTTTAAGTGTTAGATTATTTTCTCCTAGTGGACTGATTTTGAGGTGATCAATTTTAGCTTGATTAATTTAAGTGTTAAATTAATCAATTATTTTAAGGAGTTAATTAAATGTTCAAATTAACTTAAAGAGTTAAGCTAACAAAATTGAACTTAAAAGTTAAGCTTGTTTGACTTAAGAGTTAAGTCAAAGGTTAATTAATTAAATTAAAGTATTTAGTTTAATTAAAGCGAAGAATACAATTTGGAGGGAAAATTTAAATGAAAGGTTCATTTGAATTAGCATCTTAATTAATTTGAAATTAGATTTCAAATGTAATTGAAATGCACATAAAATTCAAATTGAATTTGAATTTGAATTCACCAAGTTGGTAAGACAAGTGGCTGCCCCCTTGAGGAAGGGGTGATGCCAACTTGGAATCACACCATCCTCCCTCTATATATAGATATAGAGAGTTTGTGGATCATCCAATGCAAATTGTTGTGAAGAATTATATTCTTTCCTCAATTCCCTCTAAAACTCCTTTTAAACATTGCATTATATGTCAAAGCTTTGCTTTCATTCTTCTTTGCCTACCTCAAATTGGCCTATACCATTGTACTTCTCCTCTCTTATTCCAACTTACAATGAAGAGAGATAGGAAGTTCAATTAGTGTGTGGATCATCACAATATAGGTAAATCACTTAGTTTGCCAGTTTTAGAGATCCATTAAAATAGAGCACCAATTTGGAAAATTATTTCCAGGATATTTAGAAGGATTTTCAATCCAAATTTTTTACATAATTTCCTCCAAGATGTTAAGAGGTTATAGTAATTTTTGGGTGATTTTTGGAGGAGTTTAGATGAGGCAAAAATCATACTCTTCTTATTGCGCTGGTTTCTAGCAGATTCTAGATTGGTGAAAAGTTCACCATTTTCTCATTGGAAATTAGCAATTTAAGGTAACACTCTATCTAAATCTAAATTCTAGGAATGATTAGATACCTGTTTGCTTGTAAGCACTAGTTTATTTGAGCTTTTCAAGTTTTATTATTAGATCCTAGTACCTTACTTACCTTCAGGACAGTCATGCCATTTGCACTCAAAGTCGCCCTAACATTATTTCAAAAGGTGATGATGAGGATATTTAAGCTTATCCTACATAGTATGCTACTCTATATTGATGATATCCTATTGTTATCCTAAGACACGTTGGCCTATGAAGATCCCTTGCAACAATTCTTGGATTTGGTCCAATCCCAAGGAATTATACTCTCTAAAAGGAAAAGTTATATTGACTAGCCCAATATCAAAATCCTTGGGATGAAGTTCTCTAATGGTCACTATCAACCTAGCCAGTATATCACTTATGAGCTCCTTAAGTTTCCAGATAGGGACTTTACCATTAAGGAAATCCAATAATTTCTTGGTATTGTTAATTATATCAAGGAATCCCTTTCTGAGTCCTTTAAGTATATTGGTTAGCTATCCAAGATGTTCAAAAAGAATGCCCCCTCTTAGGGAGATGAACAAACGGCTACTATCAAGATGCTTAAGGTGATTTGCCAAGATCCACTTTCTTTAAAGATTCTTAGCACAGGCCACAGAATCCTATAAATAGATGCCAATAATGAGTTTTGGGGAGCCATACTCATAGAAGATATCAATGAGAACCAACACTATTATGGACATGCCAATGGACAGTTCAAGGAAGTAGAAAAATATTATCACATGGTCTGCAAAGAAATTCTTACCATCAGGTATGATATTAAGAAATTTAAATTCCAGTTTATTAGACATCATTTTACTGTACAGATGGATAACTCCTCTTTCCCATAGACTATAGATTTCAAGAACAAGGGAGTTTTAGAGCCACAACTATTAAGACCAAAAGATTGATTCTCTAAATACCGATTTACTGTATGGCGCATCAAAGGTGCCTATCTCATCCTTGACCTACTGTTTAAACCAAAATTTATCCATATCATTGCCATAATAAAAATCATTCCCATTGTCTTAATGGTCTCTTCCTCATCAAACAAAACTATAAATACGTTTTTGGCCACTCATATATCCGATAAAGCATTTCAAACCTTTAATGACATTAAAGATTTTGCAAGGAATAATCTTTTCCTTTATCTTGTAAAATTTTTAAATGTTATTAACTATAGACATAATAATGCCAGCTTTTATTGGGATTACTATTTTTATGTTTTCTCCTGTTGTCCTCATTATTCCTTTATTAGAAAATGGATTGTGGTGTCTATGGTGCGTGGCAATACTACATCATTTTGCAGCATAGATGTCTTCTCACAAAATGATCTAGTTTCTACAAAATGAGCAAAATGAACTTCTTTACTATAGGTTTTCTTGCTTTAGTTTGATTCAATAGAAAATTGAATACAATTATTTCACAAAGCCATTCAGGAACAAGCAGGATTAAAAACACAAGCTATCATTATATTTTAAAGGTCACATTACATGGGATGAGTTGCAGAGCCATAGCATTTACCCTACTACTACTTATGGAAAACGTTCCTAGGATCACTTGATCACAACCTTATAGATAAGAAGACATTGTATAGGCATCTCTATTACATCAAAAAGGTGCTAACATATCCTCTTAAGCCATCACTCATCAATACTTCTTGTAGCATTGATCCCTTTTAAGATGATGAGTTTGGATGGATACCAGAACCAGATTCAAAACTAGCACAAGACATTGAAATCAATTGGGAAGATTTTGGAATCTTTTGGATGATCCTCTAGACCTAAGATTACCATGACTATCATAATTCTTGAAGATAATCTTAAAGCGCATGATGCCAAACCAAGCAATGTTGATAATGCCAAAAAAAGAAGTCTATCCATGCATAGCCATTAAGTAATGTATGTCCTTTTATTTTGACATATATCCTTGAGTTGTAACATGGCTAACTAGTCATATGACACATTTCCTTGCATTGTATATTAGTCAGCTTGACATGTGTCTTTGTATTTTGCTAAGTGTCCTTGTGTTAAGACATGTGTACTAGGTTAAGTGACACATATCCATTAGTTGTAAAATAGGTATCACTGATAGATGACAAGTGTCCCTATAAAAGAATAGCTATCTTGGATTCAAATGGACTATTCCACTATAATCTAAAGCCCTTTGAGTTCCATGCTTATAAATAGGGTATTGTATTCTATTTTTTGTTCAAGTTTAATTAAAATAGAACTTCTCCTCTTTACACAAATACATGGCCTTCTCAATTACTTCCAAGTTCCTCCATAGTCTTTTCAAGGCTTTGGCTCAGACACTTCCTAATTTTTTGCCAGTCTTCTCATCTTAGGTTTGGAATATGCTTTGCACTCATCTCCATATGAGGATCTTGTGCATTATAAATAGATTGAAGAAAGAAATAGATTTGATCCTTGTGTAGTGATCTTTTTAGTTAATGTTGGTGATCTAGAGAAAGCTTGTTCATCAAGAGGCTGCATGAGAGAAAATCTAACAAAACCTGCCTGATAGTCTAATATCCTTATATGGTGCATGATAAGACTTTAGCTGGGGCATGAGGAAACCTCTCTCTGAAGGCTTATTAATGCATGGGTTTACTTGTCCTTCTATCAACTTGTGAGGCTCCTGGCCACCTCTTGGTATGATATCATTCTTATCAGTTGATGCATATTCTTCTAGGGGTAGTATATGCATAAACTTATAGCCTACAATTATATTTCCACAGTTATAGCATGATCATGCCTGCCACAAGAAAAGTAAAATCAGTACTAAAATATGTAAAGGAGTTCCAATATCAATTTATGCTACAATTTTCAATTCAACACTTATTAGTAGACATTCGAAGGAGAAAAAGCAATTATTTTAAATGTATTAACATTTACATTCGATAGCATGTTAAGTAGGTTTGTACTTAAAGTAGAAAAAAAAAGATTCTAAAAGCAACGAAAATGAATGTAAGGTAAGGATAATATTATGAAAAAAACCAAACTAGATAGCTTCCAAGTGGATCTGAAACCAGAAACCTATTGAAAGACAAATGACTAACTTAGTTAAAGGAGAAGTAATTTTTCATGTGTGCACCTACTCATTATACCAAATTTCTATCCACGTCAGTTTGAGATATCACTTCATCATCATAACTCCAATATTCAGCTAAGGTGTTTTCTTCTTCTTCTTTTTCTTCTTCTTCAGTATTATCTTTGTAGTTACATGAGTGGATCATTTTTTGAGCAATTTGAATCTCTAGTAGGCTTCATCACTATGGATTATTGATCCATCCTCTTGAGCACTAGCTTTAACCTGAACAAGTGCACAATTTTCTTGTTGAAATGAATCACTCACATCTAATTCATTTACATTAGGAAATTTAAAAATAGATGAGTCAAATAGATATTTATGTTGTGCACTTTGAACTACTTTCCAATTTTGAGCTAGTTTTGTATCATTAACATAGAAAACTTGAATTACTTGATTTACTTACAGATAAGGTTCACTTTCATACCATAATTTGCCTACATTTATGTTAGTAAAACACCATATAACCCTAGTGGTTCATGTTGATCTAGACCAAACCATTTACAACTAAATAATACACACCAAAAACCATAGGCATTGCTCAACTCAATTATATCTTCTAGGACTCCATAAAAATTGATCAATTTTCCCTTATTTACAAATTCTATACATACTCTACTATTTTTTGTCACTTGTTGACCATCTCTTTTGATAGTTAAACGACTTTGCCCTTTACTGTGCACCGAATATGTTTATTAATATGATATTCAAGACCTGATGTAAATACAAGATGTTTATCACTATCTTTTAGGGATTTTATATGATGAAGTTTTTTAATCTTATTTTCCCTCTCAAGTTTTTCTTCATGCTCTCTAGATAACATTAAAAATATAATTAGTCATCTTATGTTAAACATGTAACTATAATTAAAAATTAGTTACCTCAAATATGGTTCTATCACCACAAGATTATTGAAAACAAACCAACGCAATACATTATATTCTTTAGAGTCATTTAAAGAAAATTTGTTTCTCCAAAAGTTCAAACTTTACTTCTAAGAAACAAAGATTGTTGTATTTGGGTGTTCCTCACCATCTTGATTTATCTCTATTGTGTTTTGACTGAATTCCATGAAGATATAGTGAGACAAAAACTCAAACACACTTTTATAACATAAGACTTTGCAACTAAACTTTTGAGGCAAGTTCTATTAATTTAGAACCCTCTCTTTTAGACTACTATGTACCTATATTTACACTACAAAAATTGTAAATAGAACATATATGACTTATAAGACAAATATAATCTACCAATGATAATCATTTTAAGTTTATAAAAGAATTTCAAAAAGGTAAAATAATTAGGAAAAGATTTAAAAAATGTTAAAGAAATAAACTTTGTTACCCCGCAACAGCATATATCTATCTACAATGAATAGGTCCACAAGCTCAACCTCCTATGCTAAGTGAATTGCTAGATTGATCATCAAAGAAAGTAGGCAGAAATATCATATCTAACTTGCATAATATTACAAGAATCTTTTTATCTAAAGTATCCAAGACACTCAAATCAAGTCCTTACAATGTAATTGTCTAAAGAAACTTGCCAACTTAACGTGGCATCAAGAATACCTTTATGTAGGTAACAAAAAATTCCTACAAGAAGCAAGCATTGCAAAAAAAAATATGATAATCATGATATTTCAACCTTATTATCTTACTATCCTTGACACTCAACCGCCTCTATATTTAACAACCTACCATTGGTATATCGTGATGATTGGTTTTGGTTGTGTGACTTTTGGTAGATAGAAACTTTAAGATAAATATGATCTATTTATATGATTTTAGTATAGTAAAATATAGTTTCATTTTGTAACATAATCTATATGAGAATGCTAGTTTTTTAGTCAAAATGTTTTTCATTAGTAAAATATAATTTTCATTAACAATATTTCATTTGTAAATATCTATGGAAATTTCAAAGACCCATTTAAAAAATAGTACAAAATTGAAGTACAACCATAAATTAGGGATTAAATCTCATACAACACATCAATATGAGAATGTTAGTTTTCTTGGTCAAATTTTTTTTAACTAATATCATATATTTATATTTTTGATTGCTATGTAACATAATTTGGATAATATTGTTATGTTTGAGGTTCAATGCTACAATGCTAAAACTGGATATGCTAACAATGAGGTTGAGGCTAATAGTGTAAGCTTGCACTAAAGTTTTACTTTTTTTCTTTGTTTATCCATTTAATTTATGTAGTAAGAGTAATTGAAACTTCATGCACAAGAATAATTTAATATGTCAAATTGCAATAGGCTCAAATGAAGGAATTGCGAATAACAACAAGCTTTACCAGATGATGTTGCTCATATGATGCACAACAAATTTTTGTCAGTGCCCTTGGAGAAAATTCCTTCTATACTAAATCAAAGAATCTTAATAAAAAAAGATTAGGCTGTAGAGTTACTTCAAATTTTGAAACATCTAACAATCTAACAACCAAACATGATTAGAAGGGGAGTTGGCAACTACACAAGTTGATTTGGCAAGTGCAAAAGCTAATTTAGCTATATAGATGTCTATAATAAAAAGAATGGTGAAATGCATTGAGAAGATGGCTAGCAAAAGCTTTTCTTAATTATTTTTCCAATTGGTGCGTGGAAATTTGTATTTGAATTTAAATTAATAGTGAAAATTCCAAACTATGATTCGTTTCCCTTAGTATATAGGTTGGACCTTCTTTAATCATTTACTATGAAAAAATTTTGGTTGACTATAAATAATATTAATTATTAAAATTAATTCACCTATGGTTTTGTTAATATAATAATTTCCAATTAATTTATTGCACTTATTTGGATTTTTTTATTCTATTTTATACAGATGCAACAATAGGATAGAGATAAAGTAATTAAATTTGAAGATTAGATAGATGACATGTAATGATATGAAGAACAAGATTTGGTTTAAGTTTTAAGTTTGAGAACTATTCAAGAAAAGTGGCATGTTTGCTATGAGGATAATAACCTTTAGTTCTTCCTTGCTTTTGTTCTTAATTGCCAAATAGAATAGTTACATTTATTGATTGACTGGTTTGATTTAAAAAATTTTATGTTAATTAGTTTTGATTGATTTGTTTAGTTCAATGTGCTGCTTGGTGGCAATTCATTGTTAAATTGTGAAATAGTTTATACCTCTGGTTTTTTTATCATGGTTTGAGTGAATTGAAAATACAGTTCTAGTTTTATTAAGTAAAGTTAGAGATATAGGAAGATATTATTAAAAACTTCCCTTGGGTGAATATTTCATTTGCTATTCAATTTTGTTATATTACAATGATAAGCATATGGTTTTATGCAAGTGGCTACTGAGTTATGCCTTTAGATTTTAGTGTGTCTTTTATTACTTAGTTATGCCTTTAGGTTTTAGTTTTGTGCTTTTTATCCATCACCTCTTTTTGTTGTTTGCAAGACATCTTGTTATTATAATTGATCAAGGGATCCTTTTTTCTTTTAAAGATTTATAAGTTTGTTTTAATACTTTGTACAAGGTGGACCACATGCTATTGTTGTAAATTGATATTAAAAATTACATCTTGACTACTAATGTATAACAAATGGGGGGCATTCATAGCATACTTAAATTGCTGTCTCTAGATACCAAAAATGTTTGAAATATTATTTTATAAGTGTGTGTTTTGGTTTTGGACTAACTGGAGAGAATCAATCATAGTCTTCTTTTCTATCCAATTTGTTTTTGTGGGAAACTTATGATCCTTTAATAAAATTGTGCATAAGTTAAAGTTAATTAACTTTGAGATCTATTTCAAATCTTATTGCTACTTAGTATGCTCAAACACTTCATAAAACTTCTATATACCTATGTTATGCTAAAAATAGGTGGGGATACTACATTATTATTTTGTGGTCTGTTATAATGTTGTTGCGATGTTATGCTAGAACACTACCTATCATTGTATGAAATGTGTTATTGTCTATAGTTGGATTAGATAATGTAATTTTTTATTTTTATTTTTATTTTTTTGTGCGTGTTGTGGATTTTGTTACTTCCCTGAAAAGCATCAAAGCTAACTTATGGTTACTATACAAATTTGTTGCTAACTTTGAACTTACTATATGTCCAATTTTAAGTTATTTTGTAATTATATCTGGATATGTACAAAACTTCTATGTAATGACCTTTGTGAAATTGATATTATGGTTTTATTTTGTGGGATTTGAATGGACAAACTATTGCATAGTTTAAGCAAGAACATATTACTTAGATTGGAAAAAGTTTGACTTATTGCTCTACTTTGGCTCAAAGTTGTCTAACTTTAAGCTTAGAATATTACCCTCTAGCTTTTGTCTGAAATTAAAGCTATTTAGATGCTGCTATATAGTTTTATGGACCACTATAGAAATTGTTGAATTATGTGAACATGACATCTTAATATGGTGTTCCATGCTTATTTTGTTGGGAATTATATGTACATTGGAGAAATTATATTTCCTTGCTGTTGATGAATTTTAGGGCTCCTACAAATTGAGATGTGCATGAACTAAATCATGTTTGACCATCATCTTGGTAGTTGGTTTGGGATACGTGTTATTGCTTAGCCCCTAAGAGTTGGCTGTTGGTTTTATGGTGGAGTCAATTTTGCATTAGTGTCTTTGTTTTCCCTTTTTCTAGCTAAAATATGGTGCATAGGGTCAAACATAATAGAGAAATAAGTGTTCCTTAGTACTTCAACTTTGATATTAAACAAAAAATGCTTGATGCTTCAAACTTTCCAATATGTGTTGCTTTCCGAAATCTTACATAAAGTCTAGTGAAACAATACTTCTTTTACTTTGAAAAGTACATATAATCCCCAAACCAAAAGGTTGATTTGGCTATATTATCTTATAAAAAGTTCAACTATTTTTGCAAGGTATTTTGTTTCCTTCTATCATTTCTTGCTAAGCGATTACTTGCAAAAAGTTACTAAAATCAAAGATAGCCTTAACCCCAACTGTCTCTTTTTTTCTTACCTTTTTCTACAAACAAGTGAAAAATTAGAAAATAGATATAACCACTTTATTTAAAAAAAAAATCCTAATATCCATGAAATATGATATGGCTAGACAATCCACTCTCAAAGAATCTACATAAAGCTTACAATTAATTTAAATCATGACTGTAAACTCTTGTAATCGAACACTTTCAAGTTACTCGCCTACCCAAGAACAATCTAACAACTAAATATATATATTACTTGAGGCATCGATCATATATATATCAACTTGTGACCTTATGGTCCAACCTCAGCCCATTCACTTGACATGATGGTCGCACTAAATGCTTTTTAGGCAGTTATAGCTATTAGCCTCTCTCATTCAAATTAAATACACCCATGCAATCTTTTCCTAGTGGAAAAGGGTACTCTTGTACTATTTTGGGTGATGGCACACCACTTGGAATCAAAAGGCCCAAAATAACTCTATAGTACAATAGGTGTTTAGTATTCTTATAGGGGTTGTACAGTAATAACAAGTACAAGAACCAAACTCTATAACTATCTCGTTTCTCCACCTATCTTAGGTACGTATTGCATACTCTTATTCTTCCAACCATTTTGTGACCTTATTATCTTTATAATTGGTTTTTTAGCTTACGCTTCTAATGGTTTTGGCTGGGGTTACCTCAACAAGCCTAAACCTACTTCATTTAGTTTACCTTGCGCTTATCTACTCGAGCTTTGACCTCAAGCAACTTTGGAAAATCATTTTAAAATAATCTTTTTCTCTCCAAAACCTCCACATAAATCACCTGATCAAATGCTACATTATTAGTTGCTTCCATCTATGTAAGTTGAACTTGCAACTCAAAAAATCATGAACATAAGGTGAACTATTTCCATAAATGAAAATCATACACAACACATGTTAGCCTAAAACAAAGATGCTCTAAGGCCTAGCACTCCAATAGAGTGAATGGCAGCTCTATCCATCACACAACTCCACTAAATTATCAAAGAAGAAGTTAACACTGTGCTCCTTAAATAACAAGAATTTTTCAAATAGCAAAAACTACATATAAAATCAAGAACCATACCAAGACCATCACAACTAGCTACACGATAGCCAAACAAGTAACTTGATGGAGAGCCACCACCTAATTTGTTCAATAATAATGTCCATAGAGAGAAAATGGACAACTTTCATCAAAATATCTCCTAAGATGAAAAAATGGCTAACTGAGTCCAAGTTCTCTCTAGGTACAACTGTGCCCAAATGTGCAACCATCTAGAGATGCCTCAAGATTAACATAGCATGACTTACCATCCAACAGACAAGGATAATAGAAAGTGTTCAATCAAGTGCAGCTGTTGAATAAACTCATTGAGGTTTTTTCCAAGCACCACTTAGGCTGATTATCCTTTGGAGATAATGCTAATTAAATGAAGAAAGAAAAGGACTCATCTTTCATGCATGAGATCATTTATGAAAGAATTGCTATTGATGCAAAAATCCCCATGGGCTTGCCTCATTATGATGGGTCTACTGACCTAATAAGCATTTGTTGTAGTTCAAGCATATTACGCAGCTCTAAGGTCATAGCAAAAATATTTATGCCAAAACACTAGTCACTATTTTCCAAAGGATTGCACTAGATTGGTTTTCTAAAGTTTAGGCCAAGGTCAACATCTTTCCATGATCAATTATGTGACAAATTATTTCACTAGTTTAACAAAAGGAAAGCTAAACTACCCCAAATGTACCTCTATTTTGTCAAATAAAATAAATGAGTCGTTAAGAGAACTCTTTACTCTTTTTAATGATAAAGTATTGAAGATAGATAATTTCAGATTGATTTTCTTATTGATATTTTATTCTTAGGTGTGAGGCACAAAGACTATGCTAATGCCCTTGTCGAGAATGACCTTAGTCCATGGAACATCTCCTTTAACTAGCTGACAAATACATGGTCTAAGAGGAAATTAATAAAATAACATTGATGCCCCTAATCCAGATAAAAAAGTGAAAGAAAAGAATAGTGTGAAGGATGGCAAATCAGAAAAGAAAAGGGGCCACTCAGCTATTAAGAGGTTAACCACTATAGACCTCTTAATATAATAAGGAGAGGAGGGTTGAAAGCTATTCAATATAAAGATATCCTAAAGTGCCCAAGAAAGGTTCCAGAGAGGCAAGATGTAAATACTTGAAAACAATATTATGCCTCATTGATAGAAAGGCCATAACATTGAGGATTACTTCCAATTGCATGGTGAAATTGAGCATCTCATCCAACAAGGTCCTTTGAAGAAATTTATAAATAGCAAAGATAAATCCTAGGACAATTGTAGGCCTTCTCAAAAGAAATAGTTAAAGAGCCTTAGAAGATACCAAGGAAAGGAGATGGAAGAGACCCACCATCCAAGATATTATTGGTACTACTACAAGGCTCCTACTAGGAGAGACTTTAAATCTTTAAAGAAACAGCTCAAGAGAAAGGTAAGTAATGACAAAAATGTGATGTAGAGAGCTATCGTCCATATCTCCACTAGCTTTGTCCCTATTTCTTTCACAGACCAAGTTTCTTAGCATCTTTTTCTCTCATACTATAACATTTTACTAGATTGTCCCTTGGTGGTCACCTTGGAGATCATTGATTATGTTGTAAGAAATTTGGTTGATAATGGTAGCTCAACGACATCATTTTCTACAAACCCTTTGGAAAATGCACTTAATAACTCCAAATTGAGCTCATTCAAACCCTACTAGTTGAATTTGGTGACTTTGATATTGTTCTAATTAGATCCACCTATCCACTCAATATTATTCTAAGAAGGAATACTTTCTTGGTGAAATATTTGATAGTTGATACACCTTTGTCTACTATGCAATCTTTGATAGGTTAGCCTTGAATGATTTTCAAGTAATGGTATCAACATACCACTTGCACCTAAAAGTTTCGACCTTACTAGGCATTGGGGAGGTGTTATGCAACATTTTGGAAGCTTGGAAGTGTTATACCATCTTTGTTAATTTCCTCGTCAAACAAGGTCTTTGTGCCCAAACCTTTGCCACTTGAAGATATCGTAATCTTTGACCTCCCCATGGATACCAAGAAGAAGAGAAAGCATTAAGATAATTAAGTTCAACCAACTAAGGAATGTAAAACCATCAAACTTAAGCTAGAAAATCCAAATAAGACTATCAAGATTGAAACACAATTGGAGCCAACAATAGAGTTCATGCTGATCAACTTGTTAAGAAGAAATAATGATGTATTTGCCTAGACTGCATATGATTTTGTAGGGTATTAACCTTGATGTGATAGTAATAGGCTTAATGTTGATCCCTCTTACAAGCTAATCAAGAAAAAGAAAAGAATTTTTGCAAGAAAATAAATAAGATCATTAAGGAAAAGGTTAACAAACTCCTCGATGTGGGCTATATTATAGAAATCCAATTTATTAATTAGCTATTTAATGTTTTATTTGTTCACAAGAATAAGAAAAAATGGTACATGAGTAATGATTATACTGTTCTCCATAAAGCATGTCCCAAGAAGTCATATCCACTATCTCACATAAATTTGTTAGTAGATTTGATCACAACATATGTATTACTTAGTATGATGGATGCCTTCTAGGATAACTATCAAATTTCAATGCACCGAAAGATTGGGACAAGATATATTTTATCACTAAGAAGGTGTCTACTATTTTCTTGTCATGCCTTTTGACTTGAAGAATGCAAGGATAACAAATTAATTACTTGTCAATCATATGTTGAAAGAAGAAATTGAAAACATCATGGAGGTTTACGTCAATGATATGACTATAAAGAGTGTTGAGGAGCACGATCATCTCAAAGATCTCGACTATACTTTCTCTATCCTTGGAAGATTTGGCATGAAGTTAAACCTATTTAAATACATTTTTGGAGTTATGAGAGGCAAATTCCTTGGTTACATGGTGAACAAAAAGGAAATCTAGGCCAACCCCCAAAAGGTTTGAACTATTCAAGATATCACTGCTCCTAAGTTGATCAAGAAAGTCCAAATCTTGACATGTCAAATAGTTGTTCTCAATAGGTTCATTACAAGATTAGAAGATAGAAGTCTTCTTTTTTCAAAATCTTAAGGAAAACAAATACTAGTGGAATGCAAATTGCGACAAGGCCATGGTTAACCTCAAGCAGTCTTTAACAACATCACCTCTCTTAGATAAATCTATTTCAAGTTCTAAGGAAACTTTTTATTTTTATTTAGCTATTTCTATTGAAGCTATAAGTTTTGTTTTGATCTTTGTCAATAGGGCAACCCATCAACCAGATTGTTATGTTAGCAAGATTATTGAAAGAGAGAAAAATGATTACCTAGAGATTGAGAAATTTACTTTAATACTTGTTACAACGTCCAAAAAGTTAAGACCTTACTTTTAGGTCTACTCTATAACTATTTTAACTAACTAATGTTTGATGTAGTCTTACCAAAACTAGATACTTCAAGTTAGCTAATGGGTAGCCAAATTAAGAGAGTTCAACAACAACTACCAACTTAGAATAGTTATTAAAGCCCTAGTCTTAGTGGATTTCTTGGTCAAGCGAATCAGACTCCCAAATGAGAATAACTACTCTTCCACCCTATAGACTCTTTTAGTTGATGGATCTTCCATCTCTAAAGTTGAACTTTTAAGCTACTAATTTAAAACATGGAAAAGAGTCCTCGTTCGCACTTATGGATTCCAATTAATTGTTGTGCAGTTTGATAGGTCCTATACATAGGAAAACGATGCCACCATGATCAAATATTTCGTGATCATAAAAGAAGTCTAGACTAAACTTAAGTCATTGATCTTGAACCAAGTCCTTTGATTAGTGAATGAAAAAGAGCAGACTACCACGCATCAATAGTTTTCCAAGAGGTTTATGCTAAAAGCTATGGAAACCATTTTAATGGTTGATCATTGGCACATAAAATTATTTGATAAGGATATTTTTTGCCAATATTACTTAAGGATGCAATCGATTTTTGAACCAATTGTGAGAATTTCCTGTTTCACTTTGATACTCTATACCAACTACCAATGACCATGATAAATATTAACATATGTTAGTATTTCGACTAGTAGGATATCAAAATTATCTAATATTTCCTTGTGGCATCAAGGCAAAAGAAATCCATCATTGTCACAGTTAAGTATTTTCCAAAATAGGTTGAACAGAAGCTGTTAAAGATCATTAATGTTGTAGTTTAGAGTTCCATTTAGCAAAATACAATCTATTGATTTAGTCTCCCCTATGTAACCATACGGGACAATGGATTTTAGTTTCAAAATAAAGGATTACAATATAGTGTGAATAATTGGGAATGTGATCAAGTAAATGACCAAACTGAGATCACCAATTGAACTATTATGAAGAATTTAGAAACTCGAATCGAGGGAGGCCATAGTAAATGGATAGATGACCTCCTTGAAGTTTTGTGATCTTATTGAAAAACTTAGAGATTAGTAATGGAAGGAAGTCCTTAAAATTTGATCTATGGTTTTGAAGTGGTTATCCCAATTGATCTATTGGAAAAAATAGCTGAAGTCCTTCACTATGATGTGTAGAATAATATTGAAGTTAAGGCATTCTACCTCAACACACTTGAGAAAAAATAGTAGCAAACATACCTTAAAATGTAATATTTCATGACATCAATGACTAAATGCATATAATAAGATAGTTTGACACTTGAATTTTCTAGTTGGGAATCTTGTCCTCAAGAGAATTAAAGTTTCTAAGTATGCCAGTGAATTAAATCCCAACTACAAAGGATCTTGTAAGGACAAAGTAGTAAAGAACAATTCATATAGATTGGCAAACCCCAGTTGTGATGAGCTGCCCTAACCATGGAATACAATCAACTTAAGAAAATTCTATGTTTGGGGTGTCCATTGTTATTTTTGTTGCCATTGTTGTGGTCATGTGATTAGATGTTCTTTAAATGGAATAATATATTCTCCTCATTCATAAATATTTCTCATATTAACTATCTTCAAGTTAGCATAAAAGATTACTTATAGACCACATGTTACAAATTTTATCACAATTACATACATTAGTGGTTGACTTTAGATCACTATAATTTGACTTATCATTCATGAATAATTAGCTCGACACCTCTGCAGTTGACAATAATCTTTTAGGTTTGACTAAAGAACTCAATTGTTCGACATGTATTATTACCAAGCCATCCGTTCGAACTTAATCACCAAGGTTGCTTATTATTACCAATTCCATTCAACAATACAAATAGGCAAGATTGCAAAAGTGCCACTTTCCAATAAGTGGGAGGCAAAGAGATAAGCAAAAAGCATAACGATACAAGAGCCCCCCCTTAAAAAAAGGAATGAACATAAAAAATAGAAAGCTTTGTTAAGAATAAAATTTTAAAAGAAGAGTACATAGATCCTAGCATCTATTATAATTCACCTATTCAAATTCATCAATTTAGGGGATTTATGTCGTTTCTCTAGCTATTGAGTTCGGAGTAGGATCGGCAGCTTTGACTTCTTCAGTGGAATTAGAGGGCACACTATTTTTTTTCCTAACCTCCTTGGTTGCTTCTTCATTTAGGAAAACTTCCACAAGGTCAGGCATAAAGTTGTATTCACCATGTCTATCTCATCAGTCTCCTCCTTGCTATTAGAGTCAAAGAAGGGTTGAACATCATCATGTAGCATGATATCAAATCTCATCTCATCAAAGTCAACATTAGGTGTTTGCAACTAATTTAAACTTTTGTTCAATCTTTTCTTTAGATCATCTTTGCTTATTTGGAGGCTGGCATTCTTAAAAGTGCAAGATTTGATAAAAGTAGTGATTGAAGATTTCCACTCTTAAAAAAGCCTAGATTCAAATGAGACTTTGGTGCCTCTGAAAGTAGCCTCGCTACCTCATAATAATCTTGAGCCTTACTTATCTTGAATTCCCCCTTCAGCATTAGAATTTCTTGGTGCAACTCCAAGATCATCGCATACAACCAGGAGTTTTTGGTGAAAATATAAAAGTTCATCTTTGAGATTAGTTGTACTTTAAGCTCGATTGTCAATTCGTCAATCCTCAATTGGAAGGATTCAGTTTTAGCAGCCTTTTTATAAAAGGAGTCCACTGATCAATCCCTATGATCACTACATCATTCCGCCTACTTATACTTGTCTGGCAGTGCCACCATGTAACAACGATACATACCGTAGGCTATCTAGGCACACTGTAGAGGTAGAACAAAGAAGTTATTAAATAATAACATAAGAACAAGATTGAAATAGCAGAAAAATCTTAGGATGTACCAAATTGGGGTGGTAGGTGAAAATTTGCATGGCAACCAATCCCGGGAGTTGCATCAACTTGTTGACATTCGGGAATAATAGTTGGGCATTGAAGGTCTCCCAACTCGTTTGGCTAGGGGGGTTTCCTTAAGCATGCTGTCATTGTTGTTGACAACCAGGAATCATGGCTCAATGAACATCCTAACAATTAAGTATATCCACAACTTAAGGGACCAATCACCTTCAGATTGACGTGTTATCTCATGATCCAACCTCAACCTATCCACTTGGCATGGGTAGCTGTATACACTGCTCTTTAGGCTCTTTAACAATATCTCTCCTTTGCAATAATTATGATTGTCAACTTGTCTTCTCTACATAAAATACATGTATTCAATCTTTTCCCGGTGAAAAAGAGTACTTTTGTACTATTTTTGGTGGTGGCACGCCACTTGGATGTCCACTTAAAATGAAAAAACCCTACATTAACCCAATGGTCCAATAGGTATAACTTATCCTCGTAGGGCTTGTATAGTAATTTCAACATTAGGAACCAAACTCTATAATACCCCTTTTCTCTGTTTATCCCATGTACACACTTTGCACTCTTATTCTTCCAAGTACTTTGTGATGTTATTGTCTCCATAATGCTTATTTTAACTTAAGCATTAAAGAACCTTGGCTTGCAGGTTCAACCTCGCGCTCATTTGCTCAAGCTTCGACCTCAAAAAACTTTAAGAACTACTTTAAATCAATCTTTTTCCCTCCAAGACCTTCATATAAATCACTCAAATAGACACTACATCATCAAATAAGGCCATTCTCCAAATTAGTTTCAGTTAAGCATATAGTATATGTTAAACAAACATATATGTTCTGATAGATATGCTTTATGTTGGGCATTTGTACCAAGAGTTATAAACCACTCTTTTCTTATTTTCTTAAAATACGACTCAACTTCAAAAACTACTAAAAGAAAAACATATTTTGAATTAAGGTACTTAATTAAACATATTTTAAAGAGAACATATTTTCAATTAAAGAGTCAAATTTAAAGTATAGTATTATTTGTTCAATTAGTACTATAATCATTTTTTTTTGCATATTTAATTAACCTTTTAAATCAAATTTAACTCAAAATCAATTTCACTTTTTAAATTCAGTTTAAAAAGAACTAGATTCTAAGAAATTGTTAGAAATAAAGTCCACTAAATTGCTTTGGCAATCATATGAAATTGCTTGCTGGTGAGTATTTCTTTTACTGACCATATGATATTAGGTGCTATAAGTTTAAAGAGTTAAATAACGGCATATATGCTTAATTGGCAACTAAGTTAATTGGATGTCAGGATAATTAACTTAACAGATTTATAATATCCATTCAGTATCTTTTTGCTAATTTGATCATGATAATATTTCTATATACTGACTAGGAAAAATTTTGCTAAAAACTCCAATTTTGGATACTATACCATTGGCTATATTGGTCAAATTATAACAACCATTTAAAGCTATCAAATTTAGTTGTTCACAAAAAAATCTATTTAACTTGACCTCAGCAGTCAAATCACTTTTAACTACTAGTATTTTATATTTAACAATCATTTTATTATGATCATTGAGAATTCGATCATTAAAATCATTTTTCTTGTAGTGATTTTGTTGGGTAGATCTCATGTGCTTTTGGAACCTCAATTTTAGATCCCCAAACTTTAATAGTACTGATAACTCAACTTGGCTCAATTCCTTGATAAATTAGAAGGAAGATCTTCCAGAACGCAAGAAGATTACCACCAACTCAATCATCTCAGATGCAGAAGCGGCAAAGATAGGTGGCCAAGAAAAAATTTGAATTTTAATTTGGGTGACAAACTTTTAAATCAAATGTTCTCGCAAGTGTCTCGCAACCAATTGTTAATACATAATACAAAATATTTTATGATTTCAAAATGAATTCTTAAGATTAGAAAAGTGTAAAAAGTCCTTTCGAGCATAAGTTGTTCTGTTCACAGTTTAAACACTTTATTGCAAATAGTTTTTTTTTATATTGTACTTGCAGATATAAGCAATTTTCTTAAATATTTCCTTGAAAAATGGTTGATTGTAAATTACAAACACGAACATGTAGTTAAATTAATAAAAAAAAAAGATAAAATACAAAAAGAAATAGAGAATTCAAAATGAATATTTCTTCATGGTTATAAAACACCTAGTTGTAAAGCCAGACGCCACACAACATAACTACATACGACATTAGATCCAACAAATTAAATGGTGAGCTCACAGGAGAATTTTTCCATCAAGGCAATCAAAAGTAGGAGGGGAGGAGGGGCCATGACCAGAACCAAATGATGCAACATGATCTTTGAGCGATCTTTTGTGCTTGAAGTCTGAGCCACAGACGCAAAGCCAGCGCTTACCGCAGTTCTTCTCATGGGTTCGCCAGTCGCCTTTCACGGCCAAACACTTTCCACATTTACGGCATGAATACCGTTTCATCCCATGCTTTCTCTTGTAATGTGTTTGCAGTGTCCTAAAATCTTTGAGGGGTTTGGCTCTGGGGTGATTTATGTTGTTCTTGCACCCTTCTTGGCAGCAGTAGCACGGAATTCCTAGCATGGCCCGTGGTTGAGTCCCCTTCAGCGAGTCAGGCCCTCTGCGGAACTGTGATCCATGACCCCACATATGCATCTAATTAAATCATAAGGGAACAAATTAAATGGGTCGTTATATGAGGATGCCTAGTGGTAGAGATTAAGGTTGTGATTGCTTGTGTTTTGGTTTTTCATTTTTTATTTTTGAGAGAAAATAATGAAATTTTTGTGTTTATAAGATTGGCTTTACGAGGGAGTGATAGTTTGTGAGGTAAAAGTGTAATGATTATAATTGATGTGACATATGAAAATATAGTTATTATAATTGATGTGATAAATGAAAGTTATGAGATCGTGATTAATTGTAAGATTTTTTGTTAAAAAAAGTTGTGAGATGATGTTTGGCTGTGAGATTTTTTTTTTTAAGAAAAACTTATGAGATGGTGATTGGTTGTAAGGTATGAATTAAAATGTTGCGTATGTAATATTTTTTACATAATATTTATATATAGATTTTTATTAGAATAAAATAAAATAAATAAAATATCCTTTAGAATATCTTATAATACATATACTAAAATATAATAATGAATTTATGTAATGATTTAATTAATTAAAAATTTTAAGTTTATTTTGAAATACATGTGTATATACTTATATAAGCCAAAAATAATATTTATGAAATATTAAAATAACATGCAAATAATTATATTATGAAAAATAATTTCATTTCAATAAAATATTTGGCATGTAAATATAACATAATGTAAAGTAATTTTTTCAAATAATAAATATAATGTGAAAATATAATTATATATTATGAAAATAATTATATTATAAATAATTTTGTTTAAATAATAAAATATTATGTGTAAATACAATTACATATTAGGAAAATAATTTCATGTAAATATTAAAATATACATGTAAATAATTATAAATATGATGTGTAAATATAATTATATATTTCAAAAATAATATTATGAAATATTATAATATACATGTGAATAATTATATTATTAAAATAATTATATTTAAATATAAAAATATTATGTGTAAATATTTATTTATTACAAAATAATTCTATTTAAATATTAAAATATTACGTATGGATATATATGTACTATGAAAATAATTTTATTTAAAATGTTTAAATATGCATCAAAATAACTATATTAAGAAAATAATATGTTAATATAAAAATTTTTTGTGTAATCATAAATACATATTATGATATGATTTAATTTAAATGTTGACATAAATGTTAATATATGCATGTAAATAATAATATCATGAAAGAAACTATTTAAATATAAAAATATTACATGTAAATATAATTATATATTATGAAAATAATTTTAAATAAATATTAACATAGTATGGGTAAAGAAAATTATGTATTATGAATTAATTATGCAGAATTAAACTTTATGTATAAGGTGGATGAAAAAGTAAGAGAAAAATTCAAAAGCTTGCTTCAAAAGAGAATTTATTTTTTGACAGAAACCAAAGAAATTCTTTAAGAGGAGAGGAATCCATTTTTGGAGCGAAATTTCAAATATAAAATAAGGAGGAGAGGAATAATATTTGAATAGTGAGAAAAATTCTCTCATCCAAGCACCGCTCCTCTATTTTTTTTATCTCAAAGCAACAAGATTTGAGAAAATATTCCGCAAGCAAGCACACCCTAATGTTCTTTTTTGATTCAAGAATGCAAAACCTTTGGATATAGACAATAAAATTATAACCAAAAACAAAAATTCAAAACTCTAAGCTTGTTTATTTGGTTGAGAAAAATAATACAGGGGACACCGGCTACGTTGGAGGGGAAAAGAAATTAAGCAGTGATGGTCCTCCTGGACAGCTCATCTTATCTTCGCTTGAAGAAAGGTTTGGTTTCAAACCTAATTTAAGGGGAGCCAAGTGGCCATTTAGTTCAAAAGCATAATCCTTAGACATAAAGTATGAGTTATAGAACAAAGTATATGTCTATAAAGAGAGAGAGAGAAAAAAACCCTAATACAAAAAAGATTTAGTTCCCCACCTGATTCGAATTGAGGAAGTATGCTGTGTTAATGTGCCATACATATAATTCATATTTAAAGGTCACAGGTTGATGAGAATGAACCTCGTACTTCAAGCACAACAACATAATCATCAAGAATGATGCTTTACCACTGAGTTTTCTCTAATCATATGAATTAAAATTATTTTCATTGGCATTTTCTTAAGATTTGGTTGCTAAAATCATTGAATCAGACACAGTTATAACATCAAGTTTTATTTTTTTCAAACGTAATGATGATAATGACAACATAAATTACACTAGAATTACGATCAGTTAATTGTTAGGAGTATTAATTAGCACCTGGAGATTATTGTAGCGATTAAAGGTCTTTTTGCAAATGTGGCAGGAAAAATGAGTGAAGCCAACCAAGATTTGTGCAGCAGTGGGTATCCAGTATTGGGTTGCCGCTGCTGAATTTGCAACTTTGTTGCCATGATGACTTGAATTCATGGGGCCATTAGTGCAGTTAGGAAGGCCAATATGCAAAGCCACAGCAGAATCTTCGTTCTCATCAATGTTGGGCTGATTTTTCGAACCCAGTTGGCTTTGATCAGATGAGTGTAAGAAGCTTGAAAACCTAAGGGAAGCCGATGATGTCTTTGGAAAGAAATCAAACAGCTCCATGTTTTTTTGGATAATTTTGGAGGAAACTAAAGAGCTGAAAGGGCTAAATGAAATGCCGCCTGAACCTAAACCTGAACCTGAACCCTCCATGCTTCGAGTGCTGTTGTTTTTTATATTCAAGGCCTTCTTATAGGCACAGGCCTAATTTGTCCCAAGATTGTAACCTATGTTGAAGAGTAGTTATATGGAAAAGTTGAGAATACAAGCTGGGTGAGTGACAACAACCTTTGTTAAGGGGGGATAGTTAATCTCTGCTGTCTGTGCGAACCATCCTCTTTTGGTATGAAAAACAGAAACCTTAAATACTGCCTTAATTGATCTGGGCCAGGGATTCTATTTCTTGCATGAGGCATATAGCAGTAAGTTTGAAATTTATGGCAGAATTCTATGTATTTGTGGAATTTATGGTTGCTCCGGACAGACAGTATATTGCAGGAGGGATTAAACTATGCCTTTACTTAGCAAAAAAAGAGGTCCGTATTCATTTATGTTTGTTGCTTACAGTTCTTATGGTTTTCCCAATTTCAGTGCAAATTGATTGAATTGCAAGAAAAAAGTAACCTGTAGCAGATTTTAGCTAGGCGTTTTGAGAGTTGCAGGTCGCATAAGATTGCCTTTTGATGTCACGTTTATGAGAGTGATAGTTATATTTGGTTGAAACATACTATAATGACTGAACTGATGGCCATTCGAATTTTCTTGCAGTCAGTTATGTCCTCCACCTTGCGTCCGCATATTGAATTTTAATGAATAAAAATTTGGACTTAATTTCTTCATACTTTAAATGATATAATTTTGTATTTTTATTTTCAAATTCTTATTTTTTTTCTTAAAAACTAGTTTTCTTGATTCAAAAATAGTATTTTTGGTTGAGTTTAGTGGGTCAAATCTATTTGTACTAGTGAACTTTAATTTTCAAATTTTCCTTCGTTATAATTTTGTCATCCCTTGTATCTTTCCATCCATTTTTGATACTTCAACCATATAAATTAGTTATACATCCCCAAACTTGACCCAAGATATTGATTTTAACACGCAAATTATAGGAATTGCTATATATTTGTCATTCCATATATAATTTACTTATTTATAACTTATAAAGACTAAAAAATATATATATTTCAAATCTTGGTGGCCTTCAATTTAAAATTTCTGCATGTACGTATATTACATTGCTTACTTTGATTATTAAGTACATGATTATTACTTTGGACATTTATCTATTTCATTATAATGTAACAAATAATCCTTAACTAATAATGGGACTCAAAGTAACTTTATCAAACTATATATAGTTAAAATTACTAAAATAAATATTTAGATGATTGAATATAAATACTGGCTATATAATTTGTTAAATGTAGAGTTTTACCACAACCATTTTGATGTATCTTAAATGTATTCACCCAATGTTTTCAAAATCGGACCGGACAATAAATCGGTGACCTTACTAGTTACTAGTTCAACCAGTTCAATTGGTTCGATCACTGGTTGAACCGGTATAGCGTCATAATGACGTAATAAGTATATTTAATTTTATAAATATATATAATATTTTATTATTACAAAAAAAAATAAAACTTTCAATTAATATAAAAAGAATATTATTTGAAAAAAACTTCAACTTACTTAATTTTAAGTACATTTTTTTAGAAAATAATATTATTTCACAATTTATCAACTACAAATAAATAAAAAATAATATTTCGTATTAATTTAAGTAATCATTAGTTACTTGCTTCAACTCAAAGTAAAAATAAATTCTTTTACACTAAATATTCAACGTAATTTAAGAGAGATCAAACAAAATAAAATAATAAATTAAACACAAGCATTTGCATATAACTACCACTTCATTAAATTTTAAAAAAATAAATTCATATTTAATAAAATCACATGTTCAAAATTATTAATTATCATCTTTAACTCATAATTTCTCTTTTCTTTTTCACTTTTTTTCATCTTAAAAAAATGTAAAATTTGAAAAAAAAAAAAAAAGTGAACCAGTTGAATCAGTCTGATTTTAACTAATTCAACTGGTTTTTGATTGGTTTTGACTGCCACCAGTTCAAGCGCTTCAACCAGACCGGATTGGCCTCCAGTCATTGGTCCAACTAGTCGAACAGGCCGACCCAGTCCAATTTTCAAAACATGGCATTCTCCAAATCAATCCCAATTAAATAGATTACTCCAAGGCCACTTATTATCTCTTTCCTGTCCGACTTTTTGCCTTTCCCCTCTCTTTTCTCTATCTCTTTTATTTTCTCTTGGGACCATGTTGTTTTCATATAATAATACTATAAAAAATATAAATTAGCAATAAAATTAAGTAATAATATGAAAAATATTGCTAATTAATTATGTGTATTAAATGACAATATATAATATTTATAATTTGACTAATAAATAATAGTTTTTATTTTATTTTAATCTATTTTAATAGTGATAAATTTAAAATTTTAAGTTATCAATATTAATAATTAGTGATATATGTTTATTGACAACTAGTGACAATGAATTGCCTTCCCATTATCTAATTATCAAAAAAAAGAAAAAGAAAAGAGAAGAAAAGAAGAATTGTCTTTTCATTGTCACTAATCACAGTGACAATTTTCATTATTAATAGGTTGTTACAACACGTGTTACTGATTATTAATAATAATAATTAAAGCATAATTATTATCATTGTTATGTTTTTGAAAATCATTGCAGTAGCAAATTAATAGAAGTTTTTTTATCACTTAATTTATATAATTAGTGATAATATTACGACAAGAGTAACATTTAAATGGTACAAATTTCTTGACATTTTATAGTTTAATGACACATAAAAGTGGTACGATGATAGTTGTATAAAATATTACTATAATATGTTTAGTAGTGTTTGATTAATAAATGACAAATAAAATAGTGATATTTGATTCAAAATACCTCTAGAAATATTTTCAAAGGCATTAATTAACTAGTGCCACTAATTTATTTTTTTTAGAAAATGTCAATCATATTTATGCATGGTATCATTTGAAAAAATGAGACACATTATTTACCAACACTTGCTCAAATGCAATTTATAGTCTAATAACATAAAAAACTAATATGGCAATAGTTGTTAAAAAATGCTACTATGATATAATATTTAATGGCATCTTATTAATAAATAGGAAATAAAATGGGGGTATTTGATTAAAAATGCAACATAAATGTATTTTAAAGGTATTTAGCTAGTGTCACTAATTATTTTTAAAGCACTTCACCCATATTTATTTGTGGTGTTATTAGTTAAAGATGCCATAAAATATTTAACTATAATAATTTAGGTTGAATTTATAATGTAATGATACACAAAAATTATATAGTGTTAACTATAAAAAAATTGCCACTATAATACGATATTTAGGTGCATTTGATTAAAAATACCAATACATATGTATTTGAAAGGCATTTAACTAGTGTCACTATTTTTTTTAAATAAATACTACTCATACTTACTTATGGCATCATATAAGAAAAGTGTCATGAATAGATAAAGTATAGGTATATTAAAAAATACTATCACAAATAGATAAATAAATACCACTCACACTTAGTTATGGCATCATATAGAAAAACATCACGAATAGATAAAGTATAGGTATATTAATAACTATATATATTACAATCTTTCTCTCAAGATTTAATCTCTTTAATATTTTCAAATGTATTACATCATATAATAATCCAACCAAATATAGTTATATAATTAAGAGAACACACTATCATATTAAAATAAATAAATAATTTTGTACTTGATGCTGCACAAAAATGGGGTATGGTCCTTTCGAATAGACAACGATTCTTATTGGTTCTTTCTAGGACTCAATACTTATAGATCTTAGTCTTGATCGCTTAGGCCCATTAGGAATTTTTTTGCCCATGTTTTTGGGCTTAACTCATCTTTTAACCTCTTTGACCTTTTTACTTGGTTAATTAATTTTAAGCTATTGGGACATTTTTAGTTAATTTAATAAATTTCCCTTACAGTGTCAAGCCACCTTATTTTCAAAGAGATATTTTAGTTTCATATCAAAAATATATTATAAATTTGACTCTTAATTTTTTCTTTATTTTAGATAGAGTTTATTTTTTCTAGATTAGGTGTCTTCTAGTCTTATTGAGGGTGTTGTACCTTCATCAATTATTTGAAGACTTAGAGAAATTATGTGACGAAGTTGTTTAGATGCTTAATCTATCTTGAGAGTCTTAAGTGATTGTTGTAGTTGCGAGTATGCTGCATACTAAAATTGTTCTAGGGAGATGCAAAGGTGGGATTTTTTGCTTAACTACATAGGTGTCTCCCTAAAGGTAGTATAGTAGATATTTTCTTTGGGAGCAATTAGTACACACTTCTTGGAAGGCTTATGATGGAATTTCTTCAAAGTATCATTTAATTCCAAGAAGGCCTTTATTTGTTTATTTTTAGAGAACATACCATAGGCTCCTAAGGGGCCTTTAGTAGTTATTTTTTTAGAAAAGGTACCATGTGCCTCCAGAGGGCCCATAATTGGTTTATCCCTACAACCATATGTCCATAGAGGGCTGTACAATAGGATTATGATGGGTGCTACCATATGCCTCCTAGGGGATCTATAGTAGGTTTACACAAATGGTCTTAGAGAGTGTTTTGGGGAATAGCACATAGTTGCGCTAAAGAAGTGTTGTAATGTGAACAACATGCGATTCTTCAAGAAATTATTAGTTAAAAAAAGAAATGTCGTTCCAAGGTGGGTAGGCTTTACCCAAATCAAGAGAAAATAAAAACTAAATAATACTTGAAAACAAATAAGACTACTCTTAAAAGAAACAAAAAGTAACTGCTGGTGTAGTCAGCAATGTGTCAACATAATGTATGGGACAACCTTCAAGTGCTAGTAAAGCAGCGATCTCAGAGTTTTAGAGTTTGCTAGCATCTTTTTCTCCCTCCACGACTTTATGTGGTGTTGTCGCCTAGTTAGTCCTATAAGCAAAATGGCCCATAGCAATGACATTCAAGATCAAGCCTTTGACAGTATTTTTTTAGTTGTTATAGCAACCCCTTTTATAGGGACTAGTGTCATGCATGTGGTTAGTATAGAAATCCACTCTTAGATGTATTTTTTTGGGTGGGCTCCCAAAGTTCTCCTTCCTTTATTACGCAACTACTTTTAAGGGAGTTTTTTTTGCTTATCAACATATTCACCGAGGTACCCTTGTTGAATTATTACTTCGATCTTGTCTCCTAAGTTCTAATATTCTTTAGTGGTATGTCTAATGAAATTAGAGAAGTTAAAGTTCTTTAAGGATCCTCGCCTTTTTGGGCTCTCTGTATCTATTGGGGGATATTGATTAGGCCTTGTAGTATGGCAACCTAAAGTATCTCTATCCTCTTGGCTATAAGGGTGTGTGCAACATTGCCCAGCTAGTGTATCACATGCCCACAGCTTATTCATGGCCAAGGTCCAAGGTGTGTACTAGAGCGTCTCTTATGCCTCTATCCTAGGTTCATTAATATCTTAGGGAATTGTTATTTCCTACCTTATTCTTCACTCGTTTTTGTTTTTTTTTTTCATGCATGGAGTTTTTTTTGAAGCCATGAAAAGGTTGCAACCCTTAATTTCTTGTTGCCCCTAGTGCATTAGGTTCCTTAGAGTGTCCTTTCATTAGGGGTTGGCATCCAAAGATACCCAGCATAGGATCGGGGATACAGCATTGCTTGTGTGTTGCCATTTACACTATTGCCTTCCTAGTACTATCATCACCTATATTGGTTGCCCCTCTTGAGAGCACCAAGGACATCCCAATGGTGGGGAGAATGTCCTTATTCTATGAATACTGCCTATTGGTAGGCTGTAGATGTCTACAAGCTGTGACCAACGAGATCCTTTCTTTCTAACTTTTAGAATTTCCTTAAGACTTGTTGGCCTTTGCATTAAATATTCCCTAAGGTGTCCGTCCTAGATCATCCTCTGAGTCTCGTTCTTCAAGTGTCTATAACACTCAGTGGTGTGCTCATAGTGTTGGTAGAAGTGGCACCATTTGTTCGACTTTAGCTTCTTTGTGTCTTCCATTATCTTTTAAGGAGGGTGTCAGATGAGGTCACATAGTAGCACTACAAGAAAAAAGGGATATCATTACACATTTTTTCCTTATATTTTTATGTAAGTGTAAGTATAAATAAGATATAGTTACAATTGTGAAAAAATATGGTTATTATTATTATTATTATTATTATTATTATGCCTTTCTTTTTTTTAGTTCAGAACAAAGATTGTCATTTGGGTAGGAAACCATAAAGCCATAACTTATGCTGAATAATTGAATAGAAAAGAAAAAATTCTCACTTCTCCCTCTTCTTTCTCCCCACCGAAAACCCCAATGCCCTCGATTCCCAAATCCTCAATTCTTTCCTCTCTTTCAAAAATTTCTTAACCCAGATGCCCAAGTATTTCTCTGTGCAAAAATCTTTCATAAACCCAATCTCTAAATTCTTATTTCCTTGCTTTTGATTTCTAAACCCATTTTGATTTCGATGAAATTATGGTTCTCCATTAAACCCCAAACACTTAATTCTCTAAAAATCAGTCCATAAAAACCTCTTTCCAATACAAATGGCTTTAAGACTTTCATGGGGGGTTGGAGCTTGCAGATATCCTACAGTAGTAGTTGGCGATGGCTGAAATAGGTAATCTCGACAATTGGAAAAGCATATCCATACATAGTATATGTTGTTTTGAAAAACATGAAAAATATCCATTAATCATCAATACAAAGAGAGAGGTGGCATGGTGGTCGTGGTGGTAGTTTCAAGAGCATAGGAGAAAGATTGTAAAATGTTTGGATGTTACAATTATTTCTGATTTTTTCTTAATGTGCATTATCACAACTATGCATGTTAATAATGTTCTTTTTTTTTTTAATCAACAGGAGCTATTTTTCTTATATCTTCCTATATGCCCAATCTTGAGAGTTATTTGTGTATGGTAAAAGGAGATGACATAGGGTTTTAGTGTTTTTGTCGGTTCTGTGATCAAACAAAACGTTAAATTTCTTAAAACTTGTCTGATCCGCACATAGTATATGTGTTAATTAGTAGTATTTTCTTGGAAGAGAATCACGGTTGTATTATTAAACGCTACTGATAAATTTCTTAAGAAAGTTCACTGTGGAATAATAGATAATTTTTCATTAAATTGCTTAAGAAACTTGCAATTTGAATGATAGATATTTGCTTTATTAAAAAGTAGCTTCTTATTTCTGTTTCTTTTCATTCTTATGTGCAAGTAAAAAGTGGACAACTGTTTAAATTAATGGTATCAATATGGTAAAATGTTTGTAAATTGTAGGTAACAATTTGTAGGAAATATGAAAAATGGAGAAAATCGAGGAATGCTAATTTAGTTCGCAAAAGAAAGTACAAAGAATGTCAAAAAATTAAAAGAGTGTTGTTTTGAATTATTACAATTCATATATCTAAGCTTTGTCTTTTTATATCTTTTGGTTTATAGGTGTGACAATATTTGAAGATGTGACAACTTAAAGGTATACTAACTGTCTTCTATTAAGACTTACATTATAGTAGCCTTATTTTTCATATCATTTTTTGTTTATTTTTGTTTACTTTTAGAGAAAAAGTTACAGCAAGTTACTTAATTCAATTCATATGTTCTGAGAATCAGCTGAAGTGATAATTGATTATCCCATAATTTTGGTGTTGTTAAAATGATACTTGTTAGTTTTTTTACATTTCAGGAGCACTAATATTTTAATTCTTTAGTTCATTTTTCAGCAACTTCCACCCATCACAAAAACTGTGGGAATGCATTATCTCTATTCAGCACCTTCAAGCAACATTACTTAGTAGCCAATTTCTGAAGGTATGTATTTTGTGGAAATATATGCAACACTTTCTACTACACCATTTGCCAGGGTGCTTTCTATTTTTTTTTAAGTTTAATTAATATTACTCCAATAGAGTATTTTGATTAGTCAAAACATTAAAGAAATAGATGCATTTTGTGAATTTGTTACTACTTGAGCAACTAAAACATCAATTCCACGCAAACTAAGTGAACTTTTCAACCCATTTCTTAATGCTACTAGTTTGCATTATGTTTGGTTTGAATACTAAGTCTGCATGTGTAGACCCTTAGCAAATTTTTCAAAAGCAGTCTTGTATTGGTAGTTGAAATAATTATTAAAATATATACATATATGTACGAATCTAATTGAATCAATGAGATGGTCCACAAGTATTTGGGAGGTATTAGTTTTATATAGCTAGCTAGCAATGTATTTGAAAAAATAAACAATATATGATGATGCACATGAGAGCCAACATGAAGAAATAAAAAGTGCACCAATTTTGTAATAAATAATCATTAATATAGTGGACTGTCTCTATATGTCAATATTATATATAATAATAAAGCACTTGCTATATACACCTTCCACTTGTTATATATACCTTTTCCACTAGCTCATTTACTTTGTTCCTAATATCGCTATTTTATTCCTCTTTTCTTCTCCTTCATTCTTCTCCCAACCTAATACTAGTACTGCAACTTCTAGTAAATTTAAAACTATTAGTCTATCAGCACGTAAAGGTAATGCACATATGGTATTTACCTATATTATTATGGTATATATAAGCATAATTAACATTATAGTCTTTATGTTTTCTCTACTATAGATGATGAGAACTCAAATTTTGAAATGCGCATTGCAAGAAAAATTCTTAAGTTGTGAGTTTGAAAATTCTTAATCTAATGATAGCTCAATTTCGAGTAAGTTCAAAGATTATTGGTAATTAAATTTTTTGACATTTATAGATTGTATATTACTCAAATTGCATTATATGTTATATCTTAGTTCGAATTGGAGATGTTAGAATGGATCAAAGCCACAACATGATTTCTATTATGTTTTCACAAAGTTAGATATTTTTGTTAATTTTCTCAAGTCACCAATACTTGTCAGCTTTTGTTTTAGTATTTAGAACTTGAAACATGTAATGAAATTCTAATTTATAGAGTTAAGTTTGAAATTATCTTCATTTATTTTCATTTGTTTCAACTTTGAATAATCTCAAGTTTAATTTTGAAATTAACAGCCTTTATTTAGCTTTTATTTGTTTTGGTTCTATTTATCTTTTCTTAGAATAAATGAAGTCATGTTACTTATCACTTAATATTTTCATTTGCAACACAGATGACTGGAACTAAGCTTCCAGTAATGAAAATACATTTATTCATGCTAACCAATGCGAGGAAGTACATGTGCATCTATCGTATAATTATCCATCTCTATCAGATGAAATTGAAACAAATAAGCTCCTAACCACTGTAAGAAAATATTTACTTTACAAACACTACTGTTATAGATAATTTATTTTCAATTTGAATGGCATTGATTAGTTTGTCTGGTAGAATATAGTGTAGTAGATGGGAAACTTAGTTGCCTTCATAATTTGGATAATGCCTTACTAAAAAATGAGTGACATGTAATCCTTTAATAGGTAAAAGACCAATCATGGTTGCACCAAGTTTGTACCAAGTACTATTCTAATTTTGTTCTTTGCTCATTGCAAAAGGATATAAAAAGTTTCCTACAGATGAAGCAATTGTATGTGGTCAAGTTTCTTTGGTATTATTAGGCATTTTGATTCTTAGAAATAGTTGTTTTATAGTTTTATGATGTTAAGAAATGGCCAATTCATTGCTAAGATAGATTTGGTTCTTTACAGACACTTGAAATTTGTTCAAAAAATGTTTGATGTTATCAATGGAAGTCCAAGAAAGAATAAAATTATTTTGGTTCTGATTCTTGTAGAGTTTCTCATGTTAGATTTTTTCTTTCCTCTAATAGATATGGTTGATGTATGATGAAATGCACATCAAAACTAAATTCCTCATTCACAGTAATTGAAGTATAGCTTACTAAAATCATATTATTATAGTTCTGGTATCATGCCCATTTTAGCCTTTCAGACTTGTTGATGACCCATAATTTTGACAAAATAACTAGTCAACCTAACATTGAATTTAAGGCATAGTTGTGTGAGTGATTTATAATCATTACTGGGATAATGCGGGGCTTCCAAAGCTACTACGGATGCCATTAAAGAATGGTTTATATCCAATTTCATTTTGTGGGAAATATGAACATGTTGCTGCATATGGTAGTTGGTGATAAAACTGAAAAAGTTGGGGCAAATTAAATCGTCTTAAATTTTATTCCTTTTGTCTAGATAGTTTTTTTAAATTAGTTTTATAACATGCTTAATTTGTATTTTTTTTCCACAAAGGTGGTTCAAGATTACTACAACTAATGTGATGAAGTTGGATCTTCCTCATAATTAAGTGTATTTGAGGCTTTACCCCAATGGTCCATCTTCAACTACTATATTATCTTATCTTGAATGTAGGGTTATTATATCAGTTGTTGATTGATTACATTTCAGCAATTTTTTCAAGTAGCCTCTCTTGGATGGCTGATACTTGAATGAAATTAATATGTTGTACATTGGATGGTTTGATTGGAAGATCTAAAGACTATAGTTTTTGTGTTCAAAATGAATTGTATTCTCTATTTTTGCATACTTTGATATAATATATATAATATATGGTTGAAAAATAGATTGATTTCATATGGGCAGTGGTTACATTAATTTATGTTTTGCTTTACTATCAGGAATTGTAGCAATAAAGAATGCATTTGCATTATAGTCAAGAAGCGTAAGATTATATATCTATTCTTACACTTTCATATGTGGTAAAACTTTTTGTAAGAACATATATATATTGTTACACTTTGGTATGTAGTAAAAGTTGGCAACATTGTAGAACTACATCCTATCGTTACACTTCTAAATGAAGTACTTTTGGTTCTGTGACAAAACAAAATAGGGTGAGTTCTACTTTATGTTACATATAAGAAGTGTAATAATGTATGCCTATATTATGCCTCAAATACAAGCAATTTGAGTTGTTTTGACAAATGAAAATGTTTCAATTTTATGCTACACTTAAAAAAATGCAATAATATGTGTGTATCTATACACTTTAAAATGTAAGCATTAAGCTTTTAACTAACTTCTCAAAATATTAAACCATATATGTAAGTGAGATGTAAGATATTTATTCTTACATTTATGTGCAAAACTATAACTTTTACAAACACCACACTTATAATGGTGATCTAAAACTTAAGACCACAATGGATGGTGCCACACTAATAAGAACTGTGCTGTATGATTAAGTGTGGCAATAGGCTCTTTGTTGCCACATATAGAAATGTGGTTATATCCTATTTTTCTTGTAGTCTAGGGCTTCACTTAGAATCCTTCCTCATGGATTGACAAGTGGGGTACAAAAGGTGGACACTAACACTAGTTACATTCACTAGCTTCTCGCTTCTTATTATCATTACCTCTTTCACTACATAGTTTGTGCTTACTGATTTATTGATTGGTAATAGGCAGGAGCACGCTCCTAACCCCACTTGTAGGTTGTGGCACCAACACATAAGCTCTCACTTCTAGAGATGGCAACGGGGTTGGGCAAAACCCAAATCTAAAAGCAACCCATTCCAAATGGGATAACTTTTGCGCAACTCAATAGGGTATGGGGCAAGATTTCCTAATGGAATTGTTTGAGATTGGGTATGGGGTTTATCGACTCCATCCCAAACTCGCCCCACCACCAGACCTATATAAATATTATATATAATTTATTTTATATTTGTCTAATTAAAAATAATGTCCAACTATGCTCAATGAAGCAGAAGACGTTGAAGAATGTAGGATGAGTTAATTTGGATAGGGATTAGAGCTATATGGTGAAAGCTTGTTGAACATAAAAATTTTGAGCTTTTTTGTTTCAGTTTACTGTCAAATTCACAATGTATAAAAATTTGGATATTGTGCTGGTTATTACTTTAATTCTATCTTTACCTCCTATTTTGCTTATAGAATTTTATCTTGTTTGTATGGATTTTTCATTTTTGTACTTGAAATTTAAATTTTATCTTTCAATGACTAATTCTATTTTTTCTAATTTTTTTTGGGTTGGCAAGTTAAGCCCACCAACATAATGGGACAAGGTAAGGTAGGGCGGGGTATGTGGTGAGCCTAACCTACCCCACTGCTATCCCTACGCACTTCAGCTATGATGACTATCAACTAAAAGGAATCTCCTCAGGAGGAAGACTAAAGATCCACTTGTAGAGATGGAGAAGAAAGAGTGATACCTTATTCAAGATTGACTCTTTGGGAAGGGTGAAGCCTCTCGGTTCATGTAATAGTGCTATTGTAGCATCTTCACATATTGAGCAGTTGAGTGGACTAAGATTCGAGTGGTAAAGCTTTCTAGTGGACTTGTCAATATCTTTGGAGTCTACAGCAATGTAAGGTCTCTAAAAAGTGATGCCTAGTTTGTAGACATCTCTTTTGTTGGAATAGGTGCGTTAGGTGATGGCTCTAGTATTGATTGTGATGGTACTTCAACTTGATGAATTTCCAGATACTTTGACATCAGGCCACCTAGGTGTTAAAGTAATGAGCTTTGGACGTCATCTGCATACTTAGGATCTATACTTCCTTCTTGAGTTTCCACAAATAGTGCCAAATTGATACTATATAAAAATAGAGTAAGATCCTTTCGAGTAGACAACGATTCTTGTTAGTTCTTTTCCTATGGGAACACACACAGAGATCTTTTTTTCTTGAAAGTTCTCCGAGTTTGTAGGTTTTAGCAAATGATTTCTTTTGTTCATGTTCTTATGGCGACCTAAGATTTATAAATTTTAGTTTTGTTGGGTTTTTGGCCAATTAGTTTTTTCTACCTTTGATATTGGCCTAACATATCTTTTAAGCTCTTCAGCATTTTTAATTGATTAATTAATTTTAAGTTATTTGGGCCACTTTTATTTATTTTCCCAAATTACTCGTATGGTCAATCTTGGTAGTATCATTATTATATATTAAAATTTGGATAGATAGTTTAGTGGTAAGTTACATTTGTTTAAATAGGTCAGCTATAGGTTCGAGTCTCTAAAAGATATTGTTAGGGTATGTCAATGGTTTAAACATCATAGAGGTGCTGCTAGGGCAAACCTTTTACATTCTAGGCCTTCTTGTTCTGTCATCTAACTTATGCTCTTCATGTAGCATCCAAACCAAAAGGCTCTATCAAATTACATCGATACTTTTATATATTATGGGTAACGTAAAAGACATTTCTATTATAACTCAAAAAATCTTTAGATTTCTCATTGCTTAGTTTCAATTAACCTTTGACCATTGAATGAAATGCAAATAACTTGTCCTTCTCTTTCTAAAAGAAGGGGAGTTTTTGGTTCTTTCAGTGCTTGAAATAATTTTGTCTTCTCTACATTACAAGATCTCTAGAGTCAATAATTTTGTATAAGGAACTACTGAACTCAAATACTTTTTGCCATTACTTTTTCATTTTCTATTGAGGTCAATTTTTAGGTTTCTAGGATATCATATATTGTATTTTTTGTGGCATGTGTGTCATGCTTTTTTGGTGATATAATAGCATGTTAAAAATATTTTTTTAACATTTTAACATGTCATTAATATATTTTTAGTGGCATATTAGCTTGTCATCTAAAAATATCTTTTGTGACCTTTTAAAATATCATTTATGCATTTTTTTTGATATTTTAACATATCATTTAGTGAATTTCTCGAGTCTATGCCATGAGTCCTAGCCTATTTGAATTATTAATTTACTATTTGCAAGGAACTATTTGAGTCAAAACTATAAAGACATTTTCAATGATTACCATTGTATGTGTAACCATATCTTATAGCTAAGCATGATTGAAGGAATTCATGTAAATTCAATTAGTTACAAAAATAAAAATAAAGAAATGCCTACTCTACTGGTATTAAATAAACATTTTATGACTAAGTAAAGCAATTAGTAGTGTAGGTAGATAGAAAAGGACAAATGTCTTCCAGTCTAAGGCTGCACTCTAAAACTTTAGATCCATGGAGAATAAAATCTAAATTCTATAAGTGTGTAAGATCTTGCTCTCATGTACTTTCATGCAAATAATGTGTTGGGTTGGATCACTCCTTTGCAAAGCCAAGCTTACTTGCTAAGATTACTTTATCCTAGAATAGTATATATATATATATATATACGTATATATATTTGTATTAATATCTCACATAAATGCCAAAGCATTTGTAAATAAGGCAGTCGAGGTGTGTAGTATTTTTGCCTTTTTTGGTATTTTTTGCTAGAAAATGGCATCATTTTGGTGTTAAATTGCTTTGCTACTTTGCACCTTGTGTCTTTCTTGTTATCCTACTTTTCATTTTTTTGTGGGCTACAATTGTAGGTCATACAGATAGCGCAAAAGAAATTGGTGCTTTTGTTTTCTCTTTTAGTTTGTGCAATACAAGTTTGTATTTTGTGGTTAGGGTATGGTAGGTTGGTTTGTCATTTTTTCTTAGGTAAGTTTAAGGAGTGGTGGGCCCATTTTTTTGGTTAGAAGAAAATATTGATTTAGAGTTTTCTTTTATAGGGCTCAAAGGGTTATTTTAAATAGCTCATTTAAGTGTGGTGCTTGGGTTTTGTTATGCTATTTACAAAAAATGTGTTTTAGTCTTATTGCACTTATATTTGTTTATAAAGTTTTTTCTATTGATTTTACACTAATATTATATTTTATGCTTATTTCCTGCAATGTATACGAGGATCATAACAGAGTAGATGGATGCTTGAAAGTTGATGGAGTGGTGGGATCTCGTTCGTACCTCCTCTTGCTAAAGTTGCATGAGATTTTCTTTTGTTTATTCTTCTTTTCTTGCTTCTAAATTTTGGGATTTTATGTTTGCTAATATTTATTTTATGTCTCTATGTTTTTTTTTACCGTGGTTTGCTAGCTATGTTTTCTTAATTTGTTTCTTTTTTAGTTATTTGTGTAAAATCAATGTGGGTTTAATTTTCTCAACTTGTTGGGTTCTTATCATTGTTGATTGGATTTTCTTTCAGGGATAGCTTTTTAGGTTATCAATTTGTATGAGAGATTGTTTTGGGGTAGATTTGGTTAGTGTTACATATTATGCTTTCATTATCTTTACGTTTTCAGCTTTTCTTCTTTCTTTCTTTTTTTTTCTTTTTACCTATGTTGTTGGTTATTTTTGGGGTTTGATGAATAAACAATCTACTTTTTGGGGGCTTTTTTAGTTGAATTGTGGGTTTTTATTGTATTTATGAGGCAATAGTTTGAAGCAACATAAATTTACATAATATTTTTTAGAGTTTGATATTAACGATCGCAAACACCCAAAATATTGTTTATGTTGGGGTTTTAGCTTTATACTTTTGGATAAAGGCTTCAGCTCCATAGTGGTTTGGTTGGTCATATAGATTCGTTTTGGGGATGGAAAGATTATGGTACTATCTTGGTTCTAGGGGGTTTATGTTTAGATTCTTTGTTTGTCTTTTTTTTTTTTTTTTCTTTCTTCTTCTTTTATGTGTTCATTTAATTCTACATATAGATTTGTTGTTGGACTTTGAATGTTTTTCTATTGATCGTTCTTATTTACTTTCCTTTTTTTTCCTTTTTATATGGCCTTTGTTTCATTAGATATGGTCTAATATATTTTTTGGTTGATTTTTTCTTGTAAATTTCTTGTTGTATTTAGTAGAATATTTTTATTCTATTTTATGTTCAGAAAATATATTCAATATTCCTTTCATGTTTTTGCTGCAGTAATCATCTTTCTGATGCTCACTTTGTGTTTCCATACTGCTTGCTAATTGTTTCATATTTTTTTTGTGTGTATTTATGTAGCACCTCACCAGGTGTCTACTTCAGGCTAAGGTGCTACTCCAATCTTATTTCACATTAATTCAATGCAAATTATGCACCCCCAAAATATTCAATTAAAATTGTTCCATAACAACATATAACCATTCATTCCAACATACTCTTCACTCCACTATATATCATTCCACCAAAACTACAAAACTACTATACAATTACTAACACCACAAATTTGCATTTATGTAATATTTACATTAGCATAAACTAAATTCAAACTTAGCATTCCTGATACATAATATTTACAATCCAACATAGTAACACATAACCTAGCAAACTAGGTTTACATAATAGATATAAAAGTCCTGTACAACTAGTTTGTCAAGTCTTCAAAATCAAATGAACTCAAGCTTAGCATACTATGATTCACATATCAAGTCCAACCAAGCCATACTACTTGTGATCGACCTGAAAAACTATACGTACTATATACACATGCACAAGTAGGATGTACATCGTCCATTAACGCCTATTTGAGAACAAAATCAAGAATATGCAGAAGGCATAAGTCTTAATGATTAGATGAGGTGAATAGTAAATAGTTTAGATATAAATATATCTAATAAAAAGGTAAATGAGATACTTTGAAAGAGATCAAAATAAGCAAAATACTAGTAAATGCTTGCATAAGGCTAAGTACAACTTAGGTGACAACAAAATCGTTATAGATAGACTCAAATAATAGAAGTTTAGAAATAAATTAACAACAGAAGATGAGATAATAACATAACATGTCGAGCAATTGGGGAAAAGTTTCAAACCTTATGACTTCCACAGATAAACATGGAAACAAGTCCTTTATCCCTCTAAGTTCTAGCTCTCCACTAAAAAGAAACACGCACACCTCTGGCATGGTTGACCACATGTCGATCCTTTGCTCACAGACAATTAACCTCCAACTACCTGTGAGATAAGATCATTAATAGGTATTAGTTCAATCGACCTCGCTGTCGATCCCTTCCACCTAGTCGTCGTTCCAATCCTAGTCTCAAGCCCATAACTTCCTATGGCATGCTTAAGGGTCTAAACTTTCCATAGGCATACCCAAGGATCTAATTAACTACTAGTTCCAACAACAGATTCATATTTCAAAATAACAAGCCACGAACAAATCTAAAAATAACTTAATTCAAATAACATAGCATATTGATCAACAAAACCATATCAATATCTTAGAATAGTAATAAAGTTAGTTTCAAAACTTGGCTAATAAGGCTAAATGATACAAACAACACACATAATGAATTCAAGAATCCTTACCTCATTATTCAATGCCCACATTTGAAGCCTTCCACCAACTAGGAACGCTTGGATCCTCGTCACCTATTTTCATTCAAAATGCAATATAAATATCGATGCCACAATAAAGCATTTACTAATAATAATTTTGGATAATCTCACATTCTAATTACTCTAACCTACTTATCTTCTCAATTATCATTCTATCATGTCTTTGTACTAGACTTGTGACACCCCTAAAAAAATTTAATTGGTGAAAATTTAAATATCATTATGATTAATTTTAAAAAAACATTTTGGGGTCAAAATACAAATAGAAAAATACTTAATTATAAGAACTTTGAAAGTTTGTAGGGCTAATTTGAAATTATTTTTGATCAACTAAGCCAATCTAATGCACTCACTAAATGAAGGAGTTAATTGAAAGCTGAAAGGAAATACTGGGGTCGATTTGTAATTAATAAAAATTGTCCTTTAAATATCATTTCCCCTCATATTTACTTCAATTTTTGCTTACACGCCCCTCTTTCTCTACGAGCAATATCTCTCCGATAATGACCAAATATTAAAAATAAACTGATTAAACCTTTCTCACATCATCAGGAGTGCAATAGTACCATATGCAATCTATTTCAATTGGTGGACCACCAAAAAATTGAAGCCAAAAGTTAGGTAACAGTGGTGAGTGGTGCGCATAGTAGTTCAGTGGTGGAAACTTGAGTTTAAGAAGTTGGTTCTGTAGAGTTTAACTCAAGGAGCAAGATAGTGTCATTAATTCTAGATTTGATTACTAGCAATAGTAGAATTGAACAAAAGTCATGATGGATGAAGTGGTAGAGTAGTGCGGTTGAAGTTTCAATTGACGATCAATTCATTGGTTAATTTGGAAATTAATTTAGGCATCCTTCTGTAGGCATTTGGATGCGTTGACTGGTGGTGATAATCAGCAACTCTGGTTGTGGTGGCGCCACACAATGGTCCTGGGATAGAATTTTCATCTCGTCGAAATGGTCAGATATATGGTATTAGTTTGTGGTAATTGAGCTATGATAATAAGATCCTGGGTGAAAATTGTATGGATTTGGGGTTATTACAAAATACCTTGTATCATTCATGTTACTTTATTGATTCTTGTATAATAATGTGATATGAAAATAATATGACTGGAACTAAGACAACGGGAAGCATGGATATATAATATTGGGTGGACCTAAATCTATAATATATAATCTTTGAATAATTAAGTTAAGTGGATGATTAAAAACCTAATTTTGCATATAAAGATGTTTGATACAAAATCGTTAAAGATTAAACTCTATTTAATTAAAGTTAATCACTAAAATTTCATATTTGACTTTGTGTAACATTGCAAGGATGAAATGTTGTAGGAATATGAATTAACTATTATGCTTTGACTAAAGTACCGAGATAGGACTTAAATTATTAAATTAGGAATTATTGACTTAAGAAATGATTATTGATTGGAGTGAATATGGCTCTCGTAAATATTATGATGATAATGGCATGATTAGCATGTTTCCTTACAATATCTTTGGAATTAAGCCTTAAAATAATGCATTAATTTTGAAACAATCGATGTTAAGATATAAATAGCTTAATTACTATTTAAAGATAGATACAAGTATTTTGACATTAAGCATGTTTATTTGGATAGGTGATGAGGAGTCAGGATTGGCAAAACAGTGAAGTAGGGGTAGGCTTCTCTATGAAATCTAAGGTGAAGGTTGGGCTTTCTTTTTCTATGAAGTGAATGATCCTTAGTATTTGCATTATCTATATTGATCTATTAAACTTGACTGTACTAATTCTAGTGCCTAAAATATTTGTAGATATATTTATTTTTGTCCCCTATACTTTATAACCTTGTCAGTTTTCTTAATATATATGTTTTGGTCTTGTCAATCAAATCTTGCTTTATACTCCTGTTTAATTCATCTTCCATATTGCTGATGTGGCCTTGTTGGTCAGTGTTCACAAATATGTTGTGATCATTACTTGAATATGTATTATCTATTGGCATCATGATAAGTCATATTAAGGATGCTCTTGGAAGGTTGCCACCTAATGGGATACCATAGGTTGGGTTGGGCCCAAGACTAAGTCTAGGAAGATAACTAGGTAGTATGGGCCAACAGTTGTTAGTCTCTTGACTAGTACCCACCTAAGATCCTAACTTGTAAGAAGTTAGAGATTAGCTATCTATGAGTGGCAGAATCTGGAATGCAGTCAATTATGCCACATGTCTTCCGAGTGAGTGCCTAAGTAACAAAGTAATAAGGGAAGTCTATTATGATTACTGTACTTCGTGTACCGTTTGTTACCATTTGTTATCATTATTTACCATTTAAGCTTTATTCTAGGAGCAATAAAGATAGAGTTCCCAATAGCCTATTAAATTTGGTATTACATGTGCTTTGTTACATTATTACTTCATTTCGTAATCTTTTGCTTGTTATTGGATTTGTTTATCAATTATTGCACTTTTGACAAGTTTTTCTTTCATTATTATCATATTTCCCCTCTCACTAAATCCTTAGGACTTACCCCCTTTTCGTTATCCTTTATTCTCTTCCTAGATAGGACTAAATAATGGTTGAGAGCTTGAGTTGTTCATGAGGAAAGACATGGTTGTAATATATTAGGTGTTATGCTTGTATATGTCGATCACACCTAATCAAGATGCTTAAACTTTTGAATGTTGTGTAATGCTTAAGTGTGAACTTAAGACTTTTGGTATGTACATATGGTACTCTATGAAATGATCTTTTGGGTATTGTGTTAAGTGGCCATCTTTTGAGATTGGTTAAATTTTAGCTTTCTTGGTTATGTACGAATTATATATTTAAATTTAAATTAGTGTCACCCTAACTTAGGAAACCCCTGGCTAGGGTATCACATAAGTGGTATCAGAGCCCAGGTTTGATGATGACCTAGGTAAATGGGTATTATTAAGATTTGTGGCTAGTCTTTGGGATAAAAGATTAGATAAGGTATGAACACTTGGGTATAATGTTTGATATTAAGAGGTAGGAGATTATACCTGGGGCAACCAACTAGTTTGTAATCTTCACTTCCAAAAATTGAGCATCAAACTTTAGATTGAGAATTGAACCTAACATATATTGAGTATGATTGAAAACTTTTGAGTGATTACGAAAATTAGAAATGAATTTGATTTGATTAGTATGGTTTTAATGAAATAAATTTATATATACTATTTGGTGGGAGAACATAGGAAAAGAAATGAACCAATAAAAGATAAAGGCAAGGAATCTTTAGAAGAAAGAATTAGAGTTTTAGAATAGAAAAGGCAAGATTATTGAAGCAATGCCAATGTTATGAAAAGTGATGCTGTGACATGCATAAGGCATTGAGGGAAAGGAGAGCGAAGATAAATCATTTAAAAATGCGATGCTATAGAGAGACTTATGGACAAAATGGAGTGGAAAAGTGAAAAACTAAAAATAGCTTAAAGATAGATTGAAAGGCTCCACATGGTATGAGCTTAAATAGAGAAGACTTTTAGGATTTTTGATGCAAATCACTATAGGATTGTTGCCATAACTCAAATGATTATAGATGAAGTCAGAAGGATGTTATCACATTATGGGAGTGCCATTGATTAATTCATTAAGGCTAGGGTTGCATCTGAGGCCAAAACCTCTAGAGTTTATGTTTCCCAAAAGTTGTGATAGAGATAGGGTATCCATACTGAGAAGATGCTTGAAGGAAATGAGCTGCCAAAAGAGGATCCTAAGGAGGGCCCGGCACATGAGCCCCTAATTGAGATTCCACAGGCAATTAATATGGAAAATGAGTTTCAGGAGTTTGAAGAATACGATGATGATATGGATATAGAGTTGAACAAGGAAGAGCAGGATGATGAAGAAGAAATATAGAATTTGACATTATTGATATGGAAAACTAGAGATAGAGACTCCTAAATGTGTAATTATACCTATAAATATGTATACATGTATTAGTATTACCTTTTAGCCATTAAATTATAATTTAATAAGCCAAGGCTAGCTAGATTAGTAGGGTAATGCTCTAACTCAAGCCTCATCAGTTTGTTCATGACTAGGTGAATAGTTAGCTTAGCTAAATTTTAGAATTTTAACTTTGTATGTACTGTCGTAAATAATTGCTAATGCTAATTCGAAATGATAATCATAGTTCTTATATTGATTTGGATGCCTAGACTTTCATTATAATAAATTTTACTTAAATTTGTTAAACACTTTATATGCAAGTTTAAGGGATTTGAAGATATTGATGATAACTTTAGATATTGTTGTACAAACTAGATAATTTGCAAGTTAAGAAATACCTTAGTTCTAACCAACTATAGAAAAGAATAACATCACAAGAAGGTTCTTATATACCTACTCAAGCTCGAGCAAGATAATGAGAAAGACTGCCCAACAAATGGGCTAATGTACAAAATGTTCCTAGGCAGAGAGCACCTGCCTTACAACAACCACAGGCAAAAGAAAAGGTCTCAAAAGCCTTTTAAGATTATTAACAAGCTATAATTCAACTAGTGCATCCTATTTACCAAATGTGGTAAAGATTTATGCAATTTTGCTAGTAGTAAGGTCAGGATGATGAAGTAGGAACGCCAAAGAGCTTGCTGAAGATCGAGCCTTAAAGCACTTCTTTCATTTTTAGCCCCTAAAATTCTTAATGGGATCGGATGATAGAAAGGCCCAAGAATGGATTGAGAACTTGGAGAAAATATTTGAAACTTTGCATTACCCAGATGAACAGAAAGTTCAGTATGTTATATTTTTATTGGAAGTCCCTACACATAATTGATGGAAAATGATAGACTATAGATGGGCCGTAGAAGGGAGTTAATAGACTTAGGAAAACTTTACCGAGGATTTCATGGAAAAATATATACCACTGGTGGCCAAGCATATAAGGGAAAAAGAATTCATGGATTTGACACATGGAGTATCATTTGCCAGTCAGTATGAGGCCATTTGCAATCGATTAATTTAGTAAACACCCCATATACTTAAAAATAAGGACCAACAAACTCGCAAATTTGTGCAAGGATTATGATCAAAACTCAGACAGGCCCTTACCACAAGTGATCTACCAAGTTTTAACCAAGCTGTGAGTAAACTACTGTACGTGGAGGCAGAATTACGAGAAGAAGTGCCTGACCCTAATGAAGTGGTTGAAGGTATGATTTCTATTTTTTGAATTAATAGTAATACTTTATATGATCCTAGAGCAACTCATTCCTTTATATCTATACTTTTCTCTTGAAAGTTGAATATGCAACCCGAAACTATGACTTATCAAGTAGAGGTACAGATACCCTTAGGGATAGGTTTAATAATTGATATCATGTAACAGGATTGCCAAGCTAGGATTGAAGATAATGAGTATCCAGCTAATCTTATTGAAATGCCTATCCAAGAATATGATTTAATACTTCGAATGGATTGACTGTATCAATATCAAGCACAAGTAAATTATTACACTAAGTGCATCACTCTCGGAGATAAGGAGCCTATATTAACACGTTGTTCAACAAATACGGCTTCCCCAATACTAATTATATCAATGGTAGAGGGAAAAAAGATTTTAAGGGAAAGAGTACAAAGATTTTTAGCGTACATAATCAATAAACCCTGATACACAACCAAAATATAAAAGTAGAAATAGTAGCTAATTATCTAAAAGTATTTTCAAAACTCTAAGATAGAGTTTGTTATTCACACTTTTCCTAGTGCCAAGCCTTTCTCTAAAAGCCCCCTTCAAATAACACATGTAGAACTCAAAGAGGTGAAGAATCAACTTTAGAAATTATTGGAAAAAACATTTATAATGCCCAGCACTTCTCCATAAGGAGCTCCGATATTGTTTGCTACAAAGAAAGATGGATCCCTAAAAATATACAATGACTATAGGGAGTTAAACAAAGTCACTATCAAGAATAAATATCCCTTGTCGCATATGGAAGAATTGTCTAACCTTCTACAGAGATATATGATCTTCTCGAAGCTAAGTTTGAGACAAAGGCATTATCAGCTAAAAATTAGCGAAGAAGATATCCCAAAGACTATGTTTGAATCTTGATATGATCATTTTTGAATTTTTGGTAATGCTATTTAGTCTTACCAATGCCCTAGCAACATTTATTGGTTTGATGCATTGAATTTTTTTGACCATATTTGAACCAGTTTGTGGTCATTTTCATTGATGACATTTTAGTGTATTTGAAAACAAAGAAGAAGCATGTAAAGTACTTACACATGGTTTTGAAACTTTGAGGGAACACAAGTTGTATGCAAAGTTCAATAAATGCAAATTTTGGATAGAGAAAGTGGCATTTTAGGGACACATCATATCCTAAGATGAGGTAGAGATTGATCTCTCTAAAATAGAGCCAATAGTCAACTAGAAAACATTTGAAATGTAAGAAAAGTCCATAGCTTCTTTGTTCTTGCCGCCTACTATTAAAGGTTTGTACAACACTTTTCTAAGATAGCCAATCAATTGATTAAGTTGACCCAGAAGGATCAGCCATTTAACTGGAACGAGGATTGTGAGAGAAGTTTCCAAGAGTTGAAGCACATATTGATTTCAACCTTAATTTTGGCCTTTTTGAAAAGATTAGAGGGTTTTTTTGTGTATAGAAATGCTTCTTAAAAGGGCTTAAATATGTGTTAATGCAGAAGAGGAGAGTTGTTACCTATGCATCTAGAAAACTAAAGCCACATAAGAAAAACTACCCAACTCATGACTTAGAGCTAGCTGTAGTGATTTTAGCATTGGCAAAATGGAGATACTATCTCTATGTGGCCACTTTTGAAGTATACACCGATCACAAAAGTCTCAAATATTTGCATTCGCAGAAAGATTTGAACATGAGATAGTGAAGGTAGATGGAACTTCTAGAGGATTATGACTTCTCTATCATTTACCACCTAAGAAAGGTAAATTTAGTGGTAGATGCTTTAAGCCAAAAAGGTAAGATAGCTTATATGCTAGGAATAGAAACACTAGTAAGTCTAAGGGCAGATGACATAATAAGAATAAGGCAACGAACATGAATTGCAGGACTAAATGTGAAGCCATGACTGTATGATGAAGTACATCAAGCATAGGCCAATGATAGTTGGATATTGAAACAAAAAGAAGCAGTAAAGAGTTATGAAGAGTCTGAGTTAACTACAGATAGTCAAAGTACTCTTTCATTAAGCAACAGAATATGCATGCCTGAAGAAATGAAAAGAAGACTCTTGGAAGAGGCCCAAAAGGTAAGATATGTAATACATCTGCGAGACATGAAAATGTATCGGGATTTGAAGAAATAGTTCTAGTGAAATAGGATGAAAAGAGATGTTGTAGACTATGTGTAAAAGTGTTTAACCTGCTAGTTAGTAAAAATAGAGCATCAGTGACCATCAAGATTGTAACAACCACTTTCGATCCCTGACTGAAAGTGGGGGCAGATAACCATGGATTTTGTGATAGGTTTACCAATGGCTTGTGGAAGATATGACAATATCTAGGTAATAGCAGACCAATTAACCAAATCTACTTACTTTTAACCAATCAAAACACATTATAAGGTTGAGAAATTAAAAGAATTATATATCAAAGAAATAGTCAGATTACACGAAATCCCAACCAATATTGTGTTAGACCAAGATCCAAAGTTCACCTTGGGACTTTGGAAATATGTTTAAGAACATCTAGGAAAGAGGTTATGATTCATCTCTACAGCTTATCCTCAGTCAGATGGGCAATCAAAAAAGGTCATTCGGATATTAGAGGATATGCTATAAGCCTGTATTTTAGATTTCGGTAGTAGCTTAAATTAACACCTTCCTTTGATAGAATTTGTTTACAATAACACCTACCAGTCTACTATCTAGATATCCACGTATGAAGTATAGTATGGCGAGAAATATCAATCCCTATTACATTAGGACCTTGAAAAACATAAAGGCAACACTAATAAGTCCTTAGGGACTTTAAGGCCAGAATTAGTTCAAGAAACTATTGAGAAGGCACAGATGACCAAACAAAGAAAGAAAGCAACTTATGATCGATGAAAAAGCTATGCAAATAAGCGGAGAAAAGATTTAGAATTTGAAATTGGTGATCAAGTGTTTCCTAAAGTATTCCTGAGAAAAGATGTCCAAAGGATTGAAAAAGACCAAAAACTTAGCTCGAGATATGTTGGTCCTTATAAGATATGTGAAAAAATTGGACTAGTAGCTCATCGATTGGCACTCCCCCAAGGCTTGATTGAAATGCATGATGTTTTTCATGTATCACAACGTTGAAAATAGTATCCTAACCTCTCCCACATCATTTCACATGAAGATATACCATCGGAAAGTGACTTGACCTATGAAGAGCAATTGATTCATATCTTAAATTAAAAAATTTGAGAGCTTAGGAATCAATGGATTCCTTAAGCAAAAGTACTATGGTGCAATCATAATATAGAAAAATATGACTTGGGAGAAAAAAGATTTCATGCACCAATAGTATCCTAAACTTTTCCCATGGTCATATAAGAATCTAAGAACCAGATTCTTTTAAGAGGGGAAGGATTGTAACACCCCTAGAAAAATTTAATTGGTGAAAATTTAAATATCATTACAATCAACTTTCAAAAAAATGTTCTGCGGTTCAAAATGTAAATAGAAAAAGACTTAATTGTAATACATTTGAAAGTGTTGGTGGTTAATTTGAAATTAGTTTTAGTCAACTAGGCCTTCTAATGCACTCGCAAAATAAAGGACTTAACTAAAAGCTAAAAGGAAATGTTGGGGATTGATTTGTAATTAATGAAAATTATTCTTTAAGTATCATTCCCCCCATATTTACTTCAATTTCCACATTCACACCCCTTTTCTCTACTGGTAATCTCCCTTCGAAAATGGCCAAATCTAAAAATAAACCAATTAAAACCTTTCTCACATCATCAGGAATTCAAAGGTACCACATGTAGTCTATTTTGACCAAAGGACAACTGAAAAACTAAATCCTAAAGTCAGGCAGTGGAAGCGAGGGGCGACACGAAGACTTAGCAACAAAAGTGTTTGGGTGGCGGGTTCTATAGAGTTTAGCTCAAGGAGTAAGATGGTATATTCAATTTTTGGATTTGATCGCCAATAACGACAAAATTGAACAAAAATCATGGTGGGAAATATGGCAAAGCAATACAGTAGAAGTTTCAGTTGACACTCAATTCATTAATGAATTTGGAAATTGATTTGTGCATCCTTATGTACACATGAAGATGCGTTAACGAAGCATGGCGATCATAAGATGAAATTTTTGTCTCATCATGGTGGTCACATATGTGGTATTTGTTTGTGGTAATTAAGCTCCAATAATAAGATTTTGCATAAAAATTGTATAGATTTGGGGCTTTTACAAAATATCTTGTTTTGTTCTCGTTACGTTATTAATTCTTGTGTAATAATGTGATATGAACAAAATGTGATTAGAACTGAGACAATAGGATGCATGGATATATATGTGTTAGGTGGACCTAGATATGTAAAATATATATAATCTTTGATTAACTAAGTTAAGTAGATGATTAAAACCCTAATTTTGTAAATAATAATGTTTGGTGCCAAATCATTAAAGATTAAATTATCAGTAATTAAAGTTAATCACTAAAATTTTATTTATAACTTTGTGTAACGTTGCAAGGACCAAATTTTGTAGGAATCTAAATTAATTATTATATTTTGACTAAATTTTTGAGATAGGCCTTAAATTGTTAAGTTAAGAATTGTTAACTTAGGAAAAAATTATCTACCATAGTGCATATGACTTTTGTAAATATTGTGATGATAATGGCATGATTAGCATATTACCTTACAATATCTTTAGAACCAAGCCTTAAAATAATGTATTAATTGTGAAACAACCAACGCTAAGATATAAATAGCTTAATTACTATTTAAAGTTCAATACAAGCATTTTGACGTTAAGCACATTTTTCTAGATACATGATGAGGAGCTGAGATTGGTAGGACAATAAAGTAGGGATAGCTTTTTCAATGAAATCTAAGGTAAGGGTTGGTCTTTCCTTTTCTAGGAAGTGAATGATCCTTAATGCTTACATTATCTATGTCTATTTGTTAAATTTGACTATCCTCGTTCTGGTGTCCAAAATATTTGTTGAGATATTATTTCTATCTTATATATCCTACAGTCTTGCCGACTTTCTAGATATATTTGTTGTTGCTTTGGTCTTGTCGGTCAAATCTCACTTTGTACTCCTATTTAATTCGTTCTATATATTACTTATATTACTTTACTGACCAGTGTTTACAAATATTTTTTGATCATTATTTGAATACATACTATATATTGGCATCATGACAAGTCACCTTGAGAACACTTTTGGGGTGTTATCACACAATCAGATGCCATGGGTTGGGTTTGGCCCAGAACTAGGTTCGGAAAGATGACCTAGAGACATAGGCCGATAGTAGTTGGTCTCTTGGGTAGTACCCACCTAAGATCCTGACTCGCAGGTAGTTGCAAGTTAGCTATTTATGAGTGGCGGCATCTAGCATGCGGTTGGTCATGCCACATGTCTACTGAGCCAAGTGCTTGGGGACCGAGCTGAGTGCCTGGGTAACGGAGTCGTAAGGGAAGTTTATTATGATTATTGTACTCCTATATGAGTTGTTACTATTTATTATCATTATTTACCATTTATGTTTCATTCTAGGAGCAATAAGGATAGAGTTGCCATTATTGCTTTGTTAAATTCAATACTACATGTGATTTGTTACATTATTGCTTCATTTTATAATATTTTGTTTGTTATTGAATTTATTTATCAATTACTTCACTTTCGACAAGTGTTTCTCTGACTATTGTCATATTTCCCCCATTACTAAATCCTTGGGACTTACCCCTTTTTGTTGTCCTTTATTCTCTTCCCAAACATGATTAAATGAAGATTGAGAGCTTGAGGTGTGCTCGAGGAAAGACATGGTTATAATAGATTAGGTGTTATGCTTGTATATAGAGGTCATTCCTAATTGAGATGCTATAACTTATTAATTTTGCATAATGCTTAAGTGTGAACTTAAGACTTTTGGTGTGTACATATGGTACTCTATGAAATGATCTTTTCGGTGTTGTGTTAAGTGGCTAGCTTTTGAGATTGGTTAAATTTTAGTTTTCTTGGTTATCTTTCGAATTATGTATTTAAGTTAAATTGGTGGCATCCTAGCTTAGGAAACCCTGGTTGGGGCATCATAATACTACCTAGTTATATGGTCTATTTTCTGTGATCATCCGATTTATGTTACTAGATTCGCTACCCATTTGGTTCGTTTAGGCAATAAAGGTTTTACTCTGAACTTAATTTACCATTTGTTTCCTTAAGCATACCGGTTAGGTCAAATCTCATTTATAAATATTTTATCAATTCTAGGCAAGTATTTACTTTTATTATTAATATTAAAATTAATATTCTCGATTCATAACTAATTAAATTTAGCCTACATCTATGAATTTAACATGTGTCTGCATAATTCTCCAGTCCTTTTTCCATTTTACAATTTCAACCTCCCAAGTGCATTAATTAACTTAATGATACTAATTAGTCTTTCATTATCATATCTAGGTCCATACATCACTTACAATTGAATTCTTATACAATCATTTTAGTCTATAATCATAATTTTCATCGAATTAACTTACATTTACATTAGAAATTAGCCTAGCAATTTAATCAGATTAAATCAAGAATTAAATTAACTGGTTAATCAAAATTTTGCCAAATTAACCAAGTGCAAAGTCAATTAACAATCTAAAACTAGCCTACATGCACTCAGATTGCTAGCCTAAAGAATCTACCTTAAAGCCAATATACCGCTGCCATCAGCCGCCAGAGCTCCACCGCGCACTGCCACCACCAACTTATGCATTTCTTCACACACTACAAAAGCCCTTGTTCAATTTTTACTTTTGCCCACAAGTTTCTAGTCAAATTGAATAGGAAAGCTAACAACGTTGCTAATAGCCACTGTGTGTTCTTGCTTCAATTTCACTCATTCCAATGGTCTGTTTCTACAATTGAACATACCAGTATGTTCCTCTAGCTGAAACCTACAAAATCCATCACTTAGTTCTAGAAAAATGATTGCTAGAATCCTACAACCCATCACCACCACTATGTGCCACCGGCCCACCACAAAGCTTTAGTCTTCCAGAGTTTCGCCAGTTGTTTCACAGCTAACTTGGTACCAGTGTGATTGTTGGGATAAAAGGAAGAAAATGATTAGGTTGTTTCTTTGACTTGCTGGCATTGGTAGAAGGTGGGTGGTGGAGGACTGATGGTGATTGCATCTAGAAATTGGGAAAAATAGATGGTAGATGTTATATAAAACTTTTTAAGTTTCACTAATTCCAGATTGACCTCGAGATTTCTTTCAGTTTTTCATTGAGCCTCTTAACTTCTCAATGCCTCTCATTTTCCCCCTTGGTTTTTCAATTAAACTCTCTAGCTTTATTTTCTTATATATTGGCCCCCACTAAGTTTTTCCAATTATGTAATTAAGTCTTTGTTTTATAAATTTTTAGTCCTTCTAACTTCTAACGTCACATCAAAGCCCTAATTAATATTAATATGTTTTATTAATTTCCATTTCAATTTTTGGTGTTGTTATTATTATTTTAAAATTTTAATGTTCTAATTAAATTTATTAATTTTTAGGTTCTAACAAAAATTTTGTACCCCCGATTTGGGGTGCTACAATTTATGTTTTAAAATTTGCTTCTTTGTCTTTTTTGTTTATGGATTTTTTATTTTTATTTTTTTGCGCCATATTTGTATGTTGTTGTTGCTGTTTCTAATGTTATTGTAATATTTCTTATTCCTATTAACGGTACTTGTGAGCTTGATTGGTCATTGCTGTGGAGCATATGTTCTCTAAAAGTGGAATTATTCTAGGCAAACTATGGTTCAGGTATAGCAGCTTTGTATGGTTATGTTTTCCTCATAGATTTATATTGAATATAATTAGAAGCTTCATAGCTTACATAATTTTTATTATAAGTTTATGAGGTTTGTTAGAGGACTACTTAAGTGATTAGTATTTGCTATTTTTAGTTATCTTTTGGGTTTCCTCTAAATTGTATGACAATGATTGATTTGCTATTGTTGGTGAATATGATAGAATTTCGAAAGTTGGTGATTTGTTTAAATGTGTTGGACTACACTTAAATAAATTATTTATGTATGCGTATCTATATATGTTTATAGTATATTTTTATTGTGATATACTTTTAATTACTTATCTGATTATGGATCATATATAAGATAGAGAGTTGTTGAAAAGCTATTTTTTACAATTTTATCTTTTATTTAAATTAACTTATGTAATAAATATGTATTTTAACTTTTGCTCTTTTTTCAAAATTAAAATTTGATATTTATCATATTTAACTTCTGACTTTTTTGTCACAATAAATGAAAGGAAGTTAAAGGAGGGCCGCAAAATATGCATTTTTATCATAGAAGAGCCTTTTTGGCTACTAAAAGTTTGAACTTTGAGATTTTTCATAAAGTTTTTTTATATATTTTAAATTTATTATCATTTTTTTGGGGTTCCATACTAATGTGTAAGTTTATGGCTTTTATTCGGTTGAATTGAGCTTGTGATATGTTATAGAATTTGCTTGTGTCTATTAAGAATTTTGATTAAGTAAGAATAGGCTTATAGGTTGAATAGTTGAATTTAAGCATTATTGTTTTTGGCATTTAACATTATGTTTTGCACGGGTATGGTTAACTGTCACTATTCTTTATTTTTGCAAGTTGAAATTTTACAAACTTTAATGTGTGTTTTTAAGTATGTTTTATGGTTCTATGCTAATTTGGATTGTTGTTATTTTTGTTCTATTGAATTGACATTAGAATATCTTTTTGTTAAAGATAAATATAAAATTTTGTATGTTTGTAGCATTTTTGTTGAGCAATTTGAACGAATAATAGAATGATCTACTTGAAAAACCTCAAATGTAACATTGTAATTCTATGCATAAGATGAAAATAAAAAAGTTTTAATACATGGTTGGAGAATAAAACATAAATTCTTAAAATGGGTAATATGAGCGCCAACTCAAGTTATGTTAATACTTTGGCTTCACTTTCTTAAAATAATCAAAATATCAAGCCTTCACTTTTCTTATTGCCAATAAAATTAGGGATGTATGTAATGTAGTCTAGCTAATTAACAAGTAAAGTAGCTTGCTCGACGAAGCTTAACTTAAAATTGTATTTTTTTGACTTTATTTTAGCCTATGAATCTATAATTTTTGGTAAATCAAATTTCAGTGGTCCAAAGGTTCATGAGTTGACTTGGAAATTTCTATATTGTTTATGTTTTTGTATAATTTAATATATGCTAGGATTTAATAGTAATTTGTTGTGATTATAGTACTATTAGTACTATTCATAATATTATCAATTATCACAAAAGTTAATACATTTTTTCATATTTATTATCTATTGTAATTACAATTGTAATTTTAAATTGCATAGTAATTTTATGGTATTATTATGAGAATAATATCTAAATAATTTAAGTGATCTTCATGGAAGTATGAAACTAGTACAATTTAGAACATGTGGACTCCAACTATTTACCATAATAATTGGACATTTTAGTAATCATATTTACTCACAACTAATAATTGTATGTAAAATAATCAAATAATAGAATTTATATTAATTCAAAAATCAAAAGTATATTTTAGTTCTTGTGGCTTTGAGTTTGCACTCAAATAGGTGAACTGTAAACAAATAAAATTTAAGGGTGTTCTTGAAATAAGCTCTTATCTGAACTCTTCATCCATAAATTTGAGGACTAGCAAAGTGAAGTAGACCTTTAATTAGAAAATTTTAAAGTTTATGTTCAACCCAAATCATTTATGATCTTAATTAATATTTTTATATAGAAAGGCAAACAAAACAAAGTTTGTATCTCCCAAAACATATGAATCCTAATATTGAGGAAAAAGCACTGGAGCTCTTTCTAATGGATAATAACATATATATATATATGAATATAAATTCATTAAAATATTCAGATGTTTTGCACTATGAAATAGATAATTGCATATGTAAGATCATAAAAAACAATTTGCAACCTTTTTGTTATAGCCTCATCAAGATTAAATCCTAATAGTATTTGGGATGCCACTTTTTCATGCTATTAGAAACAATTAAGTTTATATCAATATTTTCTTTCCAAAAACATGACACCTTCTGGATTGTTGAAGTTCGCAATGACTGATGTTTTCTTTTGCTATTTTTTACTTTTGTTTTTGATTTATACTTCTCACTACTATTTTTTCTGTTCTGTTTTTATCTTTTATATTTTGATATTTTAAATTTTACATGATAAGAAATAGAATCTTTCCTTTTCTATATGTTGCCCACCAAGGATGGAGGTCTAAAAGAAATCCATATATAACCACAACATGAAGAAGTGTCATATCTTACATTTTCTAAGATTTTTATTGTTGCTAAATTTAGCAGAGTGCTATTATGTTTGTATTTATATATCTTAGATTTATATTTCTTTTGTTTCTAAACACTTTTGTTAACACCCTTGAAATTCAAAATTTTTGAAAAATAAGAATTTCAAATTCAAAAAAATTGGTTGCTTGAATTTTAGGCTTGAAAAATAGTTAAATAGTAAATAGTTAAGACATAACTGGAGTACATTTTCAAATTTTGGGGTTGCATGGTATTTTTTCTTCGTCAAAGAGGCCAATGTTAAGCACTCACATAATTTAGGGGTTGAATTGAAGTGTTTCAATTTTCTGGAGGACCTAATTAAAGAATGCAATAAATTTTTGGGGCTGAATTGCAATTTTGGAAAAATCATATTTAAAAAGCTGGTCAATTCTCTTTTTCTTACATTTTTCTTCACTTTCTTCACCGCATGCACCACTGATTTTCTCTTCAATGAAATCCTCCCAGCAGACAGTGAGACCTCAAACCTTACCCACCGTTCTCTTTCTCTCGACAAGGTGAACATGATAGTACCCAATTCTTTTAGCATTTTTTGGTCTAGCAACTGTGGCAAATGGCTAAAAATGAGCCACGGTGGTGTGTGATGCATACAGCGGAGCAACATGAGAAATAGGATTCTAGGCAACATTTCTGGCATATCTCAGCTTATAGAGTGATTTGATATCTTCAAATTCTTGAATAGCGATAACGAAATTGGAGCTTTAGATGACGGCGATAAGTGAGACCCAGCAAGCTTTGGAGCTTTAATTGATTGCCTTCTTAGTGGTGAAACTTAAAATTGGTTTATGGTATTGGGTTCATGAGGCTGAAAGACATCTTGTGGTGGTGGTTTTGAATTTTTTCAATAGTGACACACGACAAAAATTCTGAGATAGTATCTTCAACTTGTTGTGGTGATTGTGACGGTGTTCTTAGTTTATGATTTTGTAGCTTTGATAATCAGATTTTAGGTAAATAGTTGGATTGGGAATATATATATATATATATATATGTTTATTGTACCATTTCATTTATAAATATTGTATATTGCCAAGAAATAAGGATTTAATATAAGATTGGTGTATATACATCCCATGCATGGATTGTTATATTGTTTAGTGGACTCAAATTCAAATTGAAATGATAATCTTGGGATTCATTGAGTTAATTGAAGGAATAAAAGCCCCAATTTTGTGGATTTTATGAATTTAAGACCTAAGCACTAAAATTAGATTCATTATGATGAATTGGGCTATTGTTACTAATTTAGGATAGTGTTTTGAGAATAAATACATAATTTAGGACCTAATTGTACCTTATTACCGAAATTAGTATGAATCCTGAGACTATGTCTATTGTAATGGCTTAATTGATTTGTTTAGTTCCAATAGTGCTGATAGAACCCTAAACTTTACTATGTTGAGTGAGAAATTAATATTTTCAGATTGATGATAAGCATAATAGTGATTATTGAGGTCGAATATGGATTTTGACTATAATTATACTCTTTTAGAATATGTGATGAAGGAGTGGGTCCTATGGACCAGTAGGTTGCTAACTGCAGTTGCTGTATCTGAGATTACGGAGGTGAGGGTCTGCCAACTTGGCCTTGATTATACTTATCAATTTTTGTAGAAAAACCCTATAAGGGTTAAACATGCTTATACTGTACTTGCTCGTGTTATTGAAATGTGTAATTGATTAAGTTCTTACTTGTTATCTGTTACTTGACTTGTATACACCTATGAGGGTCTACCATTCTTTCCTTGATTATTCAATCTGTTCTTGTGGAATGACCCCTAAGAGGGTTCAATACACTTATGTACCATACTTGTTCTTGTTATTGAAATTGTATTTGCTTGTGATTCTGATTGCTACCTATTAATCGACTTGTATACCCCTGTGAGGGTTAGTTCTTGATCATGTTTTGTTATGAGTTCATTCTTGTTCGTTATGGTGCCTAGAGCTTTTTATTTCCATGTCTTGTACTTATTCTCAATCAATACTTATTATTATCCTGTATTATTATTCAATGCCTTATAGGCACACTTGTTTGTTCATACCATGTTACTATTATTGAATGCCTTGCAAGCATACTTTTTTGTTCATGTCGTGTTATTTGGCCATGATGGCTTAATCATACTTGTTAATTGTTATTGTATTACCTCATCGACAAATTTGATTGAATGATAATAGTTATATGTCGGAGATATGTTTGGGTCGAGTGCCACTCCCAACAAATGCTTGGATATACTTATACTTACTAGCAGTACATAGGGACATTTCCCTAAGTATCGATGATACCGCTAGGGGCATTTCCTTAGGTATCTGCAATGAGTCTAGGGCTTTCCTCTAGGCATCTATATTCAGCCATAAGTTAGGGGCAATTTCTTGGGCATCGACAGCCTATTATATACCAAGTTTTCACGCTTTGGTAAAGTACTTGTTTGAATAGAATAAGGTAAATTTGATATGCATGTTATGTTACGATCTATTAGACTACATATGTTACTTGGGGTTAAGTGATTTTGATTATATTCTAATTGTTTGTATCCCACGCATGGAGCAATAAGGTTGTTGTAGCTTCTTGGTCTAAATTAGGCTGTTGTATGTGCCAAACAAGCCGTCTATAGTTCCTCTCGATTGTGATTGGTTGAGATGCTCTATACCTCTCGAAACGAATCAGTTGAGATAATCCTGGGCCATTCAAGCCAACAGTTACAACCCTCGAGCTAGTAACTACTAGAAGCCTTGAATCTAATATTATCTATTCTTCGAACTTGTTCTTGCTTGCCTATCGGACTTGTTACTGCTTGTTCTTGATGTTTCTGCACTGATTATTAATTGATGATCTATTGGGTTAATTCATACTCAACAGATCCCTATTGTTCCTTATTGGGATTATCCCTCACTAAGTTCATTGGACTTATCCCCCTCTCCATATTATTCATGTTTTCTCATACAAGATTAAGTGATGGACACAAATCTCTAGCTTGGGTTGAAGACAAAATATAATTTGTAATTGAACAAGTGCTTATGTGTATATACGGATCTTTTGAATGCTAAGCTTGGACTATTAATGTTATGATATGTCAAGTTTGATATTGAGAACCTGAGGCATGTATATACTTTATTAGGTATCCAGGAGTCAAACTATGGTATGTATATTGTATTTTATTGTGATTAATAAGTTGAAATCTGTCATTGCTTATAAAAAGTTAAGTTTGAAAAGTTCATTATGGGCCTATGGATCATTTTATAAGTTGAGAATTAAGTTTGGACTAAGTGGCACCTCAGCTAGGGATCATCCCCGAAGAAGGCGCGACACTTTTCTTTTTATTTTTGTGCTCTTTAGAGTTTGTTTTCTGTTTTCTTCTATTTGATTTACCTATCTATTAAAATTTACTTTATAAGCTTGTTGAGGTTTTTAAGTATGATTTGTTATAACGGTATGCTAAAATTTTTAACTATTTGTTGGCTACACTTTTCTTTTGTTAGGGCAATTTGGTTATGTCTCTTGAACTTTGAATAGTGGTATGTATTTTTATTATTATTTTATCTTTTAATGTTTAAAGTTTATCTTTATTTGTTTAGGTGTGTTATTTTTTTAAAAATTATGTAGTATCTTGTATATGGTATTGCTACTTTTTCTTGCTGGTCTACTTTTCAGTTAATTGTAAGTTAACATGCACATAATTGTTGTCTTTTCACATTTTTGTTTGTTTCTTGCTATCTAGGATTTTGTTTTGAGCATGTGATATAAAATTGTTTTGTAGTATCTTATCTTGTCTTTATTTAAAATAGATAGTCTTTGTGAGATGTGGTGTGTTTAAAGGTTGTTAATGATTAAATGGATCAAATTGAAGAAAGAAAAAGAAACATAGGGAAAGAGCCAAGCAACTTTATTAAAATATGTCTACAAATAAGAAGGAAAAATTACTTGAGCGCCATAGAAAACAATCCTTAGATTACGTTGAAAAACTCAGGGCACCAATGCACATTTCAAATGATGTTGTAAATTCAACAGCTAAAATTAATACTTATGCTGCAGACTGCAATAAAGCTATTGCCTTTTATTAGACTTCATCCCATCATTCTAGTTTGTGAAGCAAATTTATGCATGCTAATTTATTATAGGATGATCAATCTAATGAAATTCGTTTTGGCTGATCTCATGTTTTTACAATACCAGGACATTTTTCTCTTCTACTTTTAGTTCCAACTACTCCTTGGGTGATGTCACTATCACCATGTTGCTAATATTGTAATGCCAAAAAACTTCCCTATGAGCCTCCTTCTTGCTATTGTGCAAATGATGAAGTGTATTTAGCACCTATTTCTCCAAATTCAACATTTTTTTGCTTATGATTCTTCTAGAATTGGAATTAGGTTCAAGCAGAAGATGTGCACATATAATAATTATCTTGCTCTTACATCTAATAGGATAAAGGCTAATTCAAATTTTTGTTGGAGTGGTCAAGGTACACATACTTTGAAAGCAAACGGCCAAACCTCTCATAAACTATAAGCTTTCAATAATTCTATTGAGCTTCCAACACATCTTCAATTGCCTGTCTTAGACACAAATGAGGATATAAGGATAGATTCTATAAAAAAAGATGATTTGGAAGCTAAGATTCTTGATTTGCTTCTTAAAGCTTTAGTGCATAATCTATAGGAAAATTACAAAAACTACCCTTACGTTTGCCTATATTACAAAAAAAGTCCTAGTTGTTAGGAAAATTACCAAGACTCCCCTAATTTTTGAAACCTAAATGTAATGTAGATGGAAATTTTGAAAAAACTACAATACCCTGCCTTTAAAAATTATAAAATAAAATATTATTAATATTCTTAGACCTACTTGTAAATATTTTTGAATTTGTGAGGGTTTATTCAATATGATTTATTACCTTAAACTTTTTTAAAATATGAATCTATAACCTTAGACAATATAATTTAATTAGTTTTGAGTTGCATATTTAATAGTGATAAAATAGTAAGTTTAATTAAGTTTTTAGTAATAAATAAATAAAACAAGTAAAAATTAGGAAAATAAATAACTATTATATTATCATATATAAATAACTTTAATAAATTTAAGAGTGAATTAATTTAATGATTTAATTAAATTTAAACTCAATTCAAATTATTTAGTGGCTAAAAAGTAAAATAAGTGAAATAAAAATGAAAAACCAAAACCTATTATTTTACATAATATAATTTCAATAATTCTAAATTACATACTTTATAGTTAAAATAATAAATATATTTAAATAGTTAATTATATTTGGTCAAATTTAGTAATTAATTAAAACTAAATAAAAAATTTGGAAATATAAAAATTATAATATATCATTGTGTTAATATAATTTTAAATTCTATAGTAAATAATGTTAAAATTATAAAAACATCTAAAGTAATTTGGTTAAATTTATTATATAATTAGGAACTAAATAAGTGCCTATGCCTCTGCCCCGGCAGCCTTCCACCAACCATAGGCAAATGGCCTGGCTAGATTTGGCTAGTTAAGATTTGCTAGCTAGATCTGGACAAGGCTAAGCTGGGCAATATGATAGGAGTGGGGGTATAGAGGTGTGTGTATATATGTTATATTTATAATTTTAAATATATTACAATATATACGTATATATAAAAGCAACAATAAGCTCATGACTATAAATGATAGACTATTATATTTTAGTCCTCATAAAATAAAAATTGTTACAAATAAATCCTTAAAAAATTTAAATGTCGTACAATACTGCCACTAAAGGGTACCTCTAGAGCATCACCTAATTTTTTTAATAGTGCATCATCAAAACCCTAATGATGAGTAACAAGTGGATTATATTATTGCATGGGGTTAAAAGTTAGGGAGTTATATGTAATTTTCCAAACAACAAGAACATTTTGTAATCATATTTTCAAATTTTTAAAAGAATACATTTATGGGATAGTTTGAAAATTTTCGAGTTATGTTACGTAGTCACCCTTAATTGAATTAAAAGACACATAATATTCTTACGATTGAATAGATTGCTGGGATTTGGGATGAAATAACTTATGAGCCTAAAGATATGAATCACAATATTAAGGTATATGATTCAGATAATTGCAACCATAAAATTTTATATCATTGTAGCTATTATGATCCTCTACAATATCCTTTGCATTTTCTGCTTGGAGAGCTTGGTTGGCATGTCTAGTATTAAACATTCTTTTTTATCTACAATTATAAGAAAAAAATATTGATGACAAAATATTGTGTTACTAGCTCTAAGACAATCAACATTTGATGTGGTATAAATTGAAATGGAAGGTATAATCCATTCAAATAAAATAACCAAAAAGAATTTGAAAAATACATTTATTTATAATACTATACTTGTATTCATATTATTCTCGTAGTTTACCTTCAAAAGAAAAACATGAAAATGAATGTCTCATCTAGTAGTTTAATCATTTGAGAAGATTAATACAACAATATAGCATAGATTCATATATAAAAATAGAAACATAATGTTTAGATTTCTATCAAAAGGAACAACAACAATTTGATGTGAGAACTGAAAGCTTACATGGGATGGCTGACTTTTTAGGAGTTGATGGTTTGGATAATCTAACAAACATAGGTCAACACATTTTATTTCCTTCATCTTTCATTAAAAGGCTGAGGGATATGATGAAGAGAAATGTAAATGCAATGGCTTTAGTTCAAAGGTATGGAAGCCAGATTTGTTCATTACAATAACATGCAATCCAAATTGAGACAAAATTAAGGATCATCTTTTGCTCGTGGAGAAGTCAAATGCTCAACTTGATTTAGTTGAACATGTTTTTCTATCTAAGCTTGTGGAATTTAAAGAAGAAGTGGTGAAAAAGAAGTTCTTTGGAGAAGTTGTTACATATGTTTATGTTGTTGAGTACCAAAAATAAGGCCTCCCACATGCTCATTGGTTCTTCATTCTAAAAGAGCCACACAAATTAACTACTCCAAAATTACAAGATAATATTATAAGTGCAGAGATTCCAAATGAAGCTAATTCTACGTTGCATTCCAATGTAATTTCTCTATGATGCATGGTCCTTATGGTGTGAATAATCCCAAAAATGCTTGTATGAGAGATAGATAATGTAAAAATAAGTATTCTAAAGATTCTTGTAATGTTACAACTATGGTAGATAAGCTTATTCTAACTATAGAAGGCAAAATGATGGGAGGGAAAATTCTTGTACGTAATGTGTATTTAGATAATAGATATATTATTCCTTATTGCCCTTACTTATTTGCAAAATTTGATTGTCATACAAATATTAGATTATGTTTTGACTTTAAACGTGTTAAGTATCTCTTTAAGTATATATATATATAGGCCATGATAGGATATATTATAATATAATTAATGATTCTTTTGCTAATATGGTGTTGATGAAATGAAAGAATTTCAAAATGGTCATTGAGATTGTGCTATTGAAGCTTATTGGCGAATTTACAATTTTGATATTATGCAAATGTATCCACTACTCATTATTTTTTCTATATGCTTACCTAATAGACATTATGAGTATTTTGGTAGAAATAGATCTTTAAATGAAATTTTTCCAAACCTATTTGTTGGAAAAACAATGCTAACTAAGCTTTTTTTATGAATGGAAATGATCCTATTGCCCAAAATTTGAATATTTTATACAAAGTGTTTCCTAAGTGTTTTGTTTGGGAGCAAAAGTAACAAAAATGGAAGTTGCAAAAAAGACAAATTGTTTTTGGTAGGGTTACAGTTGTTGATCCTTCTGAAGGCAAGCTCTACTTTTTGAAAATACTTTTGTCAAATGTTAGAGCTCCTAAATCATTTGAAAATCTTTAATTATTGGAAATGAACAACACATTACTTTTTGAGAAGTTGTACATCACTGTGATTTACTTGAATATGATATTTATATTGAACAATGTATACAAGAAGTTGGTTGTTTTCAAATGCCCCAAACTATGTGAACGTTTTGCTATGCTTTTAGTACATGATTCACCACATGAACTCAAACAACTCTTTGATAAATTCTTTTTCTTATTTTTGATTATTATAGGGGGGGAAAAGTCAATTAACCAAATCAGAAATTGAAAATAAAACTTTAGAAAGTATAGATGAATTCCTTATATCCATGGGTAAGTCCATTTATGATTATTTTTTAGTTCGCCATTTTCAAAGTCTTACTAAAGAAGAAAGATTTACCAAAGAATTGGCTTATGAAGAAAGTCATGTTCCTATAGTTGATAATTTGTTGTGCAAAACAAAACTGAAATGTGAAAAAAAGACTTTTGTTGCTATAACAAATGAAGTTCATTTTCATGAACCAAGAGCATTCTTTATAGATATTCTATGGGGAATAGGGAAAATATTTGTATATATATCATTTTTGCATATGTTAGATCTAGGGGTCTTGTGACTTCTAGAGCTATTGTTTCTCTTTTGCCAGACAGTCAAACAACTTATTCTAGATTAAAGTTGCCTTTTGAAACTACAGAAAAAAAAATGAAGCAAAAATTAGTAAGCAATCAAGTCTTGCAAACATGATTCTTATTTGGGATGAAATTTCAATGGCTAATAAAAAAAATTGTTGAAGCATTTATTAAACTTTTATAAGATATTATTGATCAAATAGATGTTAGTTTGGTGGAAAAGTTATTGTTTTTGGAGGAGAATGTAGATAGACACTTCCTATAGTACCTCATGGGAATAAACAATGTATGATAAATGCAAGCTTCATTACCTCTAATGTTTGGCCACAACTCACTTAAATAAAGTTAGAAGAAAATGTTAGAGCAATAGATGACCATTATGTACATTTTTTTAAATGAGAGTGGATGATGGTGTTGAGCATTTTTTAGGACTATTTTTATTTTGGAAGATATGTATTTGTCATTCAAAAATCAAGGTGAATCTATAGAGGATTTAATATGATAATGTTTTTCCATGTACAGATTCTTATTCATATGAGTCTTCTGATTTAAGTAGACCAATTTTTACTCTGAAAAAATGATTGCATGATAGGAATAAACAATATACTTATTAATATGCTTTCTGATGAATAAAAAGAATATATTAGTTACAATAAAGTTCCAATTCATGCGATCAAGGACTATATGAATTTTTTTTTTTTTTTTGGCACAATTGTTTCAAGTAGCTTACCTTTGCATAAATTAGTAATTAAAACAAATTACCCTATAATGCTATTACGTGATTTAAATCATGTAGAAGGTCATTGTAGTAGAACAAGATTAGTTTGTTGCAGATTAGATGAGAATTTTGTTGAAGCTAAAATAGCAACTTGAGATCATAGGGGCAAATTAGTTTTTAACCCACGAACTCTTTTAGAATGTACAGATAAAGAGAAGTGTCCATTTAAAAGATTCTAGTTTCCTATTAGGGTATATTTTGCTATGGCAATTAATAAAACTAAATTTAAATGCTTGATTATGTTGGAGTTTATTTACTGCAACCTATTTTTTTTCCATGGTCAACTATATGTTGTATTATTTTGTGCTGAAGAATTGTCTTTCATTAAAGTTTTAATTGAACCAACATTAAGTGAAGGAGAATCTCAACAATTCACAAAAAATATAGTTAATCAAGAAATTTATCAACTAATTAACTAAGGTTACTTTCTTATCTATTTTAATGTTTTTTAAATTGATTCTATTAGTTAAGTTATTTTTTAAATTTATCTAGAAAAAAAATTGTTTTCATCAGTGTAGTATTTAAATGTGCCTTTCTGTAAATATATTTTTTCTTTGCAAAGTTGTGAAAACATAATTAATTGTTGGATTTCGTCTTGTAGATATTGTAGCACCCCAACTAGGATAATAGACCTAACCTAGGACACTACACATTCATTCTCAATTCCTAACACCACAAGATATGTGATTGAAATAATCTTTAGCTACAAAACCTATAAACACAAAAAATATTTATACACAAGAAGATAGTCTCAAGCTTACACAGCTAACATTACATGTTAAGTCCCAAAGCCCTATACAACTGAAAGATAGATGCAAAACATTTCAAGTCCCCAAATGCATAAACATCTAGTGCCAATTACATAGTAATATACATTAACCCATGAGCAAGCTTGACCTCCTATCTTCTATCAGATTCAATCTAGGAAAAGAATCAGGGAATAACAAGTAGAGTAAGTCCTGAAGACTTAGTAAAGGATTAGAGACAAAGAAGGACAATAAGTGGCAATTTCATAGATTATCAATGGGAAAGAAAACTATTCAAATGAAATCAATAAAATTATTTGAAAGGCATCAGAATAAACTATGTAATACCAACAATAGATAAAAATGAAAATCACAATGCAATTTGACTAACACAGTTGGAAAAATAGAATTAGTCAAAGAATATGGCCAAGTAATTAGATGGGGTGCTATTGGTGGTCTCCAACCTTATGACTCTCGAAAACATATCAAAGAGGGTTTCCTTATTCCTCCATTGCTTGAGTGATTAGCTCGGTGTATCAAGACACACACATGTAGCATGGTTGGCTACAAACTGATCCCTCGCTCATGGTCAACTAACCTCCAATTGCTATGAGATAGGATCAGTAATGTGTACTAGTTGGAGGACCAACCACCATTGGTCTGTTCCGCCCACTCATCTTTCTGAACCTAGTCCTAGGACTTTTATTTCCCTAAAGGCATCCCTAAGGGTACCAACAAAATAAACAAATACCAACAACTAAATAGAAGTCAATATTTTATCAATCCATCATCTTGACTATCTCAATGACAATGCGGCAAAATAAGTTCAAAAGAATAAAATAGTTGGTTGATCAAACCTTTCACATAATAATATAGAACAATGATCAAACAATTGGTCAGCAAGACTATATCAGTGATTATTCCCAATAGAGGATAATAACAAATATGATATCAACTGACAAGGCTGTGGGGTACAAGGGACAAGATATATAACATAACAGAAAGTCTTGAACATTAGGATGGTAACAAGTAGGCACACAAGAATAGACGAGTCACAATTTAAGAATAAAAAAGGTGATTCATTTAACCTCAGCTTTAGTGTCGTCAATAATGCTATCAAAGCTCTATTGTCCTAAAAGACCTAGATGCCCATCACCTATTCTAATAAAATGTATTTAAATGTCACTATACTTATATAGTATCCTTTAACAATAATTAAACTACCAGCTTACTTTAATGTTATAAATTTCCTTATTTCATGGAATATCTTACTCGTCTTAAAATTTTGATCCAGTTCGCATATAGGTAATTTATGCTAAAATACTCCAATTCATTTTTACTGTTTAAGCTATTTTACTAGAATTAACATATTTCTAGCTTTTATAAACAATTATATATTTTATTGCGAAGGTAATGCACATCTATCTCCCTAAAACATACTACCATAAATAATTAACATTAACGAAGAGGTTACTAGTTTCGGGTCACTATTTTATCTTTATAGCAATAATGCTTAAATTAATAGTCTAAGCCCATGTCTAATAATTTAATCTAAACATAGGGATTTCTCATATTTTCTATTAACAATTACTCTTTACAATATTACACAAAATTAGGATTTTAATTACACTAATTAGCTCAATTAACAACAATTATGCTTTAGTTAACAATCTAGGCCCACTAGCATTGCACACAACTTATACATCCAAACATTTGGCACAAAATAATAAACCTCACCCCAGTCACATTAAAATACACGGACATATAACTCAACAACTCATTTAAATTCAACTAGGCAACAATTTAATTGCTTTAATTGGATTTTTAACAAATTACTCAAATCCAAAGCCTATTCATAATTAGAGACTACCATGTATGCGCTTAAGATGACAATCGAAAGCTATTGTTTTTCATCTACTGGACTGTCGCCGCCAGCTGTTAGACCTCCACTGTGATCTACCATCGAAATTGAGCTTCGCCACCACCGCTTGATATGCTTTGTTGTACTTGGCAAACACCCTCTACCAATTTTTGACTATGCCATCAATTCACTGGTCAATTTGTTCGGAACCATTATTGAACCACCAATGTCACAACGGGCCACAGCCTTAAATTTTCCTCTGTCATTGGTCAACCTATGAAATTGAGGCTATCAAAATGCTCCTTGAGCTAAACTTATCAAGACCTACTATTCAAACCCTAGCTTTCACCACCAAAACCACCACTGTCCACCGCCACGTGCCTTTGGTCTCAAATTTTGATTGTTTTGCTAGCTAATTTTAGGTGCTCTTGGTATGGTTGTGTTCACTAAGGTGAGAGGAGTTGAATAGTTAGGTTGGTTTTGGATTTTCACTAGTGGAATGGGGGTAGCATGCACAAATCGACGGTGGAAGCAAAGGGGGTAGCATGCACAAATTTGAAAGGAATGGGGGAAACGTTATACGTAGAGTTAATTTCAAAAAATTACAAAAGGACCTCAAAACCCTTTCACAGCTCTCAATTAAGTCATTGAACTTGTTAGTGCCTTACATTGACCCCCTACATCTTCAATTAACTCCCTTGAATTTTTTCTTTTTACGTATTGGCCCTATGAATTTCCTAAATCTTTGCAATTAGGTCTTATTTAATCAAATTTTTGGTTCCTTGATTTTCTAATATTCAACCACAAGCCCTTAATTTTTTGAAAACACCACATTTATTATTTTTCCTATTAATTATTATTATTATCATTTTCTTCTGACAATTAAATCTTTGTTTAAATTGTAACATTCATAATTAGAAATTTTAGGAGTTTTACAAATATATTTGTTGATCATGACGTAGCTTTATTGCACATTAAAGACAGAATGCTTTCATTGAACAGTTGTTCAGTTAAAATTTTGGTCGAGTTCGAAAGAGCTAAATCTAACTACAATTCAAAAAGATATTAGCATGTTACATTGGTTAATTGAACAATATTGCAGTTATACAATTTTCTTAATGTCCGAATGTAAAAATATTTTAGATTATCGTAATTTTCTTAAAACAAATTATAGTAATTTAGATTTCATTAAAATAAATATTTTCATGCTCGTGTACAAAAAGTTGATTATTGTTATACGTCAATATTAAGCAGATGTGCTTTCAATTTTATTTATGATAAATCAAATTATTTTGTAAGTATGCATCTATGTAATTTTATTATTATATACTTGGTAATATATAATTAGTGTGTAAATATATGTACTACGGCATATTGAAATAATTATTGTTACAGGATAATATTGATTATTTGTTTTTTATTTATGAGATAACTAGTTTTATTTATCCATAATTACTAGACTTAATTTTGAAACTAAGCAGAAATAATTCTAAAGCTACAATAATATCTGTTACTAGAAGTATGTTGCTATAATATACTAAATAATTATATTGTAAATCCTTTATACTGATAGATATGAACTATTTGTTTTAATTTTCTATAAATTGTAGGGTACAAAAATTCTTGCAACAATATTCGATACCACCAATGTAATGCCCCAAAATTTTGTTTCATATTTAATCAATTACTTTACCTCATTTTATTTTATTTATTATTTAAATTAAAAATGTAATACACACACATATATATAGCATTAAATTTTCTCTTGATCAAATAATGATAACTATTATTTAGATTCATACATATCTATATTAAATATTCCATAATTTGGAAGAATAAGTTGTAATTTTACTAGGATTTGAGTAATTGAAACTTTATGAATTAATAAGAAAGATACTAGTGTCAAAATAGAATTAATATTGTAGTCCTAGAAGAAATTAATTAGAGTCCTTCTTTGAGTAAACTATATTTCTTTTGTCTTTCCATATAGATATAGAGTAAAACCATAAACATATTTTTTTAAAAATAAGGACATTGCCACATTAGAAACATGTATGAAAAGGTAACCGTTATGCTTTAGCTTATGCGACAAGTGCTATATACATCCGATCACTTTGACCCCTTTCCCATGGCCATAACATAAGCTTAGTACTCGCAAAAAAGATGAGAAACACTATGCAAACACTACCCCAAATCCCACCAGTCATCCCCTAAGAAGAAGAGCCACAATAACAACCAGAGCAGTCCGCCGAAGAGGAAATCAAGAATTCACCTGCGAAATCTACATCGAGCCCACGTCAAATTAGGGCAAGAAGTTCAAAAATGCTAACTAATGCTCCCGCCCCGTATGCACTAACTGCATGATCAAGTACATCCGCATCAAGCTCGATGACAACAATGTTGGGAGCATCAAATGCCCCACTTTCAACTACAATTACACGCTGGACCTGCTCAACTGCGCCTCTTTCATCGGCCCTTTGCTTTTTGTGCAATGGTGCGATGTGCTTTGCAAAGTGTTGTAATTTTGGAACTCACAGATAATGGAGCATTCTAAAGGAGTGATGCTATGCAATGGGATTGTGCAGAATAAAATGATTGTGTATTGCACAAAAATAAAGGTTCAAAGAATATATATACAAAAGAGTACACCTGCCAGGTGGAGGAATGAAAAGCAAACCCTAACAAATATGTAATAAACTAACCTATAAAGTTAATAAAGCAGGGACCCTAACTAGACAGGATAGATGCAAAGAAGCTTAATTTACAAAGATGCTCA
>JACGDI010005285.1:125519-138821 GCA_014898725.1 Jacaranda copaia | reverse complement strand
CCCCCCCCCCCCCTCTCAGATGGACCTGGGGGATTCCACACTGCCATCTTGGAGAGTATAGAAGTCATGGAGGAAGCTGGCAACGGTTTTGTGAAAATGTCAGCAAGTTGATGAGAGGAGCAAACTGGCATGAGCTTTATATGACTAGAAGTGACCTTTTCATGAACCAAATGGCAATCAATTTCAATATGTTTTGTTTGCTCATGAAAGACGGGGTTGGTGGCGGTATGAAGGGCAGTATGGTTATCGCAAAACAAGAGGGCAGCAGTTGTAAGAGTTATGCGAAAATCTTGAAGCAGATGTTGAATCAAAAGAAGTTCATTAGTGGTTGCTGCAAGGGCTCGATATTCTGCTTCAGCAGAGAAGCAGGAAATGGTTCGTTGCTTTTTAGACTTCCAAGAGATAAGAGACTTTCCAAGAAATACACAAAAACTAGTTATGGACTTATGAGTCTCTAGATAAGACACCCAGTCTACATTTGAGAATGTTGTTAACTGTAAGGGTGAGGAAGATGGAAGTAAAAGACCTTGGACCGTTGTAGCTTTAAGGTATCACAACAGATGATAAGCAGCTTGAAGATGTGTAGTACATGACTATGATATAAGCTGACTGAGCTTATGAACAACATAGGTGATATCCAGTCGTGTGAGAGTGACATATATGAGACAACCAATGAGACGTCTGTAAGAAGAAGGGTCCAAGAGAAGGTCACCAACTGTGACAGTGAACTTGGTATGAGGATCAATGGGTACTGCTGTTGGTTTGGCTACTAGAAATCCAGTATCTTCCAGAATTTGCAGAGTGTAATGCCACAATGAAAGAAAAATTCCCTTAGCAGACCGTGCAATTTCCAGCCCCAAGAAATATTTTAGGTGACGGAGGTCCCCAAGCTTGAAGCATTGCTGGAGAAGAGTTTTGAGTTCAGAGATGATAATGGTAGATGGACCAGCAAGAATAAAATCATCAACATAAATGAGTAAGGCTACGAAGCAAGTACTAGAGCCACGGGTGAATAAACTATAATCTACTTGTGATTGAGTGAAGTCAAGCTATATGAGTGCTGAGGAGAGCTTAGAATACCATTTCTATGAAGCTTGATGAAGACCATACAAGGCTTTATGTAGTTTACATACAAGTCGATGAGAATCAGGTGGTGGTGAAGGTTAAGTATTAAAACCCGATGGAACCTCTATATAAACCTCCTCAAATAAGTCATCCTTAAGAAAGGCATTATTGATGTCGAGTTGAGTGAGGTGCCACTGGTTAGCAACAGAGAGGATAACCTTAACGGTAGTAAATTTGGCAGCGGTAATAAACCCGATAGATACATTTTCCCACCAGTTTGTTGGGTGAAGCCTTTTGGCAATAAGCAGGGCTTTATATCTGTCGATGGTGCTGCCAACTTTGAACTTGACGCTGTATATCCACCTGCAACCAACAACATTTTTACCAGGGAAAAGGACTATGGACCAAGTATCATCAGTGATAAGTGCATGAAATTCACATTGCATAGCATCAACCTATTTAGGAATCTTAGCTGCCTGTTGATAAGACTGTAGCCCAGAGTGAGACAAGATATTCATGAGGAGAAGCTTGTGTGTAGGTGAGAAAGAGTTATAAGATAGAAAGTCAGATATGGGAAATAAGTATTGATCAGGATGAGGTTTGGAAACTAAGAGGTTGCAGTGACAGTCGTTGAGATAAGAAGAAAGACAAACAACTCGTGTTGACCGTTGCAGGGCAACAACCGACCAAGTGGGGAGGGAAAGAGGAAGAGAAGGTGAGTGAGAAGGGGTGGGAAGTTCAAAAGATGGAAGGGAAAGAACGAGAGGAGGGAATTGATCAATGAAGGACTCAGCTAGAGAGACAACTTGGAATGGGAAAATACACTGATGAAACACCACATTTCTAGAAATAATAATTTGTTTGTTGGACAGATCATAAAGCTTATACCCTTTGATGGCATTAGGGTATCCAAGAAAAACACATGGTTTGGCCCTGGTGTCAAACTTGGTGCGGTGACTTGGGATAGTGAACACATATGCTAGACAGCTAAAGGACTTAGGTATGTGTAGTCAAATACAGAGTGCGGAAGGAGCTCGAATATGGTTTTATTGTTGAGTATGGTGGAAGGGGTACGGTTGATGAGGTATATGGCCGTTAAGACGCACATGTTCCATAAGGTGATAGGGACGTGAGATTGGAAAAGGAGGGCACAGGCCACATTTGGTAGGTGTTGATGTTTTCGCTTGATGACGAAGTTTTGTTGAGGTGTGGCCACACACGATAATTGGTGAATGACTCCATTTGAAGTGTAAATTCAGTAAGGTTAAGTTCCTTTGTGTTATCAAACCAAACTTTCTTAATTTGGGCATTATATTGAGATGAGACAAGCCGAAAAAACTAAGGAATAATTGTAGTGGCTTCAAATTTTTGTTTGATCAAATATGTCCAAGTGAATCGGGTACAGTCATCAACCAAGGTAATGAAAAAATAGTAGCCAGTGTGTGCTAGGGTGTGGAGAGGATCCCGAATATCAATATGAATTAAATCAAATGGAGACTTTGACTTATAATCATAGGAGATAAAAAAAAGACACTTTTGGTACAATAAGGCTCATTACAGTGAACTACATCAAACTAGAGGGAATTTTTAATGCAACCAACTTTTGATAGGAAGGATGGCAAAGCCTAGTATGCCATAGCTAAGTAGACACTTTAATTACATAGTGCAGAGAAGCAGGAATAGTAGTGTGTAAAACATAGAGTCCAGCAACCTTGTTACCCTTGCCAGTCACTATCAAATTCTTTGGTTCCTGGATGACAAAGTGGTCAGGAAAGAAAGTAACAGTGAGTGAAGAATCATGAAGAAAACAACTGGCAGATAAGAGTTGCAATATAACTTGCGGCACATATAGAACATCATGCAGAAGTAAGGATTGAGATAGGTATATATCACCAATATAATGAACTGGAATACTGGCATTGTCAGGTAAAATGATGGCACAATTTTGTATATGATGTAAACGTTGGAACAGATTGGCATTGGAACAAATATGCTTGGATGAGCATGAGTTAATTATCCAGGAATGGGAATTAAGATATGGTTGAGATGTGGCAGAAAGTTAAGTACCTATAGTAAAAGTAGTAGTGGTTTCAGCGGTTCGAGAAAGAGTACTGACATGAGAAGAGAGGAGATTGACAAGCTAATTATATTGGTTAGCACTGAGCATCTGGAAAAAGTTGTTGAGGTTGTCAGGGGATGGAGTCTGGGACACATGGTTGATTGGAGTAGAGATTTGATGCTGTGGAACAATCGTGGCAGTAGATTGAAGAGTCTGAGAAGAAAGGTTTTTAGGCCTGCATTTAAATCCCGGGGGATACCCATGAAGTTTATAACAAGTTTCAACTGTGTGTCCATACTAAGCACAATGCATGCAATAAGGCCTACCTTTCTTGACTGGTTTGGATGCATTGGTAGAATTAATGGCCTGTGGTGGCTTGGAAGAGAATTTACTGGGGCCTGGCCGAACCGCAATTGCCAAATTGTTGTGAGAATCAAAACCCAAAGAGATACTAACTCCACATTACAGCTCTCCTTGAGAGATGAGGGAATACACTTTGTTAATCGGTGGGAGAGGCTCCATAAGAAGGATTTGACTTCGAAAAGGTGCAAAAGAATCATGAAGACCCATTAAGAATGCCAGAACATAGTCCTATTGAAAATGGTCACCCAAACCTTGTAAACTACCATAAGAACACCAACTGCAGGTGCAGATAGGCCAATAATTACTAAGCTCTTCCTAAATAGTTTTTAGTTTGGTGAAATACACATGGACAAAATCATTGCCTTATGTGTGGGTGACCGACTGCTTATGTAACTGGAACAGTCTGGGGCCAATACTCTATTGAAAATGCCATTTGAAGTCAAGCCAAATAGCATGGGCTGAATCAAAGTAAATAACGTTGGCAGCAATTTCTTTCAATACGGAGTTAAGCAACCAGGAGATGACGATGTTGTTGTTGTTTCGAAGCCAGGAGGTAAGAAGCGCGGGATCATCCAGAGAAGGTGGTGGAATGGAGCCGTCAATGAAACCCATCTTGTTCTTGACGGAAAGGGTGATAAGCATGGCGTGACTCCATGAACCGTAGTTGTCGCTGGTCAGTAGCTGAGATACCAAGGTGAGCCTGGGATTGTCGGGATGTTGAAGGTAGTAAGGGCTCGACATATCGTCAATGGCGAAGTTTCCATTGACAGCCACTGAGGCTGAAGAACTGACGAGATCCATGAAGGAGATATTCATTGAACGAGAAAATGAAATAGCAGAGGAAGAGGGTCGGAATGATCACCGAAAGAAGAGAAAAAAAATCACGAGAAGAAAGTGCGCACTGAAGAGGAAACAATTAATACCATGTTGCAATTTGGAACTCACAGATAATGGAGCATTCTGAAGGAGTGTCGCTATGCAATGGGATTATGAAGAATAAAATGATTGTGTATTGCACGAAAATAAAGGTACAAAGAACATATATACAAAAGGGCACACCTGCCAAGTTGGGAAATGCAAAATAATCCCTAACAAATATGTAGCAAACTAACTAACAAACTAACCTATAAAGTTAATAAACTAGGGACCCTAACTAGGCGACTTACGTGCAAGAAAGCTTAATTTACAAATATGCTGATACAAAGCGGCAATTGTGGGTTTGCATAAATGCTACTGCCCTTATAGAAATCACAACGTGCTAATTGTGAATGAATGTGGAGGGGAGAGTGAAGAAATCGAATTGTCCTAATTGTAAAAGATGGTCTTATTTTGACTGCGAGAGGGTTTGGCATGCGCGGTTTAGGTAAGGAGAGTGGGGAATTTGAGGGATAGGAATGACGTGGCTTATGGGAGGCTAGCAGAGCAGAAGATGTGGATGAGGTGTCCGCGGTGTAGGCATTTTTTATTTTTTTTTTGGAACTAAGGGTGGGCTGTCAAATTGTGAAATGCAGAAAAGAAAAAAAGAAGAAGGAAGAAAGGAAGAAAAAGAGAATATGGCTCAGGCAAGCGGGTTGCACCTAAGGGTACAAGTGAGTGATGTGGTTGTCTATTAGTTTAATATACCAAGGAAATAATTTAAACAATATTTTGTGGATTTGTCTTCACCCATGTTGGTCCTTGATTGACAAATTAGATGGAATTATTTTTTTAGAATTGATTAATGGTTACTGGGATATAAGTTTTATGGGATGACAGAGATTTGCACCAGTAGGAATTGGAATTAGATATTTCGTTGATTTGTAAATTGCTTTCAATACTTAAATTTGCCGAGAAGTATAAGTGGTGTGACACTTTATATTATATATGTTGGGTAATCGCTAAATTATTAAAAATAAGACTAGTTAGGTATTTTGTATTATTAAGATGTTGAGTGCTTAATGTTAGGTTATTTGATTATTTATATATGTTTTTATTTACCATTCAATTATAGATGTGCTCAGTTTGTAGAAAACAAATAGGTCAGAAATTATGTAGTGTGGATTTATATTTTAGTTGGGATAGATATACTAGATTTCAATTTAGAAAATTTCCAAAATAATTATCTTACTATCTATCATGAATTCTTTTAATTCTGTGTGAATAAATTAAGTGGGGTTAATATGAGGCATAGGAAGATACAATTAAGTAAAATGCACAACGTTTTGACCAATTTGATTGTTCCTAATTTAAGTTAAATATTGTTCCTTTGGGTGCTATGGGTTAGACCTTGAGTATGTGATCTATTGAGGAGTTCAAAGTTCATTATCCTGGAGTTTATACTAATTAAGTTAAAATTGCGATGGCTTTAACAGGTGATCAAAGACTTGACACAATAGATTTGCCGCTTGACCTGATGGATAAATACTGTGAGTACCTCAACTTATAACTATTATATGATATTACTTTTCAAAACCAAAAAGATATATGTATAGTAATGCATGCTATGAAGCTTATTTTTAATATACATTGCACTATATATGTGTTTCATTCTACACAAAAAGAAATATTTTTCTTATTTTGTTCCCACAAAAAAGAAAATCTATGCTTTTATGACTTTTTTTATGCTTCTAGATTAGTAAATTAAGCTCCATGATCAACTGATTACTGTTATTGGTACTACTACAGTTACTGTTAGTTGGATCCAACTTGATTTGGGTGTGCAAGAGACTTCACTTGGCAGCAACAGTCTTGCCAATTGAACCCCAAGCCCCCATGGCCTAATCCCCCCATCACATAACAGAAGCCGTTCATGGCTGAGATGGGTCGTAGAAATTCCCAATGACACTCAAACACTATTTTGGTAACGTCACATCTTGCTCAAAGAGATAAGGGACTATTACAGTGAAAGTCATGAGATTGACTAGCTGCAACAAACACTGTCTAATCATCACATTTAAGTTGTTAGTCTAAGAAACCATTTATTAAACTCTTAACTTCTTACTACTTAACAGTTTATAAATCTCTTGACTTGTTACTACTTGACTGTTTGAAAATTTTTCACTTATGTTTTCTCAAATATTTTCACTATACAAACTCTTGAATACTTTCACTGTACAAATCATGTTAGATTCATGACCTCACATTACACAAACTTGGCACTCATTGAGTCTTTTCCTCGCACTCTTTTATTTTCTTTAATTTCCTTCTGGCAACCTAAATCCTAACCTTAGTGAGGAGGTGGATCCTGCAAACAATGAGAATCAAGATCGAAGGCTTCGTTTAGGTTTCACAATAGACTACTACATTTCTCCTAAGCTTATTGTTTCCATTTTATTATCATGGATTCTATTTGTTTTAGTTAAAGTTTGGTAATGGTACTTTGAGTTTCTGTGTATAAAATATAAATATAATTGTGTAAAAATGTGCATTTATCATAATATTTTGTATACGAATATTTGTTGGCAATAATTATCATATTTGCTATATTGATTTGACAGTGAAGCAATAATGAATCTTATTATTTGGTCCCGTCAATGATATTGGGGAATTGATTATTGTAAATATCATTGATGATAGTTGCTCCTTGGAAGCTACTATTTTTTGTGAGGATGTTGCAAAAATCATGAACATGAACACGTATACAGTAATGGAAATGCATAATATTGCAAGTTTATATTTTTATTGTGTAATATATCCTTTAGTTCAAGAACTAACATAATTTTTCACTTATTTAGTAAATGACACCTTCTCTTGCTAAGATGAATGGGTGTCTACAAAACAAGCAATTTTTTTCTCCAAGTATGTGAAAAAATAAATTGCTATCATAACATAAATGTAATATGTATAAAGTAAAATGATATTTAATCTTATTTTAAGTATACCTTTTATGTGGATAAGTTAGTTTTGTTCATTTTTTCCATGTATATATATATTTTATATATAATATATGTAACTCCCTGCAACATATTTTCATATCATATATATGTAACTTTGTATATTAATTTTTGTCACTCCATGTATTAGTATATAATCTTTGTAGCTCTTTATTATATTGCTAATTTTATTCTTTTTACCTATGTCAACATATATGTCCACATATGTAATATTCTACAAATATTTATTTTAATAATAATGTAAAAAGGTTAAATTAGTGTATCCTTTTTAAATCCATATCTAATTTTGATAAATACTCAAGATATATATATATATGTATTAATATATATAAATTTTATATTAGTTTTTGTAATTCCTTATTTTAATATATAATTTTTATACTCCTTACTATATTGTTCAATAGTTTCTTCTTATATTTGTTATCTATATTCTCAAATTTAATTTTTTGAAAATTATGGACAAAACACATACGCACATATGTATGTATGTGCGTATAATCAAACATATATAAGTCTTTTGTCAATGCAATTAATTGACATTTCTTGCATAAGCTAAAAATCCTAACAATAATTTGTATTAGAAATAATTTAAACATACAATATATTATTTAAAAATAAAACAATATTTGTCCTTTTCTCTTCATCTGTATAATATCATTCACTTTGTGAATTAAACTTTATTTTTCTTGAAAGTGCGTGTGTTTTATAATACTTATATTGTTTTTCTAATATTTTTAACTTTTATATTTATGAAATAGGCTAATTTAGAAAAAAAGAAAAATTGAATCTTGATTTAAGTTTTTTCCTTATATGGTAGTGATGTGAATAAGTTAATTTACCCATTTTTGCCATGTAAATATATTTTTATTTTTAATACCCTATCAATATTTATTTTAATATCAATATAAAAAGTTATATTAATTCATTTTTATAACTATACATTTAATTTTAGTAAATACTCAACATATACATATATACGAACACTTATATAATGTTTTATAATTATTTTTGTAACTCTCTTTATCAATAGCTAATTTTTGTAACTTCTTATTGTACTGTCTATTAGTTAGATTTTTTAATATAATTATGGATGAATGCATACACGTGTATATATATTTTTCCGTGCATACATATAAGTGTACTTATCAATAAAATTTAGTTAATATGTCTTGCTCCATATATATTGTGCATATATAAACATTTTATACATAGAGCATTATAGTAATAAAGATTTATTATAATTTAATTCTAAGAATTAAATTATGTTAATCCATGAGTTATCTTTTATTCCATAATTTAACATGTTAATTAAATTAAATCATTAATTGAAAAAATTATTAATTCTAAGCTAGAAATCTCTAAAATTATATCTACTGAAACAATCTAAATATACCATTCACTATTTAAAAATATAAAAATATTTGTCTTCTTTTTTCTCCACCTCTGTATGATCATTCTCTTGATACGTTAAAATTAATTTTTCTTTCTTGAAGATGCATACATATATAATTTTTATATAGTTTTCTATTATTTTAGTTTTTATGCTAATGAACAAAGATGATTAATAAAAAAATTTGAACTCCCAATTTCACAGTAAGTTAAAATATTTTATCTTCTACTACCTAAGTTCCTTTTTCAATGTTGAATCTTTAATTTCTCCAAATCACATCAAGTTAAAGTGATTTTTTTTGTTTTATCTTCTACTATATTTTATAAATAGTTTGTTGGTTTATAAAGTGATTTAACATTAGCATTAGTTCTGTATAGGAATGGAATAATTCATGGGAATTAATTTGATGATACATAAATTTCATTTTCATTTGAAATATTGTTATATCTCATTTATATCATCACTTATATTATATTCAAAAAAAAATTTAGTAATTTTTTAAAGTTGTTATATTTGTAATATTTATAAGAAATATTATATCTAGACTATAGCTAAAATGTAAGAAAATAGAATCTCAAATTTAAATTTATTGCTTGGTGCGACTCATGGGCTAACAGCTAGTAGCTTAGTAGTTTCAAGGTTTATATTAAATATAAATAAATTGTACAGTTATTAGACCTAAATTTTCATTCTTCTATGATGATTAGATGTTACTGATGCCGAAGATGTTGGTTCTTCAACTCAAAATAAGAAGATGAAGCAGCTTGTGACAGGTATGATTGTAGCTCTTCTTAAAATTACATGCTTTTACTAAACTATATTTATTCCTACAGTAGCTAAAAAAAACTGTTAATATTGGTTAAAGAAACTTCTGGTGCTGAAACTGAAGACAATGCAGAAGATGGTCAAGAAAATGTATTATCTTGTTTGTAGTTTTTGCAAATCTTCTGTAATTAGAACTAATCTCCAATGAGGAGAAGTATGCTGTCACAGCACATCAATCTTTTGGAACAAGATACGGTGGTTTCTTGACCTTTTGTAAGAATATGTACAACGGAAACATCGTATTTAGACAGTAGTATGGTGACGCTTCCCGTATGTGTATATTCTAAAGTTTATAAATAGGAAAAGTTTTATTATGCTTATGTTTTTGGGTGATCATTTTATTGCATGTTATCTTAGTATATACAAATTTTATTGCATATAGGTGAACATAGAAGAAATGATAAAGATGATACAATGTTCGATTTCGGCTGAGCTGCAGTCTTTATGCTTCAAAATTAAAATAACTTCTTCCACTCCAATGGCTGACGTACCAATCAAATTGGTTATACCTTTTGTTGGGATCTAAATTTTAGTAACTAAACAATTAGAAACACGATAAATTAGAGATGAAGCTTCTATTATTATTTATATATGGAAGAAAGTTATCATTATGAGAGCACCATATTTGTTTCATCCTACTCATATATAGTTGGGAGGAGATTGTGCATCACTAAAAGCTCTCACCTAACAATATTATTTTACCAGCTATTTTGATCACATAAATAAATATATGATATAATTTAATAAAATAATTTTGAAAAAAAAAACTTTGTATGAATTTGAAAAAATAAGCAATCATATAATTAATTCCGGTAGACTTTTTAATATAAAATAAAAAGCACATTAGACCAATTTTAAACGATTACATTACCCAAATGGATACGAAGAGAAGATAGTTTAACAAAATTTAGTTTATACCTATTAGTGATTATAAAACAGCCCTATGACAAAAATTTATCACCAAAAAATTACGTAAAATTTTCATAACAAAATATGATGTTTGACAATAATAAATTAAAAACAGAAACAATTATATAATTTATTTTTATTTTTAAAAGTAAACATATATATCAAATAATTTAGAATGCATATCTTGTTATTTTGTTATATATTGAATTGTAGTCACAGTAAAATTTGAATAAATATTATAAAACATTCGATTTGATAAACTGTTTTTCTGTCCCCATATTAATTGTTGTTAGAAAAATTCAGACAGCAAATTTTTATTGGGGTGTTTATTTAAAAAAAAAAAATAGCCCATCCAAAAATGTTTTGTTACATATCTAGAAGTCTAAATAGGCGCAATCCTGATACAACTAAAAGAAAATGTATCAATTAAGCATTACCTATATCAACCATACTTTAATCATAAAATATATGTACATTTAAAAAATTAAGTTATGATTGCACTACAAGAAAAAGATAAATTAGTGACAAAATAGTTGATGATAATGTAAAAGTTGTCACTAATTATGTACATTAGGTGACAAAAAATTTAATTTTGTCACTTTAATAATTTTTACAAATTAAATAGTGACAAAAATAGTGTTAGAGTTGTCACCATAGACAATTAATGACACACCTATAATGAAAATAAAAATCATGTCACTAATTGTTAACAATGACAATTTAAAATATTAATTTTTGTCGCTATTGAGTCATTTTGTGATAAGATAAAAATTGTTGTCACTTCAAAATTATCATTAATAACAAGATAAGAGCTATTGCCACTCAATATATATTATTGGTGGCAATTTTTACTTTGTTACTTATTATTTCGCCACTAATATTATATTTTTTTGTAGTGTTGAAGAATGAAAATTTCTTGGAACACAGTTAAAACAATTTCTTACAAAGGAAATATCAAAAAGAACTCATGAAGAAAATTTTATTTTCTCTGTTCTTTTAAGTCTCAAACAAATATAATTTCAAATGTGATACTATAGTAGGATCTTTTATGCATTGAGAGATCAAGAGATCGAGAGTCTGGAGTGTGCGGTTTCTATAATTCCAAAGGCAAGAGAGAAAGTAGAAGCGGAAACATCTACTCATAAGTCATAACCATTCGGAAAAAAAAAACACTTTCTTCGAATCTGCTATTCACCGAGTTCTACCATCGGCCGTCAACTGGTGAGTCCAGATTTTACTGTGCATAAATTTTTTAAGAATGGACAGAATTATCCTCAGATGAAAATAAACAGTTTGAAACTCTTTTTTTTTGTCCATTCCCTTTTTTTTTTTATTTCTCATTTCTCTTTTATTCTATTGTTTCATCTATTTCTCATTTTATACATGTATAAATTTATCATTATTTTTTATTATTTCAGATATTCTTATTTTATGCACATATAAATTTATGCACAAAATTTAAAGCACTTTTATTTTTATCTTATCAATTATATTGATCTTTCTTTCTATTAATTCAATCCAAATTAAACAAAATTTTCATAAAAATATATAACCTATTTTTTATTTATACTTAAATACATATATAGCATATATAAACATATGTATAAATTTATCTATAAAATTTAAATAAATTATATTCAAATTTTAAATTAAGTATAAATATAACTTAGATATTAAATAAATGTATTCATTTTAGATTAAATATTATTTACTTATAAAAATATAACTTATACACACAAATATATAAATTATATACATATAAACATAAAGTATAAATATATACATAAATATGCTCATAATATAAATATATCAATATATTTATGTGTATATTCATAAACATGTATATATTCATAAATACATTCAATATTTATTTATAATATATATACACATAGATATTGATATGGTATAATTCAGTAGACTTAACAGGCCCAACATCAAGTGGGATAGCCTAGGAGACCAAACATCAAGTCTGGGCCAAATTCCCTATCAAGGATCATTTGGTCGACCTGTATTAACCATACTTGGCAGGATCCGCGGTCGACCTACATCGACTTCAAGACCACTCCAAATATTCTAACAGTCAGGTCTAGTAAACATGTATCAACCTCAAGACCCACTCCGGCATTGACTCGAATCTTCGCCGTATTTATTAGTCTGACAGGCAACATGCCTCAGCATTAATGGCGCGTGACAACCGATATAGTCGCTGCCACCAAATCTGCCAACTCGGCCACCACCTTTGGTAGGGAGGCGCCTTCAGAAATACTATTCACCCTGAAAAATAAAAGATTCAACCACCTAGAACAATACCGGGATCTAGATATGAAATGACCATCAACTCCCTGGCAAAGATAAAATTCAGTACACCTAATAAGGGCACCATGGACAAATCACACTTGGAGAAGTCTATAAATACTTCATATTCAACCACGCTCAAGGTAATGCCAGATATGCTATAAACCTTCTATACTCTCAGTATTCTGTTCAATTACTATATCTTGATCAGAACTAACTTAAGCGTCGAAGTGCCTTAGCCGGGAGCACCTTGGCTAGTCTAACATGTGTTGTGGTTGCAGATCTCAAACCTCGAGAGAAATACAGTTTTGAATACTTGACCTCCCTAGTTGAATTCATCCCAAACACTACCTTTTTCACTATAAGCGACTTTCAACCACATCAGTTTTGGCTCCATCTATGTGAAACTATTGAGATTGCAACGAAAAGATAGTGAACACACGCAGAGCAGCATCAAGAAGAAAGGAGAGTAGGAGGTCCACTTCTCCACCTCCCTCTAACCCCTAGCAAGGTATACACACTCT